>CM068315.1:25555561-25563061 GCA_034766995.1 Acanthacorydalis orientalis | reverse complement strand
TCATTCGCTTGTTTCAATATTCGTCTGCGTCACATGTTTTTGTACAGAATCCATTCCTATCGCTAGTCACCAATCGATACAAAAAAGGCTGTCTGTTAAGGCGTCCGAGCATAGAAACTGTCGAAGAGATGCGATAAAACTTGTTTTTTCATACTACGGGTACGGTACCCACGTATCAAGCTTTAACGTGAACCACGGTTTCTTTAAATATCGAAATGCAATCGATCTGTTACCTTTGAGTGTCTCGATAACCTCGTCCGTCGAAATTCATGAGTTATTGTAAATCGCACATAACGTCGTTGATCGGGGTTGATCTTCGAGGTTAAAATCATCAAATCGAAATTTCGCAAACCATTTCTTCACTGTTGGAAGTTTTTATTATAATAATATTTACACCATGCAAAGCATGGTGCAAATAAACCTCCCGAATATTTTTTGTTTCCGCATCAATGGTTACTCCTTTTCGAAACTTGTACAACGTAACGTGCCGAAAGTGTACCTTTTCGTTGTTCATTTTTAAAATTTTTTCTTACACAAAAATTGAATCGAAACAAACGCGTCTGATACTCAAATGACATCTGTGACTGTCACCTTTCAAACGATATATAACATGGATGCATTTCAATCACGAGCGTCGCCACGCGGTGATCTTAACACCACCTATTGAATTGTGTACAAACTTGTGCTCTGATCCAATATATATATATATATATATATATATATATATATATATATATATATATATATATATATATAATATCATTTTATGCTTGTGAATCGTCTTGTTGTGATATATAAATTCAGAAATGAATTTAATTGATAAATTTTCAGTCTTATCGCGCTTTAGGAATATAAACATATTTCTGGTCTTCGACGCTTCGATGGTGTTAGTGGTAATATACATGTTTAGAAATCAATTGTGGACCATTTTTGATTATAAAATGTTTCGTTCCGTATTGGAGATTAAAAAATTGAATTTATTGAAAGTGAATTTAGTGACAATGCCAAACAAATCAATACACTTCTAAAGAAAATATTTTTCAATAAATATCCTTCTTTCAATTTTTTGAGAATATTTCATCAATTTCTGTATGATAAGACACAAATACAAATATGTCATTGTTTATCAACTCTTGCATAAATTGATAATATAATCATTTACTTTCCATGAACTCTGAATGTAGTTTGCATATTGATAATGTAACTCGTTCGTTACATAAGAGTTTATTATTTTTTAAATAATAATATTTCACAATTGTACGAAATAATTGTTAAGTGGTTTCTTAAAAATTGTAATTAAAATACTAATCAATTCAAATAGCTGGCCTAAGAAAGTATAGAAATTTATGAACGATTGTTTTTATAATACATTCAAGAGTAATTAATTCTAAAAAAAAATCCTTCGAAATAATGCTGGAGACAAGTGGAACAAAGATTTATTAAATCTCGTACTGTTGACAAAAGGAATTATTAAATGCATTTCATAAGAAGCCCTCTGCTATAATCAATGTCTTTAATAAATTATTTTCGTCTTGCATCATTCGTATTATAATCACAATAGTGGTCACGATCGCGCTCTACATTGTAAAGAATACAAAAATGTTTCAACAAATGGAAACAAAAACGTGATGCTCGAGATTTCCACACCGTTCTCGGCACCGTTCGTCTAATCGTCGTCTCTGTCGCACCGACATTATTATTTTGGCCGATCTACTCGCATAATGTGTTATTGTATCCACTAGTCTCTAATACTACAGCCATTGCGGCTGCATTTCTAGAACAATACGAGTTGTCGAGAAAGGTCTCTCGCTATGTCATAAATAACAAACGAACTACAATAGTCGTTGCAACGGCGTTTTTGTTCTCGCGCAGTTACAGCCACTGCCGCTATTTACGACAATTGCAAGCGTGCTCGTCTCTATGACCGACATAGGAGCAGTTAAATGCACCTGATCTTCCGTGACTTTTCTCATTTAGAAAGAGATCCTTTTCAAAAGGGACACGATACTGCAGACGTTCATACAGCAGTGTACTATTACAGCAATGATGTCATAAATCCGCCCGAAACATTTCTAATATATACAAATGTATTTAGAAATACACATCTTGATGCATACATACATACATATATATATATATATATATATATATATATATATATACGTGGGTCGTTTGATAAGTTTGGTAAATTTCTATGATGTGGCGCCACCATTCATTTGATAACGTCACGGCTATCACGTGTCGCTTTTCAAACTAGCATAGGTGAAATTTCAGCCAGAAACGATGCGTTGTTCACGTTCTACAGATGTTTGAAGTAAGCATTATAGCAGTAGCCGCAAAATCGAAAAAAAACGAGCGGGCCTTTTTGCGTCAATTGGTCACCGTGGATGAAACATGGATCCACCACTTCACACCTGAGTCGAAGCAGCAATCGAAGCATTGGAAAGTGATTAGTGAAAGTGCGCTGAAGGACGCAAAAACCATTTTGTCGACTGGGAAGTTGATGGTCATTGTTTTTTGTGATTCTCGAGGAATCATCTTGATCGATTACTCAACAAAGGGAAAAACGATAACAGAAACCTATAATGCAACCATTTGAAAAAAGAGCTGTAACAAAATGGCCAAGATTGGCACACAAAAAGAGCTCTTTCACTAGGACAACGCCCCGTCCCACAAATCTATTGTCACAATAAAAAAAAATGCCCGACTTCTGCTTCAAATTGATTTCTCATCAATCCTATTCTCCAGAATTCTCGGTGCTACTTCTTTCTCCTTCTAAACTTGAAAATTTGGCTCAGTGGGAAGAAATTCTCGTCGAATGGGGATGTTATCGCTGTCGGAAATCCTTATTTTACATACTGTTAGGACCACGTGTATAGCCCTCAATAGAGACTATATTGAGCAATAAAATCGATTTTTCCATAAAATCGGTGTTTAACTTACTTTTTTACCATACATATCAAGTGACCTCGTGTATATATATATATATATATATATATATATATATATATATATATATATATATATATATATATATATATATATATATATATATATATACATATATATATATATATATATACCGTCAGATAAAAAGTGTCCCTACACTGACGCCTTATATAAAAAAAACGAATAATTTTCGTATTTATATAAATATATTTATGAAACTTAACACAAATATTCTTTATTATCTGTATTAATATATTATTAAAAAAATTAGCATACTAAAATTTATTTCTGAGAAAATAATAACAAAAGTAAATTCAATGCCGGAAAGCCTAACAAAAAAATTTCCGTATATTTGCGGGTTCATCGTAAGTTAGGAATGTCCTGATATGTTCATTTCTGTTAAGATCACGTATGTTAAATCATAAATAGACTAGGTATCAGTTGAAATATTTTCATCTTCGAGTGTATATCAGTTAGAATAATTATTTGAAGAAATCGTGAAAACAAGCTCTGTCAAGAAGGAAATACCAATTAAGACTCGAAATTTAATAATTAAATTGTATAAGGAAAATCACTTAGAAAAACTGTAGAAATGATAGAACTCATTTCTCTGTACAATGCGTCATAAAAAAATACAAAATCTAAGGTTTCATAAATAATAAACCCCGTACAGGAAGGCGAAAAATTCTCAACCCACATATGGAATGTCAAATTTAGAAAAAATTCGAAATAGTCCAAAGTAAAGTGCTCCATTTCTACCAATTTTTTCGCAATAAATAAAAAAAATATTCAACGCACGAAAAGAAGTATGAGAACCAAAGTTGTAGAGAATTAAATTCTCTATAAAATGGGTTTTAATTTCTTTTGTAGATACAATAAGAATCGAGATATTTAAAAAGATAACCCGAAATTTAACCCTTTTTTCGCACTCATCACGACAACGTAATTTGACAAAAGTGTAATTATACTCTAGACAACCCTGCCCCCTGCCATCACATAACCAGGACTAGATTTTTGTTCTGATACAAGGATAGGTCCGAATTTTAGCCATATCCACTGAACTATCAGATGTCTCTCTACTTTTACACTCTGAAGATAATGGTATATCTATATCGAAATGCATACAACCAACAATCAAAAATGATTTATTGTACATTTTTGATCTGAAAAAGATTTTATGGTTTGTGGCATTGAAAGGAGAAATCATTTGTAAGACTGAATTTAGCCAGATTGCTGATAAATGTGATTATTAATAATTTTCATTTTCTGCAATCTCTATATATGTTAAAATAAATTAAAAGAGTTCTTCTATTTACTATACTAATATTTATATATTTATTATTAAAACTGATAAAGATTGTTGCTTATAGGAGTAACACTATTGACTTAACGTTGAACTAAGGAGTGAGAACTCGACTTGTTTCGAAATTATTGAAAAAAAAAGTCTTTTTTTGGATTTTAAGTTTTATTTTGACGGTGAATACAATTAGAGTATATGTTAACTTAAAACTAATGTTGTGATCTGGATACTGACTGACTTGTGACTTCATGACTTGTCTATTGCATAGAGTGGTCGGTCTGTATATAGTTTTGAGCGGTATGGTAATTGTAATTACAGGTAATATATAATTGAATTTTCTTTGTCACACTAATATCAATATAAAAAAATACTAACGATTCAAAGTGATTAATTTACAATACAATAAATTAAGATGTTTTTGGATTCTTCGATACTGAATAATAGAAGTAACTTAATGAGCCTGACCCTTTTGGATAAAGGCAGGGTTTTTTCATACTGTATAATAAATTAATTTTAAAAACTGGAATTACCAAGTTAATAATATGATACTAAAATATATAAACAAATATCACTATGAGTCTTCAACAAAGATTTTTAATTGAAAAATTATTTTTTTCTGAAATGCGTTTCCATTCCAATGCAGTTATATCTCCTAACGAAAAATTTGTTTTCGATATGTAGATCTGAACCGCATCAAAACACACGAGTACGACTTTTATAAGAGCAATAAGTATTAATGCCCTTATATACGCGCACATATCTTTCTTACGACGAAACTAAACAGTCAAACACATCACTGTCTGTTATTAACAACGCGTTTTATATTCCGGAAATGTCGTCGCGCGATATCGCGACTCTCGGTGAAAAAAAAAATTTTATCGGTCGCCATAAAAGTCGAGCTTGATCGAAACGATGCGTCCGGATCCTGACAAATGACAGCCGACGAAAAAGATCGTCCTCGAGCACTTGACTGTTGTACGTATGTATTGCTTGATGCGTTGCTGAGTGCCTTTGGCTCCGACATAAGGACAACGACAATGATCTGACGAAAATGTATTCCGGGTTTGAAGGCTGTTCGTGCTAGTGAAGCATCGGAACGACGCGCTCCACCTACACCCATTTTTACTGACGTCCCGATTGGCCTACCGTCGCCCCATTTGGCTCTTGTTCGACGGGAAACGAACACTTTATTCGCATACAACGAACGAGAAAATATGAGACGTCACTTGACAGATATATCGGTGGATAAAGAAAAAAGTGCGGATCGGAAGTGAACGTTCTATTCGAATAAAATACAAATTAGAGTTAATCATAAAATCGTCACGAAATCCGATACTATATAAATGTATCTTTTTAAAGAGAACACTCTTATCAAAACAGACTCTCTGGCAATATTAAATGATTTCAGTCCCTTTTATAAAAAATATACAGTTCAATTGTTCTTTGTTCATTATACAACAAAATATTTATATTATTCTATGGTTTTGTATTGATGAGCATACATATTATTTTTTTTCTAATTGAAACAATTCTTATCAAATATTTAGTTCCAGTTTCGATAATAAAAAAGAATTAATTATCCATATGTTAATTACACTACTTATGTTTTTCAAGAAAACATCTACGAATAACTTAATTCCTACAGATGTGTATAAATATATATAAACGCATAGACTTGTATTTTTATACAGGCATATGTATATATATATATATATATATATATATATATATATATATATATATATGTATGTATGTATGTATGTATGTATGAATGTTCGAAAACCTTATAAATTTATCTTCATTTCCATATGTATCGTTGATTATTTACGACTCCTATATTCCTGATCATAAAAAATCAATGAGTCGTTACTGAAGATAATATGTTTTTATATAAAGTTTTGATATAGGTTTTTGGCTGAGATTCGATAAAATTTTCAATCACGAGTTAGTGTTATTCAATAAATTTTACCATTTTTAAAAAATATTCCATATTAAATTCGATAAAACCACACATAATTACGGAAACACACGCACACACACACACACACACACACATATATATATATATATATATATATATATATATATATATATATATATATATATATATATATATATGTAGGAAACAATAAAATTCAATTTTATGTTAACATAATATCTGTATACAAATACATAAATATAGACATATTCTTATATGCGATCATTTCTCTCTCTCTCTCTTTATATATATATATATATATATATATATATATATATATATATATATATATATACATAAAATCATAATTATCAAAAAAAAATTCGATAACGTCGACTTATTTATTTATAACATCGAGCTCTCATAGTACCCAAATATATTTATAAACATGTTATTGTAATCTATCTACGATAATGATTATATAGACATAAATGAATCTTAAAAATATATTTATTGTTTCATTCGGTTGCTTGTAATTGAGAAGTAGATGCTTATAATTGACAAGTGAGAAAGCGCAACGAACCCGGTTGTTGATGAGCAAAACGAATAGGTGGCGAAGTCCCGTAGTATTTATATATATATATAAGAAGATTTATTAAAAAATATTTCTTTTTTTTTCTCCACTTCCTGTTTTTTATATTGACCGATTATTCTTTCATTCAATTACTTTTAAGTACAATATTATTTTTCAAAGGTTTTTTTAAAAATACAAACTGTATTCATTCTAAAACTCACTTTAAAGTAATATATGCATATATATATATATATATATATATATATATATATATATATATATATATATATATACACACATATATAAAGGTTTTTCAATAAAGACAATTTTTTTGAGGTTGTTTCACAGATATCAAACTAACAGCTGTATTTTTTTGACATTTGTTAAATGTTGATATTGCGATTTTTATTTATGGCTTCGTATACAAATAAGCAACGCATTTAAATAATACAATTATATTAAGAAAATGATCGTGTCATAAAAATACCTTTTATAATTAGGTGATATTAATTCTCGACATATTCGTCCATCTGAATCAACAATTCTTCCATTAGGGATTAAATTTGAAGAGACTGGATCGGTTAAAGGTAAAACGACACCAACACGTGTTCGTTGGTTTGGTGGAGTCATTGGTTCTTACTTTTTTGAGAATTAGGCTGGTAAGGCGATTACTTTGAATGGAGAAAGATACCACAACAAGATAAATATTTTTTTGTGGCCAGAATTGAATGATATTTATCTGAACAACATGTAGTTCCA
>CM068315.1:25525561-25550561 GCA_034766995.1 Acanthacorydalis orientalis | reverse complement strand
GTGAATCAAAGTCAAAATTTAAAAGAATTTTCGAAGAAAAAAACCGAAAAGTTAAAAATTTTAAATATTTAATTAACAATAATTTCTTTCATTTCTATAAACACCTGTTATGACCTCTTATTATGACGTAAAACTATATTTATGAGTACACATTACGACCCCGCTCAATCAGATGTGAATAATATAATTTGGTCATGTAAGATGACTGTTTTTCATAACTTGTAGTCTTGAATTTTCTGGGGATAGTAAGGGTTCCGCAAAAAAAGTTTTTAATCATAAGAGATCCGTAAGTCGACAAAGATTTAAGACCACTGTTCTAAACAATAGACATATATGAATATACTTATATAAACTTCCATACAAAACATCAATAAAATAATCACAAACCTAACCATTCTTCATAACTGTATTTATTATTGAAAATCATTCTCACACTTTTCACACAAGTATATAAATATAAATCTATGAATCAAACGAGAACAAATATATTCACAAATGAACTCTTATTTCGTTCAATAAACTACACAATTTGTTCGATCAAATATTTTCAATAAATTTCTAAATTATAGAAAAATATAATAAGTCATTGTTAGAACAAACTTAGATTTTCCAATACTTAGATCATGACATCGTCATTGAAATGCATATAAACAATCCATCCAAACAATCCAAATGATTACTCGAAAAAAAGTTTTTGATTTGAAAAAAGAATTCAATTGTGAAATCGAACCAATATCGACAGTATTAGAACTGTATTGTGTGTCGAATAAATATTGTTTCCTCTCAATTGTATTTCTGATTTTAAAACATTAAGACTTACAAATATTATTTCACATAAGATGTTAGTCGATTAGTTTCATTTTCAATTAATATTCCATGCGAACTATTTCCTTAATTTGTTATTTTGTTACCTTGAAAAGAATGAATACAAAACCGTTATGAAATAATAAAAAAGTACTCAAATTGTAGAAATAATAGTTCAAACTATAAAACTAAAAAATAAATATTAGAAAGAACAATGTTGTAAATAGAAAATCGAAATGCAGGTATGAAACATTATTATTGCAATTAGTTTATTTTACTTCATCTCTTCATAGAGGATTATATATATATATATATATATATATATATATATATAATTAAATTCCTGCTTAATAAATATAAATCGATTAGCTCAAATGTAAACTCGAAACCTAATTCGCTGTACTTGAAACGTTATTTCATAATCATTCACCTGTAAATACTACGAAGAAGACAAACCTATTATTATTTTATATCCACGACTGACAAGATAACATACAGCTAATTCAATCGTCTTCGAAGAATAGAAATCATATATACAAGAACATAACCATGAACCAACATTGAAAGATCTTTTAAGTGCTTTTCCTCAAACCATAAAGATTATCTACGCATACAAAAGATACACAACTATGTGAACGAAATGATGCTTTGTTTATTTACTGATATGTATATATATATATATATATATATATATATATATATTAAACATATGTAATGTCACTCTTGACGTTATTATAAGAACTCAAGATGTTTCTAGATATCATTATCAAATAATAATTCTTAATTGAATTGTTTGAAATGTTTGAAATCGATATGGCTTACAAATAAATATAGAATCCAGTTCGTTTTATAACATACATTTCTGTTGGTGCTACGCATTAATTCGGTACTTTTTTATAGTAAATGAATGTCTACAAAAGAATGGAATATATTTTAATTCTCAAAATATCCCACATTATTTCGTATAACTTTGCTGTCGTGTAATTGACACACCTCTTGTTAAAAAAAATGTTGGCTTTGACTCCATGAACTATTTTCGGACCTCTTCAACTGTTTTAGCATTATATGCATGTTTTTCACATCACAACATATTCCTTCAAAGCGAAACAAGTCATTCTCATGGGTTCGATGGCATTTTTTTCATCCGAAATCCGAAAAATATGCAATACCTAATGTGCTGCTTTTTGAACACCATCGCGTTCACTACTGTTTTGTGAGGTTATGCCAACTGTTTGGCAAATATATATAGCAACGGCGGGCAAACTGCGACTTCCAAAGCTATTCTGTGCGGCTTTCGATACTATATTTGATTTCATTGCCATTTTTCCTAAACTTTTATATTAATAATCTATAGTAGTATAGTGTCAACCGATATTAGAATATTTTATAAATAAACGGGTAATTCACATTATCTTTTCAAACATCCATATGCACTATGTGTCCAAACTACGTAACTGTGTTTAAACTACTAACTGCAAAAATGAAAACTGAATCAAAATCTTGAACGAGTAGAGATTAAACATATTCTACTTTAGTGAGTATGACTGCTATAAAAATGTATTTTTTATTATTTATAAATATATATATATATATATATATATATATATATATATATAACGGATTGTTTACGGCTGTCGCCGCCTCTCCGTCCCCTGTTTCCAATTCCTTCTGTCATAGCACATTTCTTCATCTAGGTTTCTTGTTTCCATTGCCTCGTCCACGTCCTCTTTCCAACTTCTTCTTGGTCGTCCTCTCTTCCTCCTTTCTGGTGGTATGCACTCCTAATATCCTCCTTGGCCATCTCACTTCGTCCATTCTTTTTGTGTGTCCGAACCATGTCAGTTGTTTCTTCTCAATATCGTCAATGATATCTCCTGCAGTATTCATTTCCCTTCTAATGTCTACATTTCTGACTCTTTCAAGTTTCAATCTTCTGCAGCTTCTTCTCAGAAAGTCCATCTTTGTAGCTAGTAGTTTTTTTCTAATTATTTATAAATACAATTTTAAAATAATATTTTCTGTGGCACTTCAACATTCAAAAATGTATGATAAGTTTTATATGTGGCTCTTATTATCGAAGAAAATACCCACCCCTGATACATAGCTTTTATAAGTGTTAAGCTTACTACTTTATAATCCTGAAACGACGAGACAATATTTTAATTTAAAACAGTGTTATGATTGATTCAGTTTAAGAGCACCGAATTAATCTTTACACCTAATATTATTCAACAGTTTAAGAGAAAACCGGGCAATAGTAATATCACAGTTATGATATTTTTTCAGTTACTATTTAAGTATGTAAATATAACTGTATGATTTTATGTAACACGAGCGAAACGATAAGAATTGAAAATATGGGAATGAAATTAAATATTCTGGAAAACATAGGAATGAAAACAAAAATAAACCGAATATTTTAAACGAACGGGCAGACATAAGTAGGGACGTGTTATTTTATACACAAAAATTAAAAACCGAACTCCATAAAGTACACATCAATATTAGGTTGGTAGAAAAAATAATTGCGGTTTTTTTCTGAAATTTAACCTTATTTTTTCCATATAAATGTCATTTCATTGTGTTTATGTTAATATCATTTTAAAGTGAATTTTTCGATCTGTATCTGGCAGCATCAACTTTGGTTTTATTAATAATTTGGTTTAAATTAGGCTATTGAATTAAACATGAAAAACATGGAAATAAGAGCAATTTGTTGTGCAAGTTTAAAATGCGTGATAAAGAAGCAGAAACTGATCGTAAACTAAACGATGCTTTTGGTGTGGGTACTGTTAATGAACGTGCGGTGCAATAGTGGTTCTAAAATTGTCATGCTGAAGACGAGAGCATTGAAGATGAAGAAGATCGCAGACGTTCTTCTTCAATTTATAACGACGAACTAAAGGCGTTAGTTGAATCAGTACAACCCAGAGCAATTCGAGAGCTTGCACAAAAGTTAGGTTTTAGTCATCCAACAGTTCTGAACCAATTAGAACTACTTAAATTAAAATATATATATGAATTTGAAGATAACAAATCGCAATTATTTTTCTACCAACCTTATAAAACATTAATCTTTTTTTAATATTAGTCATCAGTATCTGTCTAATAATGGCACTTGTACCAAAACTAGTAGAGGAGAATAGAGAGCTAATTCACAACAATGAAGACAAGCAGACAATATATTTAAATGTATATTGCAGGAATAATAAGACATAAATTGTATATTTAAAAATAATGATCTTGATTTGATTTCTAAATAATTAATTACCTAAATTAAATATTTTTTGTAAAATAATTTCTTATCTTTGATTAAACAAATATATCATGACAATTACAGTTCTTAAAATTAAATTATTTATAAAACTAGTATCTTTTAATAAACTTTATTTTTGCCTCGCCTATAAATATATATATATATATATATATATATATATATATATACATACACAAACATTTATATTTACAAAAACTAGTATAACGAAGCGACAGAAAAAAGTGCAATATGTATAAAACACGAGCAAACTCCATGCACAGATTTCAATTTGCCACTGTCCGGAATTCTTTCTATCAAATTACGAATAACGATGCCATAAAATAAATCTCAGGAAAGAGGAACGAGTGTTCGGTAATACAAAGTATGTAGTTTTTTTATCGCAGTGGCATACTTTCCGTTTTTGCTACCTACCTTCATAAAACTATGTGTAATTAAATGTAGTTGCACGTTCTTTTAATTATTTTCTAATATCCCAGTGTCATATATATATACATATATACATATATATATATATACAAATATTCTGATTTTATAGAAATTTATATACATATATATATATATACAAATATTCTGATTTTATAGAAATTTGGACATATTAAAATTTCATTCAAAACAAATTATAATCATATCATATATGTTTTAAAATGTTATAAATTGTTTATGAAATAACCGAATGTTGTTACGAATGTTGTCTTTTTTGACTTTGGCCTGATGAAAAAAGTTATATCAAAAATACATTTTTTAATATCACAGTGCCATTAGAAGCTATTAGGTTGGTAGGAAAATGATTACGGTCTTTTTTTCTGAAGTCTAACCTAATTTTATGAATTAGAATGTCATTTCATCATGTTAATATCATTTTACAGTGCATTTGTCGGTCTATATTTTGATAACATCGACTTTGGTTTTATTATTAATTTTGCTTCAAACCATAATATTGAACTGAAGATGTTCAAAAAGCAAATAAGATACACTGGTTGAATTTTATTACACAAATGAATGCTTTTGTTTCCCTCCGAACCACACCAAAATGCTTCGATCGAAAATATTCAAGAAATCATCAAGAATTCCTTTCATTTGTCCTGTATGCTTAATTCGGTAACAGGGCAATCACTCTCAGTGTAAGTTACCAAAAAATCTGCGGTTTATGGCTTAAATGTAAAAAGAATTCATTTGTGGAATCTATATATACTATCGGGACTTTATTCCTCTGAACGAAAACTGATATTAAATAATTGATATTAATTCATCTCATAGGACTTGTACAATCATAATAATTACATTGTTTCTTTTTTAACTGATTCAGTAAACAGACAGTTAAATGACAATTTGACATACAACTGTAAGTTCTTTGAAACTTTTATAAATGTTTAGAAGAAGTAATGTTAAAATTCTTTTATTTTGCATCTAATTTTTAATTCTCTGTTTTAAAACATTCATCACATTCGCATATTAATTCATGCACATTTATTCATTGCACCATAAAAAAATAAATTATTATTGATGCTTTTCACCTTTTGTTTATACACATTTTAATGACGATGCCTTCGTTATCAAAATGCCAGAATACAGAAACATCTGACACGTAGCATAATAATAAGGTATATCATTTTATTTATAGTAATCAAATGTATTGACCGAATATTATATTATAAAACAAGTTCATACTTACCAATGTATCAGATATCTATTAAACAGCATTTCTTTTTTTATTATTAAATAGACACATTTTAAAAATCTATCATTTATTTGAACAAGAAATATTCAGTTCGATATATCCACAATTATTTAGTCAACTTTATAAACTAAAATCACTAAATATCTTAAATTTTATTGGGTGTTGGAATTAATTCGTGGCGTTTTCTTCATGAAAAAAGATCGTTTATTTTAAATGAAATTGAAAAAAACATATCATTCAAAGTATGGCCCATCGTTAGCCACTACTTTTTCCCATATTTCGGGCAGGAGACAAATACCACGTCGGAAGAACGCCTCGTCTTTAGATGCAATCAACGAATCGACCCATTTTTGCAATCATCATAAGAAGTGAGCTTCTGCCCAGACAGGTCATGACTCGTCGATCGAAACAAGTGGTAATCAGAAGGAGCAATATCTGGAGAATACGGCAAGTGGGGTAGGACTTCCCATTTGAGCGTTTCCAAGTATGTTTTGACCAGTTTTGCGATGTGCGGACGAGCATTGTCGTACTGCAAAATCACTTTGTCGTATCTTTTAAAGTATTCTGGCCGTTTTCCTTCAATGTACGGCTCAAGCGCAATTGTAATCGGTAGCGATCCCCAGTGATGGTTTCATTCGATTTGAACAACTCATAGTAGATCACACCCTTATGATCCCACTAAATACAAAGCATGAGCTTGGATCAATGGACATTTGGCTTCGCCGCTGATGTTGATGGTTGGCCGGGCTTAACCCATGACTTTCTGTGCTTGAAATTGTCGTAATTGATCCACTTCTCATCGCTCGTGACAATTCTATGCAAAAATCTCTTCCTTTTCTCCCGTTGAAGCAGCAGTTCACAGATATAAAAACACCTTTCAACGTCAATCGGTTTTAATTCGTATGGGACCCGATTTCCTTGCTTTTGGATCATTCCCATGGATTTAAGGCGTTTTCCTACCGTTGACAAGTACACTCCCAACGATTCAAACAATTCTTGAAGTGTTTGACATAAGTCTTCATTAAGCAATGCCTCCAAATCTTCATCGTCAAACTTTTTCGGTTGTCCAGGTCGTTCCTTGTTTTCCAAGTCGAAATCACCACATTTAAAACATGCAAACCACATCCGACACGTTTGCTCAGCTAGAGCATAATCACCATAAACTTCCACTGAAATACGATGACTTTTGGCAGCACTTTTTTTTATGTTAATGTAATGAAGTAAAACTCCCTGCAAAAACTATTTATTCGGCACGAAATTCTACATATTCGATGAAGTACAAAGTGTTGTTATTTACGCTTCAATCAAATGGCATATACTGAAACTGACGCATAAAGACAGCTATTTTACGGGGAATATTTGGTTAAAGGGAACAATGGAAGAATGTACTACATACGCCATCTCTTGTAAAACGCTACGAATTAATTCTTACACCTAATACATAAAAAAAATAATCATTCATTTCCGAAAAAATAGAATAATTCCCAAATATTTCACAGTTATTTTTCAACCATTTATGTACTGTCAGGACTTTCAACATCCATACACAAAGTGATATTAAATAATCAATGATTCATCATCCATCTCGTTCAAAATAAAAAGAAAAAACTGTTCTAAAATTTACATTTAAAAAATCTATTTTATTCTTTTGTGTTTTTAAATCTTATCCTTTTTTGACAGTAAACATTAAACTGTTCCATTTTTAAATTTTAATCATTTCAGTGCATAACGGGTTAAGAACTTAACAAGAGATCCAGTTATCTAGCTTTCAAATTGTATAATACTGTAAAACATCAACTTAATTTTTCATTCTGATGCAAATTTAAAAATTAGACATTAAATATGTAACTTAAATATTAAATAAAACTTACTGAAGGGATTAATCCGATAAGTTTGAAAGTTCTTTAAAAAATAGTCTCATTAGTTCATCATTAATGTTTATATAAATATATATATATATATATATATATATATATAAATAAATGAATTTTCCTTTGTACTATGTTGAATCAAATTTCAAAGACGAACAATACATTAACGTCTGTATGAGTGTGCATATTTTAGAGGCGTTACACACACACACACTGAAATACTCCACGAAGATCACACAATGCAGACTCACTATGTGTAAGTGGCAACATTTATTTCCTAGTAGATGTTAAAAATGCACGACATTATATGGTATGTGTTAGATGCGACCCTAAACATAATAAACGTAATGGTTACTTGCCCATCATATATAAATAATGGTTATTTATCTTATATAAACATACATGTACTGTGTACTTTCTATTATGGACAAGTGCTTCTGGAGATAAAAAAAAACATGAAATATCATTCGTTTTACTTGTTGTATTGTTCTGTGCAGGAAATTATTTATGTCTGATAATTAAACAATATATCTAATCCAGTTTGTATACTCTGAGTCACACCATCATTTAAACATTATGTATATATATATATATATATATTTATAAGTATATATATATAGAGAGAGAGGGAGAGAAGGAGATAAGTATATTTTCGTATTATAATACTGATTATATATGATTTTAAATTTATAATTTTTTAAAAGTTCATATTAAAAGAAAGCTCTGATTGAAGTACAACTTCATTATTCAAATAGATTTAATAAATGAAATATTGTTTTCAAAAATAATGTATTTTACATCCAGAGGACCATAAATATTTTTTCTAGTTCAAAATGTTCAATAAATCATTATTGATATATATATATATATATATATATATATATATTATGTGTATATATTAAATCGGTGCCCCTTTTTAATATAAAATGTATGTTTGTAGAAAAATTGAATATATTTCAACCCTGAAAATATCCCTTCGTTATTTTGAGTAACTTTGCTCCGTCTGTCGGGTAACTGAAATCGTAGTAGAAAAAAATGGCGACTTTTAGTAATAATGCATTTAAAGACATCTTCCACTTTAAATGGAAGATTGTATCTCAGAATAATATATTTATTGGGTCGTCTTAATTAGATTTTTCTACACCATAGCGCTCTGAAAACATAAATATCGGTCTTTTTTTAATTCCGCAATACAGTTATGATATAGTATCTCAAAATAATACATTTATTGGGTAATCTTTATTAGATTTTTCTGCACCTTGACGCAGACGAACCACTTGTTGAAAAAGAAATGGTAGCTTTTGGCCGATGAAGTCATAATACATGTTCGGACCTCTTCTACTCTTTTAACATTTTTTGGCATATTTTATGCATCACAATACCTTCCCGCAAAGCTGACCAAAGTGTTCCCACGGCTTAAGCACCATTTTTTTCAACTGGAATATGAAAAATGTGCAATACCTTATACGCTGGTTTTCGGACACCATCGTGTTCATTAAATTTTGTGAAGTTATGCCAACTGCTTGTCCAAAATATATAGTGTTTTCAAATGTTAATGTTGGCGTTTCAAAGTCTGAAATGACGAGAAAATGTTTTAATTTAAAACAGAGTTGTAAATGATTCATTTTAAAGGCACCGAATTAATTTTCACACCTAATACTTAGTCCAAGGTTTAACGAGCTTCTAGATTTTGTCCAGAAAGAAGCTGTTTGGTCTCTTATGCAGTAACACTTGAATCATTTTAATGATCTTCTCATCAGAAAGAAACTTTTATTTTCCTGATTCCTTTAATCTCCTAAAAGAGTAGAAATCACTTGGCACTAAAACAGGACTATATAGTGAGTGGGTCCAGAGGCTTCAAATCTGAATCTTGAATACATTCATTTAATTTATTATCTCTCTGAAATCTAGAACTATCTTGGAATATTATCCAATCAAGATTAGGTATTTTACCAGTCCTGTTCCTTTATATACGTTTCTTGTCTTTCTCTGAGGGTAATATTGTTTTTAAAGGTCTTGTTTAAAGCATTTGGAACTCACACATTCTGCGTTCAAATTAAGGGGAGGTTCGAACGCGAGTTCACAAACGTGGTGTGTTTTTAAATCGTATTTGTATTCGGGCGATAATGACCTTAGTTGTTGAAGCGCCCTAAAAGATGAAATAACTAACTATCTATCTTTGAACAAAATCACATCCTTACAATGTTTTTCATATCTCTTAGACTCGATAGTTAGCTTCAAATTTACCACAACTGTCGCTATTCATTGCCACAGTATTAAGTGTGAAACGTACTGAAATATCACCTTCCATATCCCAAAAAAAGTTATCATGAACTTTCCTGCAGAAGGATGTGACTTGAACTTTTCTTATGTCTGTGATAACGGATGTTTCTACACTATTCTCTTCTTCTTATTTGCCAATTGATAGTGATTGAATCATGTCCATTGCTAGCTAAACGAGTCAGAAATGAATTCACTCTATCAATACCGTGCATATGTGACTATGTAAGAAACTAAAAAGTATCTTCTAAGGCGGAATTCAGAAGAAAATGAAGCGAAGTAAAAGCTAAATATACTTCAAGTTCTTTATATTCGTTTTATAGTATAAAAGATAGTCAATAAATACATATATATATATATATATATATATATATATATATATATGTATGTATGTATGTATATATATATATGTATGTATGTATATATATATATATATATATATATGTATGTATGTATATATATATATATATATATATATATATATATGTATGTATGTGTATATATATATACACACATGTGTGAATATATGTATGTATGTATGTATGTATGTATGTATGTATATATATATATATATATATATATATATATATATATATATATATATATATATATATATATATATATATGTATGTATATATATATATATATATGTATATATATATATATATATATATATATATATATATATATATATATGTATGTATATATATATATATATATATATATATATATATATATATATATATATATATATATATATATATATATATATATATATATATATATATATATATGTGTATATATATATATATATATATATGTATGTATGTATGTATGTATGTATGTATGTATGTATGTAAGCAATAAATTGGCAAAAATAGTTTTAAATTTTTTGGCACAGCATCAATTATTGCAATCACATTTGTTTTCAAAGCTCTTTCTCTTGAAATCCAAATATAAAGTCTGCCACAAAAACTAAAAAAAACGACAATATTTTTTACACTTACTAAAAATAATGATTAAAATAATTAACCTCAGGATCATATGATCCAAATTGTAAATAACTTTTATACTTATTTACTTTTTTCCTTCATTTATAATTGATAAATAAAATAATCTAATTATTAAAAAATTAAAAGACTGAGTGTGTAGAAGTTTGAAACGATTATATAAAAAAATGGCGTTTAAAAAGTCCTACATATAGAATAAGAGGTGTTTTTTTCTTAAATGTCTGTTTACTTTTTAACTTGTATTCGTATCTATCATCGTAGTAAATAATAAATGAATTTTGGTTTAGTAAAAAGTTTCAATACATGGAAAAAGTTTTGTTGTGTCATTTTAGTCAATTCTTCGATCTAGTTATCGTGAAATGAAAAGATTCACTTGTTTCTGTTTATTTAGCTCACATATTCATGTTTCATATTCTTTGAATCTACAAATCGTTAATGTATTTCTTTTTAAAAAAATATTGTTAGAAATCAAATAAACGAAGTACAAAAATTCAGTTAAACGGTAATCTCTTCATTTGATCAATTTATACGAATACGTTTTTTTTTTATTATTACACAACTGGTCCCTTCGGACTGACCCAAGCAAATTATTGTTCGCCTAAATAAATAAATGGATTTTCGATCGTTTTTTTTCGTTTGGCAACGACGACGTTCATTACTGTTGAAAAACTCAATCTGGTTATAATAGAATCGAGAGATGGGTCTCGCTTTTATATACACACACCCACATTCATGTACATGTATGTATGTTAGATAAATATAGATATGTAGACGAGGTGTCAGTGTATGCGGTGTGTGTACAGAGTGAACACACACATACTCTCCTTTTGGTCCCATTGCTCTGACGCAATCAACCGTATATACAAATTTAACTACCGGTGAGACGCAATAAAACCTCTGTTTGTGCCTGTATAATGTATGAATTTTCTTCTAAAACTAACACGGAAAATATTTACAGTGAAAAGCTCGTTTCAAGAAAAATATCATCGAATACTTTCTTGTTAATATAATGAGCTTTTTTAAGAGGTAGACGAGAAATCTTGACAACATGTTACAAATGTGAAAAAAAGATCGGTACGTCTTTTTTTTGAACTGTGTCTCTAATGTATAAGAAGACACTTGTTCAAATATGTAGACACATGAGCGTATTTTTCTTTCTTAAAACTAGAAAAGGGTTATATCTATAAACGTATGAAAGTACGGCGATTTTAATAAAGTTCAGTATTGGTTGTGAATTTCAGCTTAATGTAAATTTCAATAGGAAATGTCTAATATTTTCAAGTATGATCAATAGTATTAATATTTATAATAATGAGATATTAATTATGAAATAATAGTGATTATATTAATAATTAAATAAATGTTCTATTTTAATATCAATGTAGAATAATATACAGGGAGCGGCAAAATAACTTCCAGAATTTCGCTCAGCCATTGGTTCGAAACTAGTCAAGTGAGACGAGACGTATTGAGGCCTTCCGATAGCAGGTGCCCTACCGTTTTCAGTTGTCATGGCTTGGACGGGTGGGCACCGTGCGTTCATTATTGAATCATTTATCGAAAAAACGAATCTATAATCGCCAGTAGAAAGCTTTTCGTATCCACTTCCCCCTCGGTCAAAGTGCTGCTGTTACAGACCAAAAAACCATTTTGCTATGGGTTGCAAATTTCAGGGTCACAAGTTTAGTGTTAAAACGAAAGCCACCTAGAAGGCCACAGAGCATTCGGACGCCATAAAATTTCAAGGTTAGTTATTGGGGCTTTAGGGCACTTCGACAGCTTAGGTCATTAGCGCCCGGACACAAATTATAATTAAAGAACACATCCCGTTTGCACACTTACGTTCGAATCATCCCTTAATTTGAACGCTAAATTGTGAGGGCCAAACAAAATTTCAACAGTTCATTGTCTAATCTCCCAAATCTAATCTCCCAGTCCGTAAACATGATTTTGCTTTGGGGTTATCTGATCGAACTATCAGAATAAATTTACACTCAGATCTTAAGTTCCATCCGTACAAACTGATGGTTGTTCAGAAACTTAAGGAATGCGACTGGGAGAACCGAATGACACGATAGGAGGATATTCTTCAAAATGTTCCTGCCAACACTATTCTGCTTAGAAGTGACGAAGCTCATTTTTATGTGTCTGGCTACGTTAACAAGTAGAATTTTTGTTACTGATCGGAAAAAAATCCTCATGAGCTTTATGAAAAGACCTCTACATAGCCAACGTGTTACTGTTTGGTGTACTGTTGAAGATTTTGGTGTTTATGGCCCTTATTTTTTGAGGAGGGAGGGAAAACGGTTACGGTAACTTCCCATAGGTATGTGGAAATGCTACGGTACTTCTTGAAACCGAAAATAACCGAGCTTGGAAATCCGGATGTGTAGTTTCAATAAGATGGACCACTGATCGCACGACCAGTAGATCAATGAAAGTTTTGAACGAACTGTTTCCTGGGCACTTCATCTCATTACCCATTGACGTAGGGTGATTTTCAAGTTCACCCAATCTCGCCTCTTGTGACTTTTTTCTGTGAGGCCATCCGAAAGCTGAAGTCTATAAACATCGGCCAACAACCATTAATGAACTGAAGGCTGGCATTTTCCATAAAAAGGGCATTGTTAACGCCGTAAATGCCGCCGAGTGATGTAAAACTTCAGAAATTGACTACAAATGTATATCTCGAATGAAGGCCACCATCTTAACGATGTCGTATTCAAAACTAATAGAAAATAAACTGTATTCCATGCACTTTTAGATTATGTAATAAAAATTTGAATAGCATTTTTTTATGAACCTTTAAAATTTGGAAGGTTTTTCGCCGCACCCTGTAGAAGATAAAACTAAATATTACGTTATTGCATTTGATAAATAAGAGGAAATTATACATAAAAATGACTAATAAAAATCCTATATCTAGAATAACATTTTTATTTCTGAAATGTTATTTCACTTTTTGAGTTGCCTTCGTACACTCATATAATTTAAATGAGAATATTCCCTGCTCATTGTCTGGATATCTTCTTAACTTATATGAATTTGTTATAATTTGGTATAAACAAATAGTCAAGAGTATATCAGATAATTGAAAAAATGTCTCGTTTATACAATCAAAAATTCCGTACGGCCGTCTGACAATCAATGAAACGTAAGAATAATTTGATTTATCATCTCTTAACAATATCACAAACGAAACGATCACTACAGAGCATAGCCACAATATATTCCTAGAATATTAACTTTGTATCGACAGCACCGCAGTCAAACTTTAATACCAAGTACTGTATCTGATTTTATAAAATTTCTTTGTCGAACGTGAGTATCGTCTTTTGATATATCACCTGGAAGAGAAATAATAATAGGTATATGCCTATAACGGGGACGATGGTTGACGTGAGATTTCACTCGAGCATGAATATATATATATATATATATATATATATATATATATATATATATATATATATAAATAGATGCTACTGTGTATATGTTTAGGCGAAAGAGGAGGTGTCTGGCAACAGGAGCATCAGCCTTTAGCGTCTCTCACTGATAAGCACCGGTTCCATCACATGAAGCAGTGCCAAAAGAAAAAGCAAGCTACGCTTTGCTGTCATCTCATGACAAAATTCATAAAGCGTTACAGTGCGAAACCAAATCTTTATCTCAGTTTGACACCTTTCACGTACGCTTTACATCATATGAATGCGGAATTTCACATCACTTCTATCGATTTTCTGTTAAATTTATTGAAACGCGAAAAAAATATTGTTATATTCAGCAGGTATACATGTACATATATATATATATATATATATATATATATATATATATATAACGATATAGATACATATTAATTCATATTTATCTTAAAAGCTCAAATCTACATGTGTAGTGTTTACGAGAAAATGATTTTTGTGTATGCTTTGGTGGTTTGGTCAAGTATCATATTCAGATTGAAAATCATTTGGCCATGATTAATTAGTACGTGCAAATATTTATAGTTATAAAGACTATGTCTTACAAAATGTCTTTTGTGTGGAAAAATGTCTATAAATATTATATATGAAAATCGTTCATTTATATAAAATAATATGTTTTTATCTTAAAATGTCAACAAATTTGCAGCTGGTAATTTCCCATTCGTTTAAAACAGAAAAACATTCAAAATAAGGTTTGAATGTAAACTCAATGTCTACAGGCATTTGTTTTTCTTCAGACAAAAGCTTGAAAAGAAAACAAAAGTTCTGTCATTGTTACGAAGATAAAAAATTTATAAATTTTGTTTTTAAAAATCAGGTTTTTAACTGATTGTTATTTGAAATCGGAAAAAAAATACTTTGATAACAAAAAAGTATCCATTATAACTTAAACAGATTATGTGTGAAGTTCTCTTCTATATTTTTATTATTTTCATACTTCATTTTCACAAACGAATTCATTTTTCAACCCCACAAATCACAAATGAGTGTTACTTATGTCCATTTCGATAATGACTCCATAATCAAAAAACTATATTTTATTTCTTTTTTAATTCTCACACTTAAGATAGTTCAAATAGCATTTTTTTAGTAGAAAAATAATTAAGGTTTATGACCTTCAAATTCATATACATTTATTAATTTGAGTGGTTTTAAGTAGTCCAGAACTATTGAATAACTAACGCCTAACTTTTGTGCAAATTCTCGAATTGTGTGTGGTTCTGATTCAACTAATGCCTTCAGTTGGTCATTATGAACTGAAGAAGACTGCCCTTGACCTTCTTCATCTTCAAATCTGTATTCTCCAGCATAAAATTTTTAGAACCACCATTGCACCGTAAGTTCCTTAACAGTACCTACATCAAAAGCATCGATGAGTTTAAAATCAGTTTCTGCTGCTTTACCACCCGTTTTTAACTTAAACAAAAATTGTTCTTATTTGTTTCTTTTTCATCTTTATTTCACTAGCCTGATTTGAAATAAAATTATTAACAAAACCAAAACACAGACCAAAAAATTCACTTTAAAATTAACATAAACACGATGAAGTTATACTTTCATTAAAAAAATTAAAGTTAGAATTCAGAAAACAAAAACAGAAATTATTTTCCTATCAACTTAATATAATCAATAATGTGTGTCGTTTCATCAGTTCACTATAATTAAAAAAGAGTTAAAATGGAAATAGAATTAAAATGTGTTTCACTACAGTAGACTTTCTCTCACCTCTATACAACTATTAGATAAAGACAAGCAGAGAAAACCTCTATATAAGATCACAATTTGTTTCGTATTTAAACAACAATTTAATATGTTGTCTATAATAGAGAAATTTACTTAAATCTTTCCTTAGAGAACAATTCATCTCTGAAATAGAGTAAAATTTGAAACATGTTGAAGATTTTTGGCCAAAAAAAATTCTTGTGCTTTGTGGACTAAAAAAAGAATTCTTTTATGAAGTTTAATTTAGCCATAGTGTCAAAACTGAATTTAATATTTAAATTTATTAAAAATATTTTATTATTTGAATCGATTTTCTTGAATTACTCATTTTAATCATATTCATATATAAATATATATATATATATACATAGCGAGAGAGAGAGAATTGTAATGTTTATTTAATACTTAAACGTTAATTGTATTAAAAAACAATTAAAACAAAAACAATAAAAATGAAGTAACTATTTTTGCACTTGAATCGATAATAAATACAAAAAAAAAATAAAAGAAAAAAGTCAAACATTTTACAATAGGATAACAGTTTTTACAATATACACATTTTAAAAATTATCTCCAAACTGTGCGATTATCAAATATCGCAAACGTTTCTACGCAGACATGTCGCATGAAAACAACGCCACTGAAAGCAATACTCTTTCACCTCTAACATATCTGAAAACAAATTTGAATTCTGACTTGTTTGTCATTCTGTTATGTTTTATTTTAATGTAATGAATAACAGAGAGATAAATAAGTTTAGAACACTAAAATGTCAACACTTGCGGTTTGTATGTAAGGCAATCTTCACTAAAAACATAAATACAAAATGAAGACAACACCTCATCCATAATGACATGAGATATACATACATACAAGACTGTTACGTTTAGACGTGTTCGTTGATTTTAATGAATAATAGAATACTCATATTTTCTGCAGTTTGTGTACAACTATATATATATATAGAGAGAGAGAGAGATGTTAGTGGATATTCGAGTGCGGTGAAAATCTTCGACAGTACAATATCAACAGACAAGCCATTGATACCGTAGAAGGTGTGTGTGGTTGGAGATGGAGAGAAGGGTTAGTAAATATGATACGATAACGATAGGATGAGAAGAAGAATTCTAGAAGAGAGAAGAATTGCAGACGGTAGATAATAATCGCAACAATTCAAAACATTCGACGCACGATGACGACAGACTTCGTGTAACGAAATGTGGAGAAGCGCATTTAGAAATCTTATATCACGTAAACATATCATGTAAATATAGTATATATTTCCTCATCTACGACCACAAAGTTCTTCTTTGTTCCCGTTTCACGCGCTACATTAAACATACACCACATTTAGCGTAAATGCTTTCTGACTGTCTGCCTCAGTCGTAATTGAATACATATGTCGCTCATAAAAGAGAAAAATTAAATTAGGAAACGGTATAGAAATGTTTTTTTTTTAAAAAAAAAAATAAACATTCCTTTCTTACCTCCAGTGATTATAAAATATCAAACGTAGAAATTAATTCAGTGCCTTTAAATTGAATCAATTTTGACTCTGTTTTGGATTAAAATATTTTCATGTCGTTTGAGGATTTTGAAGTAGCGTATATTTCATCTTATAAGGTGACCTTTAAAACCCAAAAACTTCTTCAAAAAATAGATGATCGTCTTATACTCCTAATATAAAAACAGAACCTTTGAAATAACACGAAGAATTTATTGTGCTTAGATAGAAATTAAATTCTTTATTTCAAAAAAAAGGAACTTAAACTTCGACGTATAACATAAATGCATTGAATAATTCATTTTAAATATAAATTTGCAAAAATAAAATACATATCCATAGCCTTCTAGGTACAAGCCATGCATGATGTTTTAATACACATTATGTCAAAACAAGGTGATTCCCCGAAATTTAATATTTGTAATTTTCCGTATATTGACTTTGAACATAAAATTGTATTATAATATGTGAAAAAGAGGTGTTTAATTTAGGATCGTCTTATAAAACTGATATGTGATAAATGTATAAATTTTATCTTAAAATTTCGACCTCGTCTTATATGTAGGTCGTCTTATACACCGAGATATACGGTGTCTAACTTTACATTGAAAAACATTACATATCTTGGTCAAGCAGTTGGCATAACTTCATAAAACAGTAGTGAATTCGATGACGTCTGAAAAACAGAATATTTGGCAGTGCATACTTTACGCATTCCATATGAAAAAATGCTGCCAAAGCCATGGAAATGATTTGTTCAGCTTTGTTGGGTTATGATGATTAAAATATACAAAAAAAATGCTAAAGGAGTGGAAGAGATTCGAAAATGCATTGGGACTGCAATGCATCGACTCAAAGCAGTCATATTTTTTTTCTAAAAAGGATTCGTCAGTTACCTGACAGATAAAGAAAAAATATACAAAAGAGTAAAGGATATTTTGAGGATTGAAATATATTCCATTTTTATGTAAACAGATACATTTTCTATAAAAAGGCACCGAATCAATTTTTACGCCAAATATAAACCATTCGGATGCGGTGACCTAAATTCACTTTCACAATTATTTCTTCACAACGCAAGTAACAAAAAACTTTTCTGAACAAATCATTTTTGATTGCTTTTTATTGAAATTTCGGTAACAATGCCATTATCTTCAGAGCGTCAAAATACAGAAAAATCTTTTTTGATCAAAATACTGAAATCTTTCATTGACTGAATCAAAAGAAAATATTTCTGTACTTTGATGCATTGACAGTGATGGAATCTCTACTGAAACACCAATAAACAACAATAAAAATTGTTTGATTAGAAGAAATTTTTGTTATTTGTGAAAATGAATTTAGCCAGTGTCCGAACGACGAGGGGAGGTCTAAAAGTTCCCAGAAAAGGAAGGAGGGAGGGTCAGAGCCACTTCTTATTAGTTAAGGTCGAAAAATAGAACACTTTATTAGTGTAACAGCGAAATATCATTGTGCTGTCATCAGTACTCATCACAGTGTCACCAGTGAAAGAGCGACTTAACTTGGAGTAACTACGAAATCATGGAGAAAATTGAACTACGCGCTGTTCTTAAATTTATTACTAAGCAAGGGAAACCCCAAAAGACATCATGAAAGAGATATCTGCTATTTACGAGGATCGTTCCACCAGGAGAGAGCATGGTTTATAAATGGCATTCTTTTTTCAAACAAGGAAGAAAAGACTTGGAACACGATTACTGCTCTGGACGCTGGGTCGAGGATTTCATCTCAGAGATTATCGAAAAAGTGGAAAATCTTATATCAGAAGATGGTCGACTGAAGTATAAACAACTCACAGAAATGACTAAAGTATCCGATACTATCATTCTCAGAATCTTGCATGACCATCTTGGTATGACTAAGGTTAGAGCAAAATGGGCGCCAAGAATGCTACATCGGAACAAAAGAGGCAACGAATTTCATGCAGTCGTGAGTTTTTGGAGCTATGTGGCGTTGGAGCTATGATTTTTGGAGGAGCTATTATTTTGCGTGTTTTTGGAGCTATGATTTTTGTGCAATTTTGGTCAGAATTGTTACCAGAGACTAGACTTGGGTCCATCACTATTAATTTGTGAGCAAACAATAGTCAATATTGTACCTGTAAAAGGGGATACTGTCATCTAAGAAATTCAAGGTGTCGCAGTCAGCGGGGAAAATGATGGTAACTGTGTTTTGCGATACAGAATGTATTCTCTTAATTGAATAAAATGAAAAGAGTATCCGCATAACCGGAAAGAGTTATGTGACGAGTACTCGTCAACTTCAAGAAGCGATGAAGAAAAAAGATATGGAAAATGGTCAAAGGGTGTTCTTCTCTTGCAAAACAATGTTCCGGTACACCAAAGTCCGATTTCGATGGTTGCTGTGACTGAGTGTAGCTTCCAAGAACTCAGTCATCCACCATATACTCCAGATCTGACCCCAAACAATTACTTTTTATTCCAAAACCTGAAGAAAGACTTTAGAGGTAATAAATTTCAAGACGATGAAGTCTGCTAGGTCAGAGCAATTTTCAAGTAAACCAAAAGAATATTTTTTGAAGATCTTGAAACGGTCATTGGGTGTCGTAAAAAATGTATTAGTATTACGGGGGACTACATTAAGAAATAATAAAAAATCATTTCAATCAAACTTTTTGCCTTTTTCCTCGCGAACTTTTAGACCTCCGTCATGTATTGTGACAGAATTCCATTATTGACCTTTTTTGTACAATTTAAGATATGTGCCGGAACTGTATTGTCATAAGTAGTTCTTAGAGTTTATATTCTTATTAAAAATGAATCTGTGGCGCGACAATTAAAAATT
This sequence comes from Acanthacorydalis orientalis, assembly GCA_034766995.1. Lineage (NCBI taxonomy): Eukaryota > Metazoa > Arthropoda > Insecta > Megaloptera > Corydalidae > Acanthacorydalis > Acanthacorydalis orientalis. Next base: position 25,530,104 of record CM068315.1, on the reverse strand, counting down.
CCTATTTAAGAAATTAATTGACATAATGTTTTTATTTGTGTATTCTCTCTCTCTCTCTTTATATATCTATATATAAATATAAATAGAAAACAAATCGTTCTAAGAGAACCTTATATTTTTATCGCTTGATGCCAGTGTTTGCCGAAGCTAAAGTGTAAGTTTGAAATTTTACAGGTTTCGATTTAAATACTTTGTAAATTTATGATATTTAAATGGGAATGTCTTACCAGCTTATATTATATTTTCATACTTTGTAAGCTTGTAAAATTATAAAAGTTTATATCTATAAACTATGTAATCATAAATTTATTATCATAATAAAAGAGGTTATTATCGTCTCTAATACATTTTGTATCTTGATAGCATTTTATTTTCGCAATTAAATTTTCATGCGCTCTTAAAACGTTCCTTTCAAAATCGAACATTTCGTTACACAAACGAATTTTTCTGTTTTCGATCGCACAAAACGCAAAAATATTTTTTTTCTTGTCAGGTACGTTAATATAATAATAGTTATTTAATAGATCTTGTTTCTCATTGTTTATAAGAATTTTTAGTGTCAAGATACTGGAAAATGTTAAAAATTAACACAAAAAAAAAGAAAATTCAGCCACAGTGTGCGAACTTTGTATCAAATATTTCAATTATTAAGGGTAAAAATTAATCCTAAGCCTTTTTTATGGAATGAATGCTCACAAAAAAATGAAATATATTTCAATCCTCAAACTATCCCCAATTATTTTTTATATCTTTGCTCTATGTGCCGGGTAATTGATGAATCCTTTGTAAAAAAAGATGACTGCTTTGATTCGATGAAGTTATCAATACATTTTCGAATCTCTTACATTGTTTTAACATTTTTTGCACAATTTATACATCACAACACCTTAATCAAAAGCTGAATAAAACATGAAATACATTCATTAAGATTTAATAGACATAATTAATATTTATACTGTTTTATTATTTAGATAATTAAAAAAAAATATTACCTATATAATCGTTTCAAATATTTTATATAAAAATAACACTTGTATCAATTAAAAAAACGAAATTAATCGACATTTAACTAATCACTCATAATTCAAATATTTAAATTAAAAAGTAATAATATATTGTAATTGTACTTCACACACACACACGTAAACTGTTAAGTGTACAAATCAATTCTGTATATATATATATATATATATATATATATATATATATATATATATATATATGTAGATAGATAGGTAGATAGATAGATATAGATATATAATGAATGTTTACAGAAAAATGTCGGATACATTTCAATCGTGAAAGGAGCTAACATTATTTTGTATAACTTTATAAATACTTGTCGAAAAAAGATGACTGCTTTAAATAGATGAAGTCGTAATACATCTTTGGACCTCTACCACCATTTTAACCACCGTTTTAACATTTTTTTATATTTGATATGTCACAACACCTTCCTACAAAGATGAACAAGTCATCCCCGCAGCTCCGGACACGTTATTTTCAACAGGAATGCAAGAAGTATGCAATTCCTAAAAAGCTTATTTTCAGTCATCGTGTTCACTACTGTTTTGTGAGGTTATGTCAACTGCTTAGCCAAGATATATACTTTTAAGGTTGGAACTTTAAAATCCTAAAACGACGAGAAAATATTTGAATTTAAAATAGAGTAAAAATTGATTCAATTTAAAGGCACACAAATAATTTTTACACTTAATATTTATATATTTAGTATTTATATATTTATATATTTAGTTTAATATTTAATATTTATATATTTAGTTGATATGTAGAATTTTCAATAATTTTTAAGCTAAACGAATAGAAGATATTTTGAAATTTTAGTTTAAAACTTTTGATACAGTTCATACCTGTGTTTATTTTTTCAACATTATTGTAGCTGAAAACAGGATAATATTTTATTTATAGAATATAAACCATTTTTTTTAAAAAAATATATTAGGTTGGTAGAAAAATAATTGAAGTTTATGACCTTCAAATTCATATACATTTAAGCTTTTTTGATTTTCCTAGCTGGTTTAAATGGTCTAAAACTGTTAAATGCCTAACACTTAACTTTTGTTCAATCTCTTGAATTGTGCATAATTCTGATTCAACTAACGCTTTTAACTGATCGTAATGAACTGAAGAAGAGCGCCCGCTACCTTCTTCATCTTCAAGGCTCTCGTCCCCAGCAAGAAAATTTTGAAGCCACCACACTGTACGTTCCTTAAAAGCATTTACACCAAAAGCATCGTTCAGTTTACAGGCAGTTTCTGATGTTTTACCACCCGTTTGGAACTCATACAAAAAATTGCTCTTATTTGCTTATTTTTCATCTTTCATTCAATAGCCCAATTTGAAGCAACATTAATAATAAAACCAAAGTCGATGTGACCAAAATATAGACCGAAAAATGCACTTTAAAATAATATTAATATAAACTTGATGAAATGACACGTTCATTAAAACAAGTTAAGGTTAGAATTCAGAAAATAAAAACCGCAATTATTTTTCTACTAACGTTATATCTATATATACAGTGGAATCCGGTTATTATACTCACGGATAATGTTACTAATCGGTTATTGTTACCATAATCAATGCTGATAATTACACTTGGGAATAAACGATAATAATTGTTATCAATTTCGTACTAAATGAACATTTTCTTTGAAACTTACTTTTAACAGAAGCATACCTTTTATCTTTTACATAAGTGCATGACAAGAATTCATAGAAAATATCTAAATATATCTTTTTCTGAAGCAGTCCCTTTATTTTTTCAAAACATATTGTTGCAGTAGGGGGAATAAACATGTGCTTCATTATGTATCCTACTGTGATTTCTTTAGTTTAAGTTTGTGATCTGTTGAGTTAAGAAGACTGCACAAATTTCTCTATAAAAAAACCTTTAGATCATGGCAAAAGCAAAGCAAACGCGTAGAGATTTGTTTCTTCGAAAAGAAAAAATGTCATAAGTTCCTCCAACTAATGCCCAGATGCAAGAAGCTCTAAGAATTCTTCGTCGTGGTGTGCAATATAGAGCAACGAACTTCGGAAAGCATTATGATTATGAGAATTATATTCAGGAACTGGTTAACCCAAACAAACGACAGACAACACTTAATAAGTTTTTCAAATAAATTTTATGTTATTTTCAAAAACAGTTGTTTATAAGAAATTTAGTATATATAAGTATGAAATGTTGTAGTAAATATGCAGGTTCTGATAAATATAAATTGTACAAATGTCATAATTGTTTGTACTAAATTGAATTCAATAATGAAACATTTTTATGTTCTGCTTAATATTAAAATTGAAAATCCCAAAGTGATCACAATAAGCGGATTCTACTGTATTTGGATCTAGTACAATTTTTAGATATTCATTTACTTACAAATATTTGAATGATTTAGAAATATTTTTCAACTAGATTTTTATATATAGATAGATTTTCAATTTGTTTTTTTTTATAATTAAATTCTCTAGTTATAATTTATAAATATATATATATACTTTTTAATATTATTAGAATAAGTTTAAATTATATAAAGTAAATCACAGACTAATTAATTTTTATATCTAGTAGAAGTTTTTTCAATTAATTGAAAGAAAAGTAAAATATTCTATTTTGCAATTTTTTAATCAAGAACATTACTCTACAATAACCGTATCTTATTCGAGGTAAAGATATTACTGTTCTTTAGATGAAAACATATCTTATTAGTCATTTAAATTCACATATTGGAAATATTCACTACATTTATCAAACGAAAGTGTATTTAGAATTTTATAATTATTAATCGGATAGTTTTTTCTTAAACTTACAGAATTATAATTAAAACTTATTTAGAATTTTGTATCTATGTACAACAAAAATAACTATTTAATACAGAACGATAACGTAAAAATTTACCATTTTTATTTTAAATATTATAAAAAAGTTTCTTATAGCTTTCTTTTATAACATCAATTCTCGCTTGTACAAACATATATATATATATATATATATATATATATATATATATATATATATATATATATATATATGTACATGAAGGAATCGTATTTTTACTGCGGTCGTATTATATCACGAAGGAAAAAGAAAACTTAATGCGAAAACTGTTATAGCCAATGCGTAAATCCAACCCTGCGTCGTCGACGCCTTCGGGCATCAGGTGTTACGATTTTTGTTCCGCCATTACAGAAACTTTAGAAGACCACTTCTCTCGTTGCGACTACATTATAATGAAGTTTGTATGAGGGAGAGAATATTGGATTAGAATTCAGTGCTCTTGGCGCGAACCTTCGTACTAAAACGATTCCACCACTCGCACTCGAGTAATATGCCGTACACGGACCGTGTCTCTCTACTGATGTACAAGCTCGCCTTCCGCACACCTCATGCTCGTTCTTCGGCCACTTTCACCTATTTTCTTCGGACTACGTAAATATTACTACGACTACTACGTACGAACATTAATGTTTATGTGTCTGGCGTCAAGGAGAGCGGCTCGAATATAAATGGAAACAACAAAGA
>CM068315.1:25505561-25520561 GCA_034766995.1 Acanthacorydalis orientalis | reverse complement strand
CGTGTATCCTCCACTCTCCCTGCTATTCCCTACAATACCCTATTCTCTACATGTTAACTCTTTCCATTTCCGATCATTTCCGATGTTTCACGAATCATTGCCGATTACAAGCTGGAACGATAAGCGAGCCTGGAGAGTGAGCGAAGCAAGCGGGGATGAAGCCTCCTGGGGGTCGACAAGTGTAGCGAGTTGTTAGTAGTATCCCTTGGTATTTAATAAAAGATCACAAAATCAAAATTTAATTTCAGTTAAAAATCTCATGATTATTTAAGAGATAATGAGTTTAAGATACAAAAGAACAGCTCGTTCTAAACACTAAGACATTGTCCATCTTTGTATCATTCATGTTTTAAGTGTTTATTATTTATCCTCGATATACAGAATGTACCCCTTATCTATCTAAATATTATTTTAGTTTAATTATGTTAGTGAGATGTTAACTAAATCTTTCCATTAAATTTATATCGTTTTTGCTTATCATATAAAGAAATATATTAAGACAAATCGGGTTTGATGTTGTTGTTGATTAAGAATCAAATTTATCTTTTTTGATTCAAAGAATTTGTGCTGAACCCTTAATATTTTTAAATAAATAATATTTTCGAATTTATTTCACTAAATTAATATACTGTCAGGATTTTCACGACCCATAATTACAGATTGATATTATATAATCAATGATTTATCATTCATCTCACAAGACATTTATGTTCGAAATAAAAAAAACTGTTTTGTAAGAGTAGTCAGATATATGAGATGTTATTAATTTTAAACATAAATAATTTATATTTCAACTTAGATCTTTCTGTGATTTATATATCTTTCTTTCGTTTTTAAAAGATTAAAACCGTAATCTAAAATTTACATTTTGTTAAAAGTATTTTTGTATTTTAATTCAATCGGTAAACAAAGGGTTAAATCATTCTAATCGCTTAGTATATATATATATATATATATATATATATATATATATATATATATATATATATATATATATATATATATATATATATATATATATATATGTGTGTGTGTATGTATACATTTATTTAGTACCGCTCTGAAACCGATTCGCACGAACGGGTTGTTAAATTTTAGAACCAATTTTAAACCCAGTACAGTTTTAGAAAAGGTTGTTAGTAGTGGTTTCGAAAGCTAATGCTGTTATAAAATAAATATAAAGTAAAACGATCTTAAACTCTAAAGTAATGACAAAAAAAGTATAAATTATGAAACGATCAAAGGTGAAATATAAATTGTTTATATTTACAATCAATAACATCTAATATACGTAATTACTCATGGAATATATTGTTTATTTCTACAAACAAGACGCCAGTTAAAATTGTTAAACAGTTAAGACATTTGAAATATTTCTTGTGATTGATCTTTAATCTTTAAAAAAGAAACAATTTCTGTTTTGTGTTATACTTAATAAATTTTAAACACTTTTTACAATTTTTAACATCCAGAGGTGGTAATCACAAATTCTGTTTCGCTACATAAACAATAAAAAAACTTTTTTGATTAAATATTTTTAACGATTTATAGGATATTTCCTATAAATCGTTGATTATAATTTTTGATTATTTTTTTGACAGGGATTCCATCATCTTTTCAATAATGTAAGAGAAAATCTTGATCTATGTACAAATTTAGATAAAATTCGTATAATCAGTGATTTAATGAACATTTTTGATCACAATCACAATTTTGCGTTTAATACATGTAAATTAGCATAAAAATCTATAAAACATGTAACAATTAAATTCTTCTATTTATTTGAAAAGAATGAATTTCAAAAATTTATTATCTGTTACCAAGTACACGCACACACACACACACATATATATATATATATATATTTATATATATATATATACACACACACATATATATATATATATATATATATATATATATACATATATATATATAGCATTATTTAGTTTACGAGTAGTTCTGCTCCTTTACTACTCGTTTTTAACTCATATAAGAATTTTGCTCTTATTTACTTCTTTTTCATCTTTAATTCAATAGACCACTTTGAAGAAAAATTAATAATAAAACCAAAGTCGATGTTACCAAAATACAGACCGAAAAATGCACTTTAAAATGATATTAACATAAACACGATGAAATGACATTTTCATTGGAAAAAATTGAGATTAGGTTTCAGAAAACACAAACCACAATTATTTTCTTATCAACCTAATATTCTTTTAAAAAAATAATAAATCTGAATTCCATTTTCACGAATAAACTCTTTATATCCACCAAAATAAAATCTAATCAAAAATGGTCGACAAATCATTATTGCTCTTTTTTAATTTTTCATACATATTTAGATACTGATTCCATTATTTACAAATCGTCAGTGTAGAGAAAAATTATCAAATAACCGATCATTATATATATATATATAGATAGATAGATAGATAGATAGATAGATATACAGGAAATTGATTTGTTCATAGGGTATATCACGGGTCAAATATTGTAATATTTTATATGTAATATTTTAACTGTTAGTTATAAAAATGAAATTGGACTCTAAGAAAAGCGATAAGCAGATTTATGTACTTTTATAATATTTGAGTGTAAATCGTATGTGTATATATATATATAAACATGTGAAAGTATATGTCAATGAATACACAGGAACACTATTGATACTTGAAAATAAATTCTATAATAATACCAGCTGAATGTATGTTTCTATACAAGTCATATATTTAAATAACATTGAGTTCAATTCATCGTTACGAAAATCCAGCTACTTTATTTCGAACGAATTGAGTGACAGAAAAAATATTACTGTTCTTAAAAAACCCTATTTTTGTATACATCTTTTACAGTTTCTTTTATTTTGTTTCCAAATCTCTTTGTAAGGTATTATGAATACAAAAAAGACTGTTTTATAAAGAACGAGAAACACTACTTACACGTTTGGAGTGAACGGATAAGTAAAAAAAAAATATTTGAGTTAAGAACAGGTAGTGAAATTGATGGATGTAAGTAATCTTTTATATGTGATTGTTATTCTTCGACAAATAATGTTTGGAAAACACTATATGTGTGTTTTTAAAAATATGTAGATATGTTAAATTGTATTAAAAAGGTTAACAATAGATTTCTATTATAATACAGTTCTGACACTGACGAAATTCACTTTTACAAACGAATTCTTTTTTCATAAATTCAACTACTAAAATGTTTCCTGATCATAAATGTTCAAAAAATCATTATTGATCTTTCTGAGTGTTCATTAAGTATATTTTCGATGGAGGTGCTATCATCATGATGTTTTAAAATAATGATCGGTTATTTGGTTATTTTTCTCTACGTTGACAATTTGCAAATAATGGAATCAGTATCTAACAATGTATGAAAAATTAAAAAAGATCATTAATGATTTGTCGACCATTTTTGACTAGATTTTATTTTGGTGGATATAAAGAGTTTATTCGTGAAAATGGAATTCAGATTTATTATTTTTTTAAAAAAAATATTAGGTTGATAAGAAAATAATTGTGGTTTGTGTTCTCTGAATTCCAAACTTAATTTTTTCCAATGAAAATGTCGTTTCATCGTGTTTATGTTAATATCATTTTAAAGTGCATTTTTCGGTCTGTATTTTGGTAACATCAACTTTGGTTTTATTATTAATTTTGCTTCAAAGTGGTCTATTGAATTAAAGAGGAAAAAGAAGCAAATAAGAGCAAAATTTTTATACGAGTTAAAAACGAGTGATAAAGGAGCAGAACTGCTCGTAAACTAAACGATGCTCTTCGTGTGGGTACTGTTATGGAACATACGGTAAATAGTAGTTGCAAAAATTTCATACTAGAGCCGAGAAGATGAAGAAGTTCGCGGGCATCCTTTTTCAGTTCATAACGACCAACTGAAGGCGTTAGTTGAATCAGAACAACGCACAACAATTCTAGAGCTTGCACAAAAGTTAGGCGTTAGTCATTCAACAGTTCCAGACCACTTAAAACAGCTAGGAAAATCAACAAAGAGAAAAATGTATATATGAATTTGAAGATCATAAAACTCAATTATTTTTCTACCAACTTAATAATAGTAAATTTAATTAAAAATAATAAATGTGTATCATGACTTGTTTACAAAAAAAAGAACAATTATCATGAATGAACAAAATGCTAAACATTCTACTAATGTCTGTTTTATTATTGAATCGATTATTTCTCACAGCCTGAATAAACTTTGATCTATCGAACGTTCTGAAAACGTAGATCCATTTAATAAAATATGATTTCATTTAACAAATGTCTACAATTAATCATTACAAAATGAATTAATCGCATTTCAAACAATAAGACAAAGTAATCCACAGAGCTTTTAAATCTAATAAATTAATCAAATCGTTTACTTAAAAAGCACTTATCGCTGGAAACCGAATGTAATTCACTCATAAACGAGTACATTGGAAAAAAAAGAAAAAAAAAACGAACGGCCCCCAATGAAAAATGTACAGATCGCAAACATTTAATCATAGTCGCACTAATATAAATTACGTGAATAAACTTATAAACGCGCGCGACTGGTATATTAGAACGTGTGGTATTGAGGAGAGAGATCCGGGAGGACGGACTGGAACCTGTTCGCCCATGCGACCGAAGGTACCACCGTCGTTCGCAGACCATCTTGGCTCGTAACGAATACATTAAATAGATGGCCGGAATGCGGATGCGTGCATTTTATTAATGGTGGTCCATTTTCAGGCAGCAATCGCAATATTAAAAGCTGTCATTTTCATTTTAAAACGTTCGTCGAAATGGCAGACCGCCCTTTCGTCTTCACGCCAACCATTCACCATTGCTCACCAACCGCCGAATTAATTATTATCTCGTATTATTCGACGTTCCTTCGTTCCTTCGATATCAGTTTGTCTCGTAAACGAACGATCGATAAAGTTTAAGAAGCGAGAGAATACATACTTTGATACTTTACAGTATGTATATTTTAATATATATATATATATATATATATATATATATATATATATACAAATTAATTAGTTCTTTTTTTATAGAAAATGAATATATTTACAAGAAAACAGAATACGTTTCAATCCTTAAAATATCCGCCATTATTTTACATAACCTTGCTCCATCTGTAGGATAACTGATGAATCCTTTGGCGAAAAAAAGAGGATCGTTTGAGTCGATGAAGGCGTCAATGTATTTTCGATTAGTTTAGTTTGATTCATTCTGCACTTGAATAACTAATTTTCTAACTCTTCTTAACTAATTTTTTCTGTAAACTTCTTCTTCTTCTTAATTTCGGTTGTTTCTCGAGAACATTTTCCCAGATTACCAATATCTTCTATTCTCTATTTTCTTGAATTTTGTTACTGACCTCTATTTGTTTGCTATGAAAATTTTTAAAAAACTAATATTGTCATTAAGTGATAAAGGTGTCAGTCAGTTTGTTGTATTTTCGGATCTCTTTCACTGTTTTAGCATTTTTTCCATGTTTTACACGTAAACATACTCTTCCCGCAAAGCTAAATAAATCGTTTCTACGGCTTCGGCAACATTTTATACAACTAGAATGCGAAAAGTATGCAATTCCTGATATACTGTTTTTCACAGGCCATCATGTTCACAACTGTTTTATGAGATTATGCCATTTGTTTGGCTAAGATGTATAGTGTTTTAAATGTTAAGGTTGACACTTCAAAATCTTAAAACGACGAGAAAATATTTTAATTTAAAACAGAGTTATGATTTATTCAATTTAAAGGAACAGAATTCGTTTTTACACTTAATATTTAGATTTATACCTATAGTTGATTTATAGAATTTTCAATAATTTTTAAAGTACAGTTCAATGAATGAAAGATGTTTTAATGAATGAGGAATGGAGTTTTAATTTAAATCTTTGTACTTAGTCCATACTTGTACTTAATTTTTAAATATTGCTCTAGCTCAAAACAAGATAATATTTCATTTATAGAACAAACCATTTTTTAAATATATATATATATATATATATATATATATATATATATATATATATATATATATATATATATATATATATATATATATTAGGTTGTAACATATTAAGTTCCCGAATGTTTAGTCAGTCAGAGGTTGACCATGATTGGGAAAGGTTCTGTGAAATATTTTATTATAAATATTTAAGTTCGGCTGTTTAGAATTGACAATGTACTGTACCCTTCAATTGTTTTTAAATATGGAGTTATTGTTGTTATTTTTATTTTTTTATACCTTTTAACAGGATGGTGTCCACAAACATTTACGTCTACTTTTTTATATGAGTTCAATTTGGGACACAATATAGCGGTAGCAGGTGGAAATATCAATGAAGCTTTCGAAGAAGGGTCGGCTAGGCCGAAAACAATTCAATTATGGTTCAAAAAATTTCGTTCCGGTAATATGAATCTTTACAATGAGCCTCGAGGAAGGCCCAAAATCGTGAACGAAGAACATTCGAGAGCCATAGTAGAAGCTAAATCACGTACAACAGGTTGAGTTCTCGCATGTGATTCAAGTGTTAGTGATATGATTGTTTCTCGTCACCTCACTGCAATAGAAAAGGTGAAAAAGCTGGATAAGTGGGTGCCACACGAATTGACAGAGGGTCAGAAACTGAGACGCTTAGAGGTGTGTTCTTCATTGATGATTAGTAATGATAAAACGCCATTTTTAAATCGAATTATTACTTGTGATGGAAAGTGGATTCTTTATGATAACAGAAAAAGATCTGGACAATGGTTAAATGCAAATGAAGCACCAGGGCACGCATCCAAGCCGTCATTACACCAAAAAAAACTTATGGTTACTGTGTAGTGGACAAATAAAGGAATAACCTATTATTCTTTTTTAAAATGGCTGATTCATATTGTCTCGAAATCAACAACATGAATGAAAAATTAAAAACAACAACCAATGCTAGTCAATAGATATGGGCCGATACTATTGCAAGACTATGCTCGACCACACACATTTGAAATCACAATTTTTAAATTAAATTATTTATATTACGAAATTTTACCGCATCCCCTTATTCACTAGATCTTTCAGAGACCGCCTATCTTTTTCGCCACTTGGAATATTATTTAAGAAATAAAAAATTCCGAAACAAAACAGAAGTGATTCAAGGATTCGAAGACTTTATAAGCTTTAAAAATGTTGATTTTTATAAAAATGGGATAAACAATCTAATTTCTCGTTGGCAAAAGACGATTGAAGCTGATGGAGCTTATTTTGATTAAATATATTTTATTTCGTTAAAAATATTCCTTTTTAATTCTCACCTACAAATTCTGCAATTTCATATGTTACAACCTAATATATATATATATATATATATTGATTAAATAAAATTTTAAATATATTTGCTTCCTTATAAATATTTGAATGATTTAGAGATATATTTCAATTAGATTATTATATATAGATAGTTTTTCAATTTGTTATTTTTATGACCAAGATGTATAGTGTTTTAAATGTTAAGGTTGACACTTCAAAATCTTAAAACGATGAGAAGATACTTTAATTTAAAGCAGAGTTATGATTGATTCAATTTAAAAGCACTGAATAAATTTTTAAACCTATTATTTCACATATTTAAACAAAAACAATATTAATGAATGTTCAGTAAAATAAATTTAATTCTTATTCGTTGTCGCCGTCAGTATCATACACGAAAGCAATCAATCTTTTCTTTTTAATTGGTTCGAAATTGTTGAAAGCTGTTCATTGTGTTAGAGAAATCAGTAATCAACAAATAGATTTTATAAAAATAACGAATTTTTACTACAAATTAATAACTAATCAATAAATGAATGATGAGGAAAATACAGATTGTTGTTTTTACTTTATTAATAAAGTAAATATGGACTATAAAAATATAGACTATACACTATAAAGTAAATATAGACTTGGATAATTCAGAGATTCAGATCTATTTAAAACTAGAGATATCTTTCTTTATTATTTTATTTTATCCCAAGTAATTTTTTATTTTATTTTTACCCGTTATTTTTTTCTAATGACTTTTAGTATATTTCAATTATAAACAAGTTCATATTTAAATAAATTAATTCTTATGTTAAAACCGTTGTTTAAATGACTATATTTGGTTTGAATTTCTTAGATTTTCATTAAAATTTTATAAAAGTACAAAAATCGGATTATCGCTTTCATTACAGTCTAATTTCATTTTTATACCTAACAGTTAAGATGAAAACGATTCATAAAATATTATATTATTTAACCCACGTGACACGAACTAGGACACAATAAGACAAAAGCAATTTGCTTAAAGCGTAATCCTCTGTAATTGGCTTCAGATAACCTTTTGGCAAGAATTGAATCCATTTAGAGGTATTTAATATTTATATGGATTTAACGGATCCTTTATAGCGTGTATTAAATTTAGTTAAGGATTGTTTTAGATCCATTCCATATGGTTAAATTCGATGGTTGTTCGAAAACTGTTTATATTATTAGATATTTGTATGCCGTAACTACTATAACTGCAAAACATTATATACAGGCACATATACTACATATATATATATATATATATATATATATATATATATATATATATATATATATATATATATATACGTACATATATATATATATATATATATATATATATATATATATATATATATGTGTATGTATATAGTTTTAGATTTGAATCTCAGAATTCTCCAAGTCTGTTTGTAAAATAAAAAAATACTGAATTTTCTTCACCATTCATTTTTCGATTCGTTTTTTAATTTATAATAAAAATTTATTTTTTTATAAGACCTACTTGTTAATAACTGAAGTATTTAACATATAAAGAGCTTATAATTAATAATATAGTATAAAAACAATATGAAATACACCAGGTATGAGCAACCTCCGGCCCACAGACATTTTTAAAATATGTATAGTGAAACGATCCTCTACAAAACGTATACATTCCTTTTTATGTTGATTTCATGTCTAATCTAATACTGATTTTTATAACAATTTATATCTTCAAGAATTTCCATCTTGATTGACAATGCAAAAAAATTATAGTGGGGCCTTGTATCACGAACCATTTCGTGGTACGAAACGCGATTTCCCATAGCATCCTATGGGAAATAAATCTATTGGTACCCAACCGTCCACAAAGAAGGCTGCCATTTGCATACACTATTTATTCTTCTTCATGTTTACAGTTTCTTCAAGTTGTTCTGCCTGTTTATACTTTTTATCATTGAAGAATATATCCAGTGTTTATTGCTTTTCTCTCTTTTTGTGCATTATCCAGGACAGATTTCAATGGCAAGTTCTTTTCCTCCAGGTATTTTTAACTGTATGTGTAAAGACTTCATGCACCCAGTCTTTGAAAAGAACCATAGTAACCCAAGTTTTTGAGATAGATTTTCAGTAGATTCCAAGTTTACATTTGACAATTGAGCGCTTCTTAAATACTCTTGGTGTTTCAGAATGATACACCAAGAGAGACTTGATCTTCAGGTCTCCACTAGCGTTGACAGCAAAAAGGAGGGTCATCCTGTCCTTCATAGGCTTGTGGCCTGGTAGAGATTATCGTTCTTTTGAGATAAAAGTTTTACTGCGCATTTCTATTCCAGAAAAGCACAGTTTTGTCACAGGTAAAGAGCTGTTGTGATAAGTATCCTACAAGTGAAGAGTCGCCGGAGTAAAATCTTCAGTGCGTGGAAAAATAGTCCATTCTTCTCTTAATCGTTATTTTAAAAATTAGTATTTTTTAGTGTCACGAAAATAGGGAGAAAATAAGAGAAGACGTTAAAGCCAGGATTCGTGATAAGAAAAGTTCGTTGTATGGGGCGTTAGCCGTATGAGGCCCTATTGTAATATCATTATTCTGGAGCGCATATAGGTGCAAAAATTTTTTTTTTTGAAAATAACAATAAAATCAAAAAATAGTTTCCAAATAATCGATAAAAATTTTGGAGTACACATTGCGCGTCACCATTCCTAAAACCGCACCGGATGTCAAATCGTTGTTAAAAAAATAAACAGGGGAAAATATTGCACTAAATTTCATGTTAAATGTTTGTTCAAAATTGTATTTTTCCCTAGTTTTGCCTGTAGCTATGTAATTATATGTAATAATAAATAATATAACGACTAAAATACTAATTATGATCCCTTACTGTGAATAATGAATACTGAAATAATAAAAATCGAAATAAATTATTTTATTTTATATAATTTTTACGTTCTCTTATTTTTTCTTGTAAAAATTATGGCCCTCGTCCACATCAGAGAATATGATCTGGGCCACCACAGAAAAATTTTGCCCACGACTGAAATATACGAATATCGAAAATAATATTATTTGTAATTATTTATCTTCAAAGTTATTTAGTTAACACTTAATGTTTGTATATAATGTTTAACTCTTCCTCTTTATACGTCGACCTTTTGGTAAATTTATATGAGATGGCGCTGCCCTTCATTTGGTAACTTTACGGTTATCAAGTGTCACTTTTCAAAATAGCATAAGAAAATCGTTCTGTCGGCTGTGAAAGTGATAGTCACTGTTTCTTGAGATTCCCAAGGAATCATTTTGATCGACTACTTAACGAAGGGAAAAACGATAACAGGAGTCTATTATGCAACATTATTGGACAGTTTGAAAAAAGAGCTAAAACAAAAACGACTAAGATTGGCGTACAAAAAGTACTTTTTCACCAGAACAACGCGCTGTCCCACAAGTCGACCGTCGCAATGGTAAAATTGCACGAATTAGCTTCGAGTTGATTCCACAACCATCCAATTCTCTGGACTTGGCACCGTGCAACTTCTTTTTCTTCCCAAACTTGAAAATTTGGCCCAGTGGGAAGAAATTTTTGTCAAATGGGGATGTTTACTGACTCGCCGGCGTCAATGCATATTTTGTAGACTTGATGGATCAAGAGTATGTCCCTTAATGGAAACTATATTGAGAAATAAAATCGATTTCTTCCAAAAAAAAACGATGCTTAACTTACTTCCTTACCATACTTATCAAACGACCCATGTAAATTAAGGTGAACTGTAGTAAATTCTTAAATGCAATTATTAAAATTTTTAAAAAAGTTTATTTAATTACTAGACTAAAAATTCATAATTCAGTTTTTATAAATGAATTGTTTTTTCACTCCAAAAACAAATTTTCTGCAACACAACGCTGGTTGTTGATTGTGTGTAATAAAATATTTCGTCAAATTAAAGAGATTCATTGGAAATTAATCATTAGTAAAAAAAAAACAACAGAAAATATTTCATTTTAAAATGTAAAAATTAGACATGGTACATGTAAAAATATGATTGCACTGGTAATTACAAGAACAGTTAATTTAACATATGAATTATTGTATATGAATTAAATCAATAAAAAACATTTAATAAATTTAATATGAAACATTGAATTTTCTATATTCATTAACACTGAACACAATAGCGTAATCTCCAAACTATCAACTTAAATTGTAAACTGGACATATTTCATACTCGGTGACAAAGTACGGTCTGACAACGTAGCAATAAACACAGTTATATCTGGCCGTTCTCCCGTTTGTTTTAATAATTGGTTTTTAATTCTAGATCCTCGATCGAAAACATAAAACCAAACACAGAAAAGGTTTAAATCACAATTTAATTTTTTATCGAAATCGTACATAATTCATACTTGTTGCCAATTGTATCGTTTGTGTGAATTCGATTTAATATAATCGTATATGAGAGTTTTTTTTTGCAGGACGTGATTTTTTCCCACTTAATTTTCACTCTTGTATTTTCGAAAAAAAAACACGGTTCGACTGTGCTTTTGTAAAAAAATATTTTTTTGCTGAATTTGATATCAAATTAGTCAAATTAAATTAATATATTTCATTTGTATTACACACAAACGTTTTTGATTATTATTTTATTAACTCATGCTTGGTTGCTATAATAAAATAATAAAAGAAAAACATATGTTTAACGTTTGATTTATACATAAAATATTTATATTAAGTGAGAATCGTTTATAATAACGACGATCTAAAGTAACAAACTACATAACAGTTACAACAGATTTAATAATTATTTTCTCATAAGAGGACAATGTGAAAAGTTCTCGACCTGACATATAAACGTCAGTGCTATGTTAAAATTTTAATTGCGTTTTCTTACCACTCCTGTCTTATGAATAGCTGTAAAATATCAAGACGATCCATTAAATATTAAATATTTTATTGTAAACAGATGACTTCATAGTGCACGATGTTGTTTTAGAAAATCGACGATAAAAGGTGTCTGAAACTGCTAAACCTGTCGTAAAATCAAAGAGTATTTTATATCCAAACCAAAAAAATTTTTGTGAAAAATCTATTAATTTTTCATAGATTTGTTCATACGACGAGTTCAGCTTTTGTTGACAAATGAGCAAAAACTTAATAGAATACAAAGTTCTCAAGAGTGTTTGAATCATTTTATAAAGGATATGACTGATTTTGTTCATCGATTTGCAATCACCGATAAAAAATAAGGTCTATCGTTATGCAGCAAAAACAAAACAGCAGTGAAAACAATAGAAGAATCGTCATTGTCCGTCAGCAAGCAAAAAAAAAACTTTTATCTATAGGAAAGATTATGAGTTTCATTTTTTGGGATATTAAGAAGATATTGTTGTTTGATATTCTTCCTAACGGCAGAAGGACAACAGGAGAGTAATTTTCTAATCTTTTAGACGAACTGAATCATAAAATTAATAAAAAGGTAATGTTTATAAAAAAAAACAATAATGTTTCGTCCGGTTAATACATTTACCCATAAAATTGCATTCTCTATGGCAAAAATTTCCCAACTGATTAACTATTTGAATTCCTTTTCTCCATATTCACCTAATTAAGCTCCGTCTAACTTCTATCTATTTCCAAGCCTCAAAAAAGGCACTAGTGGCAAACGCTTTAGTTGAAATGATGTACTGAAAATGATAGTAAACGGTTATTTTGAAGATCTTAGGGAACAAACCCTTCTAGATGAGATAAAGGCACTGAACCATCGTTGAATAAAATCTGTTGATCTTCAGAGAGATTATGTCTGTATAAATAAAAATTGGAATTCCTCTGAGATGATGGCTTTTATTCGTGTTCTGATTGGCTAATAAAGTTTGTTTATGATTGTGTCACCTTCGTTCTGATTGGTTAATGGGAATCGCGTGATCAGTAACATTTCTCAAGTAACATGTCTCCACGGGGCTGTGATCGGGTGTCATCGAGCGAGAAAATTAAAAGGCGGAGCTTCCTGATATTGAAAAATGAAAATCACTCCAAAAAAATAAATAGAATCTTCTATGGTCAGATCTCGATTTTTTAAATTTCCCTATAATATTTACTTATAAATAATAAGTGTAAATTTTTTTATCAAAGGTTTCCACAAAACACCTTCAAAATCAACCTTATAAAATTATATTAATACATTTATTAGCAATATAAGTTCATGACGTCATTTCTTCATCATTAAATTTAAACTCTTTATATACTGCCTGTATTTTCAAGTCCATAAAAAAAAATTCATCTTAAATAATCAGTGAGTCATCATTCACCTCATGGATTTTCTACGTCCGAAATAAACGATCTGTTCTGAATTTACATTTTTTAAAATGAAAACTGTTTAATAATTTTTTGTTTTCGAATCTAATTGTTTATCATGCTAAAAATTAAATGGTTCCATTTTTATATTTTAATTAATTCAGAAAACATTGTTGGACAAATTATAAATTTAAATGTAAACAATTCAAATTTTGAGAAGACGGATCTACCAACCCTAATTACAGTATTTAAAGAAACTTTTTTACCTCAGCACTACCTTAAAATCTTCTTCATTTAGAATCTACATTTTCTTGATAGAAATCAAAAAAATATCACCTAAATATCGTTTAATTAATATCACACATATTTCATCCTATATAATATTTTTAAAAATATCACAAATTCCACAAGTGAATGAAGGTCGTGCAACTATTTGTATTTTAATTTCGTTGACGTTAACGACAAGTTATTACTCTGCTTTTTGTTGCTTGTACATTTTAATATTTTCCACTGACATACGTTCACGAGGAAAAATGTATTTTCACATAAAAAACACGCAAATTGAAACTAACAAAGTATACATTGTAATATAACTTAAATGGACATTACATATTTTGTAATATGCATGCATGTTGAAAAAATCAACTACATGCTGAGAAATAGGTTAATATTTTTTGTACTTCTTAAACGCGCTGAAAGCTTTTAGAATATTTGAATTCTTTTCTGAAAAATGATTCGGAGCGTGTAGAATTTTTTTAAAATTCCGTTCGTCTAGAGTTAAATACGCTCTGCTTCTCCCTCTCTTTCTCTCTCTTTATATATATATATACATATATATATACATATATACATACACTACCACTCATAAGTATTCAGGCACTTCTCTTTCTTTAAGCCAATGTCCTATATCTCGAGTATAAATAATTTATATGCTTAATTTATATATATATATATATATATATATATATATATATATATATATATATGTTTATTGTAATGTTAAAATACAGATTATAGAAAAAAGCATAAGAACTGATTTTATATTTAAATGATAGACTAATCAATGTAACCACCCTTCGAAATATTTCGGTCACGCTCAACCCACAAGAGCCCTATAGGATTGACATCAGATGACCGAGGAGGTTAAATCATTATTTTACGATTTTTTTATTTCCATTCACTTCAGGAAGATTGTATGCAATTTGGACGTATGTTTGGGATCGTTGTCCTATTGAAAAATGAATCGTTTCCCTGCTTCAGAAGACAAAATATGCTTCTTCAATATATCCATTTAAATTATATATATACATTTATATCAACATTATATATATACATTAAATTATATATATACATTTATACATTTATTTATTTCAATATATCCATTTATTTTATATATATACATATATACA
>CM068315.1:25480561-25500561 GCA_034766995.1 Acanthacorydalis orientalis | reverse complement strand
GGTGTGGTTGTGCATGTAGAAGCGTTTTACGCCACTGGAGTAAATAAACTTGTAAGTAATTGACAAAAATGTTTCGATTCTAATGATACATATTTCTATTAATAAAATTAATTATTAGCTGAGAAATATGTATATGAATTTGAAGGTCATAAACCGCCATTATTTTTCTACCAACTTAAAATTCCCAATTTTTTATTCTCATTCGAAATTATTTTGTGTTAGGTAAAGAGCTGTCTTAGATTTAAGACCAGTTTCTGGTGTAAAACTTTCAAAATATCGTTTATTTTTTTAATTTTTCGATTCTTTAATATTTCAAGACAACGCACTTTCATGGAACTTTTAAAATTCGAAAAATTATGCGTGTTATAGGCGTTGAGTAGCACAGGTGTATGTGAAAAGTCCTTGTAGTGTAAAACTTTAAACGCGTTATTCTTTAAACGTCGTCTTTCAAACTGGTGGGACGAATATCTCAAAAAATAATTGATAAATTCATGTGATTTTTTTTAAAATTTAAAACAAAACGTTTTTTCAGTTATTCATTCTTAAAAAAATTGTAATATTTCAAGTTTTTACTTTTTAATGAGTCGACTAACAAAAAAACATGGCAAAAATATGCATTTTGACTTAACTGACATTACTTTGTCAAAAAAAAATCTTTTTTGTATTAGGAGGTTTACTGTTTTGAATAGTGTCTACTCTTTAAGAATATATTCAGTTTTTATGTTTCAAATCAACACTTAAGGAACTAGACAGCCCACGCAGTAGATTTCTGATAGGTTAGGTAAGAAAACCAGCAAAACGCCATTTTGTTTTTCAAAAATTAAAGAACAAAATTTATTTTGTAATCTAAAATCGATTTTTAATAGAATGCAGAATATAATATCGAATTATCTTTTTTGTTTTCTTTAAAAAAAATCTTAAAAAGTATCCATTATCGAGCGGTTTAGACCGGAAACTTCGCTCAAAGTTTTAATTATTTTGTAGGAGAATTTTTACAAATTAATAGTAAGTTTTATTAGATTAATGCTAGATCTCGTAATCTTTATTGTCATTTTTTTATAAAATGTATTTTGTAAGACTGTTAAATAAAAACGTGGTGAAATAATGAACTGAAAAATCGAATAAAAAAATAACATGAATGACTTCCATACGGCTTTGCATAGTTTAGTAGACAATACCGTTAAATTCTATCGATCGATGGATTTTATATAATTCATTTATGATTTGAAGTGCCTGAAGAATGATTAAAGTTTAGAAGAAAACTAAACTACTCGCCCGAGTGTGAACACGACAGGTGTTCTGCTAATGCACAGAGAGCAAACATGTCGCGTTTCGACTTTATCTCAGCTTGACAAGAGACATTCCCTTGAAAAATATAGAAAAGAAATCGTAACATGTTCGATACACACTTATATTTGTTCGATAAATTTAGAAAAAGTCTAACAATATTCAGAGCAGAACTCGACACAATTGAATGTGTATTTGTTTAAGAAGGGTATCTATTTTTACAAGAAAATATTTGAAATAGATGATTTTATTCCGTTCGTATATATTGTTTTTTTTTCTCTTTTTATAACATTTATATTTTTTTAAATGAATTGAAGAGGAATAGCTAGCACAATTATTAATATTTAAACAACTGTTTCATTGAATCTTTACATAAAATTACATTTTTATTTCAATTTATAAGAAAATGTTTTGTTCATTATTGAAAATACTTGAATACTTTCTATTATATATGTATATTATATATATATATATATATATATATATATATATACCAAGACCTCGATTTACGTCGTTCCAATTAGCGTCGTTTCGATTTGCATCGTTATGGCAATTTTTTAATTTTTTGGGTAATTCATTTACTTTTAATTTCATTTTTTTGGTAATTCTCCATTTAATATATATTTTCATCCTTATTATGAAAGATAGATTATTTCATCAAAGTTGTTAAAACCTTAATAATGGTCATTGTACATAAAATATACAAATGTAAAAAAGAAGTTATACCGTTAAGTTAGTTCCTCACCAGATGTGGATAGAAAAAGTTTATACACAAATATATATATATATATATATATATATATATATATATATATATACACAATATATATATATATATATATATATACACAATATATATATATATATATATATATATATATATGTACACACACACACACAATATCATGATAGCCATCGAAAATATCGGACAATCGTGGAAAAAAGTAAAACCGTTATGCATGAATTGAGTTTGGCGCAAAATATGGCCTGAATGCATATTCAAAGATGCGGATGTAGATGCATTGCCCTGCATGCTGAAGCGTCCAAAGAAGCAAATTGTGAAAGTATGGAATAGGACAATATCAACGAGGTGGTAGAATCCAGGAACGAAGAACTCAATAACGAAGACTTGATTGGTATAAAACATGTGATGGATGAGACTGATACAGCTGATTTAGTATCAGAAGAAAGAAAATTAACCACTAGTCGCATTTTGAAACCAATGCAATTAACATCAGAGGCAATGTACATTTTCTCAGCCGATGATCCTGATGACTAACGAAGTTCAAGAAGAGTGGCAAGAATTGTGGATGATGCCATAAATTGCTACAAACAAATTTATTAAGAAAAAACGGGCTTTGAGAATTCAACAAACTTTAGATAATTTTTTAATTAACCGAGCACAGTTGACAGCAATTGACACCGATGT
The DNA here is from genome assembly GCA_034766995.1 of Acanthacorydalis orientalis. Classification (NCBI taxonomy): domain Eukaryota; kingdom Metazoa; phylum Arthropoda; class Insecta; order Megaloptera; family Corydalidae; genus Acanthacorydalis; species Acanthacorydalis orientalis. The sequence goes on along the minus strand of CM068315.1, from coordinate 25,497,845 downwards.
ATCTTCAATTTCAAATTAAAAAATGTTTATCATTATATATATATATATATATATATATATATATATATATATATTTAATGTACAAATAAATTACATAATACTTTTATTTGACGAATTTTATTTATGACAATGAATAAAAGATTCTTTTTTTAAATTTTTCTCATTATGTATATTGGCATTAATCATTATACAACTTGACTTAATTTTCAGTTTTCATGATTGTATTATTTGTATATGTATTATTTATTATTTATCCTATAGAAATGCTATGTAATAGATTATTTCGATTTGCGTCGGCTTTCTTTGGTAACAATTAACGACTCAAATCGAGGTCTTAGTGTATATATATATATATATATATATATGTATGTATATATATATGTATATATATATATATATGTAAGTATGTGTGAGTATGCGTGTGTTTATATGCATGTGTGTATATATAAAAATAACTTCAAAGTAATAAAAGAGATATTCTAAGTAATATTTTTTTCCAGTTCCTCCAGACATCAAAGACGAAGAAACAAGTGGAGATATTACCGTCTCTGAGGGTGAGAACGCAACGCTTGTTTGTCGTGCAACTGGCCACCCCCCGCCGCGGATCCTGTGGCGACGCGAAGATGGATCGCACCTGGTTATACGGAAAGGGTCAAGAGATATAGACAGAGGTAAATGTTTGCGTTTTTACTTGAACATATTCTTGTTTCCTCCTTCTAAGAAAAACAATCTTCGAGATATTTTCTTTCCGTATTCGAATACACGCTACTCAATTAAGAAAAACATATCTCGTATATACCTCATGTAAGAAATCCATATTGCTTTATTTATATAGAGGTATTCGTTGAAATATCATACATCGATAATTTTTCAAAAGACTTGTCGAGTTTTTTTATTTTTATACTTGTTAGTTGAGAATGTGTGTGTTTTTTTATAATTATTTAGAAATATACTCTTAATTTAAACAAAACAGAGACACTTCCTGAAACCGGAACGCACTGGCTGTGTAATGAAAAAATAATTTCTAGTGAAATTTAATAAAAACGTTCTTATACAAGTATGAAAACGTGTAATCATTAAAGAATGTTTTTTTAAAAAGTTATGATTACTTTCAAATTATATATATATATATATATATATATATATATATATATATATGTTAGTCAAATATGTAGAAAATTAAGTTGTCTATAAATCCATTTTATTAAAAATCTGAACCATATAAATATCTCGCTTTAAAAGCAATTATCTTTTTCATCCTTGAAAAGAGAAATGTCGTATTATATACTGTATAATGAAAAAAATAAATTGTTCTGCTCTGTAACTTTACATATTTAATATCTTGATATGAAATTTAAATGTCACCTTTAAATATATATATATACATATACATATATATATATATTCTTTTTTATATCACATGTGTACAAAATTTCATATTTCATCCAAGTTAACATTTTCAATTATTTTTATTTTTTAACTTTTCTGTACTGTTTACTACGAGGGTTGTTTGATAAGTTTGATAAATTTCTATGATGTGGCACCGACATTGATTTGGTAACGTTACAGCTGTCAAGTGTCACTTTTCAAACTAGCATAGGCGAAATTTCGGCCAGAAGCGACGAATTCTTCATGTTCTACAGATGTTTGAAGCAATCATTGTATCAGTTTCCACAAAAATGGAAAAAACGAGCAGGCCTTTTTACATCGATTCGTCACCGTGGATGAAACATGGATCCACCATTACACACCTGTGTCGAAGCAGTAGTCAAAGCAGTGAACGACTGGTGAATGGGCGCCGAAGAAGGTGAAGATCATTTTATCGGGCGGGAGAAGGTGATGACCACTGTTTTTTAAAATTTCCGAAAAATCAGTCTAATCAACTTCTTAATGAAGATAAAAACGATAACAGTTGCCTATTATGCAACATTATTAGACCGTTTCAAAGAAGAGATTAAACAAAAACGGATAAGCCTAGCCACAGCAAAATGCTTTTTCACCAGGATAATGCACTGTTCCACAAATTGACCATCGCAATGGCAAAGTTACAAGAATTAGGCCTTGAATAGTGTCCATATCCACCCTATTCTCCGGGCTTGGCCCTATGCGACTTCTTTCTCTTCCCGAACGTGAGAAATTGGCTCAGTGGGAAGAAATTCTCGTTGAATCAATATGTCATCGCCACCGTCAATGCATATTTTGCAGATCCGCTAAATCAAGCGTATAACCTTCCATAGAGATTATATTGAGAAAAAACGAACTTTATCTTGCTTTTTTACCATACTTATCAAACGACCGACATATATATATATATATATATATATATATATATATATATATAAGGTGATTTAATTTACGCTTCCACATACAAGTATGAAAAGGGAGCGCTGTATTGTATTCAGATGTCGGGGAAGAATAAGTTTTCTTCCCTGACATCAAACATCTTATTGACTATGTAGGTTCAGTTCAAAGATATCCTTTTCTTTAGTTTATGTACGACCACGACGATTTATCAGATTATCACTTTTTTAAACATTTGAATAATTTCCTACGAAAGAAAGAAGATTTTCAAAGATCCAGGATTAGCTCAAAGCGTTTTCGATGAATTCGTTAATTCCAGAACTTCAGAATTCTATCTTGTAGGAATAAACAAACTTTTTTTCCGTTTGGAGAAATGTATACAGGCCAGTGATCTTTATTTTGTTTAGTAAATATAATTTTTAACTAATATATGCGTCTTTATAGTCGATACGTAAGAACAGAAATTATTTTTCCACCAACTTAATATTATGGAAGTGGAATTAGAAGAGATACTTTGAGGACGTTTAAACAAAAAGGATGTGCTTTACTAAACAGTATTGATGGCAACTATCTAACAAATAAATTCCGTTACAATGCGTAACTATGATAAAACAGTATGAAATATACATTGAGAAAACAGTAAATCGAAAGAATAAAGAAATACGGTAATATTTTTCACGAATGAATTCTTCTTGCATCACACAGACCTTAATCATTTTTTCTCGAATCAAGAGCGTTCAATAATTCGTTATTTATATATATATATATATATATATATATATATATATATATATATATATATAATTCGTTTTTAAATACAATTTGATTAATTCGATATTTCATCGATCGTACCGCCACAACTTTCAAACATCCAGTGATAAAAACTTTCACAAAATCTCGAACGATGATTAATATCGATAATTTATATTTCGAAATAAAAATTTATATTTCCATTCGACGAAATGACAGAACATCACCTATTAATATGTAAAACGGTTCGCCGATGTCTCGTTTCGTGTAAATCTTCTTTATGATCTCAGCTACGCTATAAACAACGAAAAAATCCGATAGCCGCTCGAAAGATATTAAAAACAATTTATTTCGAGTGCAGACAGAATATTGAATACATTGTTGTCGAGTGAGGCGAACGACGAACTCTTAGGTCGAAATATAATGGAGCGCTCGTGGCGAAACACTCTGCTCGATTCCGACTGTAAACTGGGCGCCGCCATTCAAACGGCACGATTAATTGATCCATAAAACGCAGGATATATGCTATTAAGTTTACGCGAAAGACATTAAGAACAGCCAGAACAAGGCATATCTTCCTTTACGTTGATGCGCCGGATCGAAAACGGAGGGTGGAAAGAAGGTGGATGTTGCGGCACCCTCTGTAAATAAATAAGTATATATATATATATATATATATATATATATATATATGTGTGTGTGTGTGTGTGTGTGTGTGTGTGTGTATTGTAGTGTCAGTAAACGGATAAGTTTCTCATTTTAATATTTCTTCTTCGACTAAAAAGTAGTGTTATTTTTTATGAAAACTATAGAAATGAATACAATCTAGAGGAAATTCATAACTGAAACATCTGGAATTAAAATCCATTTCGGACACCATACGTTCATTAAAAACATTTATATATTTTTTTATCAAATATAAAATATTTCCTCTTGTTTTTCTCTCCATGTTCCATTTAAATCAATTAACTTTCTAAATATAATTACATCTTATATCAAATTATATTTTAATAAACAAAATCTTTCTTAATTCATTTTACGCTAAATATTAGTTTGGTAGAAAAATCATTGCGGTTTATGAGCTTCAAATTTATATACATTTTTCTCAGTGAGCTGTTTTAAGTAGTCCAGAACTGTTATATGATTGACGCATAACTTTTGTGCAAGCTCTCCAACTGTTGTGCCTGGTACTGATTCAAATAACGCCTTCAGTTGGTCGTTATGAATTGAAAAAGGACGCCCGCGACCTTCTTCATCTTCAAGGCTTTTGTCCCTACCAGAAAATTTTTAGAACCACCTTGGCACCGAACGTTCTTAACAGTACTCACACCAAAAGCATCGTTTAGTTTACAAGCAGTTTCTGCTGCTTTGCCACCCGTTTTGAACTCATACAATTTTTTCTTTTATTTGCTTCTTTTCCATCCTTAATTCAATGGCCCAATTTGAAACAAAATTAATAATAAAACCAAAGTCGATGTTACCTAAATGCAGACCAAAAAAAATGCACTAAAAATGATATGAATACGAATACAATGAAATGACACTTTCATTGAAAACAATTAATGTTAAAATTCAGAAAACAAAAACTGTAATTATTTTCTTACCAACTTAATAATAATTTTTTTGCTAGATAATGGATTTATCGGTTCTTAGTGAATGAAATATGCATGAAAAATATTAAAGTTAAAACACTTGAACCGTTTTAACCTCACAATAATCTTTAAATTTATTATACGTGCTATAAAGGTTTGTTGGTTATTAGGGTTTTAGGGCGCTTCGACAGCTAAGGCCATTAGCGCCCAATAACTCACTATAAACAGTCATATCATACAGTAATTTAAATCAATTAGATTATCACACTCCAGTTCTGACACTGTGACTAAATTCGCTTTCGCAGTTGAATTATTTTTTTATTCCACAAACTACAAATCATTTTTTTTCTAATTAACCTTTAAACTTATGTTATTGAAATACGTTTAGGTTCCTAATATTATATAAGCTGATTCAAAAGAAATCTTATTAATAAAATTGTATATTCTTATAAGATTAATTGAAAAAATTTCAGAATATACAAGGTTTCATCAAAAAAATATCAAACTCTAAACACAGCTCAATACTTAATGAACGGAGGGAGAAATTAGTGACATGATATGGTGCGGCCAACAGTTATGAGTTGATTCACGTTGACTTCTTATTGAAAAGTCGTTTATTTTGAGAATCATGGTAATTTTGTAATGAGATTTTCTTTAGTAAGACGATTTTTAAATTGAGTCGAAGATCAACGCGCCTTTGAGAAATTTTGTTTTAAACTTTGAAAGACAGCCTCAGAAACACTTCAAATTTTAAAAAAGAACGTAGAAGAATATGCTTCAAGTAGGACTACTTGTTTTCAGTAGTTTTGGTTCTTAAATAAGGCAAAACTTGAATCAAAATGATTAGAGACCACGCAGGCCTTCAAGTTCTAAAACCTGTGAAAAATTATCGAAATTTGCAAACGTATCCGTGCCGAGCCTATAGCCATACCGTCATATTAGAGGGGATTAACACAATTTTTGAGGGTGTAAAATTTTTTTGTGTCAAAATTGTTGGGGGTTTACTTTGGAAACGCGCTCATAGAAATGATTATTTTTCGCCGGTAGAAACGTTTTTAATCATCAAAGTAAACATATTAGAAAGATTATCCCATTGATACTCCATTTTCAAATCTCCCAAAATCTCAGATTTTTTAGAGGAACAAACGGAGCAATCAGGTAGGGTAATTCTTCTTCCCCTGTCTCACTCCTGACTACCGATTTGATCCGTGTCAATTGACAACTCTTTGTTAGAAACGTAAGGGAAGAATTAAGAATGTTATATAAGTTTTATCAAAACAGTTTAACTAATGAACTGGACGAAAGACAAATCTTGTTGCTGTAAAGTTTGTTCCTGCTTTTTTAACAGAAGACCAGAGGAAAACAGAACGGAAATCTCGTAAGATCTTTTGGAAAGAGAAGAAAGAACTAAATCCCTTAGATGTTCTTCATGGAATTTCTTTTTGTTTCAAAAAGTAAACAGACCGTTAAAATGACACTGTTTTCGAACGATTGAAGAGATAAAAGAAAATTAGTAAGTTAATCTAGGAACAATTCTCAAAAGAGTTTAAAATGTTTAAGTGTTTAAGAATTAACTGATTTCAAAACTAAAACTCAACTAATTATAATATTTTGATATTACTGGAATTTATTCTTTAATATTCTTTTTTTCTATGATGTAAAAATCGTTGCAACACGAATATTTAAAAAGGTTTAAAGTATTTTCACAAGAACAAGAAGTATTTTTGTTTACAATGTGTCTAAAATTAAAAACAGCATTGGCAGTTGCGTGTAACCACAGTAGGATACTATTTCAAAGGGGATTCTTTTAATATAGAATGAATAAAGTTTTATGGCAATAATAATTGATTAAGTTTTAATCGAATCTTTTGTACAAACGTACAAGAAAAATAAAAAACTCTGTGTAAATTCTAAAAAGTTTTTTTGTAAAAAGTAAAATTGAAAAATATCTAAATAAATTCATCATCATAATTATAATAAAATATATGCATACAAATGAATTCCTTTTTCGCCTCACAAGCCACAAACATGTTTTCTAGTTAAATGTGAATCTTTAAAATAGTTTACAGGAGACAAACCAAAAAATACGACTGATTTAAAAAATGAAAGTGTTCAATAACACTTGCCACATCTTAAAACTAATAAGTGTTTCTTCTTCGAAGTGACATCCGTAATAATAGAATTTTCATACATATATATTTTTTATGTATCATAACATAAAAATGTAATAACCGGAATGCACGAGAAAAGTTTTAACTCGGTTATTACTGACCATTAAAGAGATTTGTTTACGAGCACTCCTGATTTGACGAGATACGGTCGAAATGTGTAATTATAATAAGTAATAAAAAAATGGTTATAAGCAATGAACAATTAAAACGGCATAAGAAAGACAATGCATGCGAACGATACGGACGTTTTTCATGGAATTCATCGAGCAGCCCCAAATTGGTCGTAACGAACGAAGATATTCCAGTTATTTGGAAATTATTACCAGTCTGTATCGTACGTACATGTTTATGTTTTCGTATATTTCACGTTTTATGGTCATGTTTTATGTGATTTTTCCCCGACGTAATTGTCGTATTTATCTTCATTGACTGAAGGGTTCGTATATTTTATTCAATTTTTGTTCGACGTGGATGTTTCTGTGAAAAGAAACTCGAATAATTACTTTCGCTATAAACAATAATTACAAGGAGTAGTTTCATGTATTAAACCAGAAATAGGCTTATAGGAAAAATTATACAATTATTTTAATGGTACCGATTTACATCTATGAACTTTTATATTTTTTCATATAGATACTCTATAAAATTTCATTAATAATTGAATTTATTATATATATATATATAAAATCAAAATTGTTCACAAAAACATTACAAAAAATAATCTATCTGAGAAAATGTTTATATAGACATACTAACATATATATTGTATATATAAATCCAGAACGTCGACTTATTTGTTGAAGACGTGGCTTCTGATACCCAAATATATTTATTGTTACATTCGGTTACATGTGCATCCTTATAATTGACAAGTGGACAAGCGCAACGAACAGGAAGCCTCCTAGTATATATATATATATATATATATATATATATATATATATATAATCATTATCATCATCATCAGCCTCTTTAATTCCACTGCTGGATGAAAAACTTGTTCCAAAACTTTTCAGTTCAAACGATTCAATGTCTGTTTTTTTCATAAATTTCCATTATGTCTTTATCTATCTGTTCATTGTCCTTTTTCTGGCTTTACTTAAATATCATGACTCTATATCAATTATTTCTCTTATATATCGAGTGTTTACTCTTCTCGCAATACGTTCCTCCAATTTATATTCTCAGCTGTTCATTTTTCTTATTATATTTGTAACTTCAGTTTGTTTTCGTACCCATTTTATTCTTCTCTTATCTCTTCTTGTTATTCCTAATTTAATAGACACACACACACATACATGTATATATATATATATGTATATATATATATATATATATATATATATATATATGAACCTATATATATATATATATATATATATATATATATATATACATACAAATATATTCAATATAATGATAACAAATGTTGTTTATCTTATATGACATTCATATATATCTTCATTCTTATTTGTTTACACTTATTGATCAGACAAATTAAATATTTACCAAGTTTTGTCCATGGGACTGGAAAGTCCCGACAGTATATAAAGGGATTAAATACTTTGAAACTGTCTATATAAATTATTCACTATATAATCTTTAATATTCTCTCTCTCTCTCTCTCTCTCTCTATATATATATATATATATATATAATCATTATCAACTTCTTTTAATCCACTCCTGGATTAAAACCTTTTTCAAATCGTTCCTGTTCAAACGATTCAATACCTCTCTTCACCATTCATTTCTAATAAATCTTCTTATGTCTTTATTCCATCTGTTCATTGATCTTTTTCGAAGTTTTCTTGGATTTTTAAATTCTTGGTTCCCGACCAATAATTTCTCTTTTCTACCGATTGTCTTCTCTTCTTGTCTTCACAATTTATCCGTCCGTTTCCATTTTAGACTCTTCACTTTTCGTATTGTGTTTATAACTTCAATTTGTTTTTATATCCATCCTATTGTTCTCTTTCTGTTATTCTCAACATATATCTTTTTATACTTCTCCGCGCTGTCTTAGGTCGTTTTAATATGTAGACTCAATTTAGATTTCCACATGAAAGTATTAAAAAAATCGCAAAAATTAAAAGTATGTTATTTTTTATTTAGTATTTTATTTTAATTGTATTTTAGTATTGAATTGAATTAAAATACAAAATAAAAATAACATACTTCTTTCTATTTTTTTATTACATTTATGTAGAAGCTTAAATTGAATCACCTATATACATATATATATATATATATATATATATATATATATATATATATAATGAATTGTTTAAGTTTGGAAAGCCTTTCTGTAATCTTTACAATTTTTTTTGCTATCAAATGCATCCCCGTTTATACGTATGTATGTCAGTAACTTTAATATTGTACACACTTCGTTTATAAAAGGTTTTATTAAATCCTAATACCAGTGTTATTTTCTATTATCTTTTTACTACATGCATAAAAAAGGTCGTTTGGTTCCATTAAGCATTTTAATTTTAAACATTTCTGCCAGACATCTAATTAAATCAGATAATTTATATTATCTCCTAAAAGATCCCGTTTATATTCGAGTAACAAAATAAAATAACAACAGATAAAAGTAAAAAAAAGCGATAATAAAAAGGCAAACGAGTACGACGAATAAAAGAAAAATCAACGCCGGTGCAATGGGTCTTCGACACCGATATAAAAGAAATGTATACGAACGAGCGTGAAGACGGAACGTACGACGAGGACCGCGCATACGGACGACATACACACGACTCCGGACGGAAAATGGTTTTTCACTAAGGTGAATAAAATTGTCGTAAACAATGAAGAAACCTAATAACAGTATATCACAGAGGTATACAAATTAGTTCCGGCCGGAAGAAGTGAAAAAGGAAACAACTGAAAATTAAAAAGATCCTCCGTATCATTATCCAACGCGCACGCTTCCCGCTCCACGAGCAGCACTCACTGCACACGCCCGTCTCGCACGCCTACACGAGTAGTCATCCGACTTTTTGTGTATCCAACAATCATGGGCACATCGGCTCGTCGATGCGTACGTCGAGTGAGAAAAAGAACCCGCTTGTGACTCATATTCAGTCGGTTAATGTATGAATGTTTTCTTGTACGGTACACTCTGTTCGGTATCTTGTAAAAATTGCCATCTAGGTGATACAACTCTGTTTGGTGTCCGAAGATATTATCCTGATATGTTTTCCTATAATGAGTTTATAACGTTCATTTCATATACAGTCTCTTTATACAAGCGTATAGTTTATAAAATATAACCATCACCATAAACAATATTAAAACATACTAAATTAACCAAATTTGTCAAGTAAGTAAGTAAAGTACTGTATTTCGAGTAAAATATTCATTACAAGAGATTGCTACTTATATACTGCATGATCTTATATATATATATATATATATATATATATATATATATATGTATATATATATATATATATATATATATATATATATATATATATATAGATACGAGTAGATTTAATATACAAATGCTGCTTATCTTATATCAAATTCCTACATATAAACACTTAAATAATACTCAGATAAACGAAATAATTATTCAGTTGCCGACTATTTTACTTAATAATACATTTTTAACGCTGACATATTCATTACAATACACAATATATCTTATTCGAGCAACCAAACATTTTTAATTAGTTAGCTGGTAAATAATAACAGTAGAGATATAACAACGGAAATACGAGTAAGTATTAGGTTGGTGCAAAAATAATTACGATTTTTACGCATCGAGTATAAAGACCCCTGTATCAGTTAAATATTATATTTATTAATCAAAATAAAGACCATTGGCCTGCACACATTTCTTCCAACGGGAAACAATTTTGTTTGTTCCTACAAGATCGAATTCTAGAGTCCTGGAATTAACCAATTCATCGAAAGCGCTTTGAGCTGATGTTTGATCTTTGAAAACCTCCTCTCGTAGGAAATTACTCAAATCTTTGAAAAAATATATAATAATATATTTTTAATTTAATTAATAGATAATCTGTCGGAGACAGGTCCGGCGACCAATTTGGGTGAGGTAAGGTTTCATAACCCAGTTCATTTAATTTTTTAAAGTCGTTTGTGAGACGTGTGGTTGGGCGTTATCATGAAGAGTAATTGGTCCTGTTCGATTAACTAATACTGGCCGTAAAAGATGCAACTTCTCTTACATTTTTGTAATTTCCTGACAATATTTTTCTGCTGTTATTGTTTCACCAGGATTTAAGAACTTGTAGTGAATGATGCCACATGCCGACCACCAAACAATGACTATATTCTTTTTTTCATGAAGCTTCAGTTTAGGAAATTGTTTTGATATATCTCCTCGATCTAGTCATTGTGATGAACGTTTCCGATTGTTGTAGAGAATCTACTTTTTATCATTTGTGGCAATGCGATCAAAAAAGGGATTGTTTTTGTTATGCAAAAAAAATGTACAGCGAAATTCATATTGCCGAATTTCTTGATATTCGTTTATACATATTACACCTGTTTATCAAGCATTTTGTTTTTCCAATTAGACTCAAATGTTGAACTTGTTGAATGATCAACATTGAATTCTTCTGCCACCTCTCGAATTATTTTACGTGGGTCCACTCCAATAATATTTCTTAAATCATTATTGTATATAGTTGAAGGACGTCTAGGATCCTCCTCATTATTAATGCTTTCGTTTCCATTACGAAATTTTTGGAACCAGTGTTTAGTTGTAGATTCACTAATTGACTCGCCAAAAACAAATTTGATATTTTCAGCAGTTTCTATTGCTTTGCGTTCCAATTTAAACTCATACGAGAAAATCCTGCTAATTTTATTTTTTTTCGTAACTAATTTAAGAGGTTATATCCAACAATACTGAAAAATGAAAACAATAAACATAATCTGAAATCAGCAGTGCAAATTCATTGTTAACAATGATGTATCACAGGACTATAACAACAGATGACGGTAACTAGAAAAATCGGCGCCAAACTTAAAATGATAAAAACCTCAACTATTTTTATACCGACCAAATATCTTATTCGAGCAATCAAACGTTTTTATTTAGCTAACTGGTACATAATAACAGAAGGAGAGATATAACAACAGAAAGTATAATAAAATATTATTCATTCATATTTATACTTCTAGTTTTTAACGTTGAAATGATAAAATAGTAGACACCTCTACTTTTCTATTTACAGATGCTAGAAAGAATGTATGTATGGAAATTGTTTTTGTTGCATTTTTCATCTGAGTATTTTAAAATTAACTCAGAAAAGATTTATATAAGGGACAGACAAATATAACTTGATGGAAATCTTCTATTTCGCCTGAGTTACACTTTGTACATATTGAAATGGGATCCCCGGTATACTTAAGGCCTCTTGATATTATTTTAAAATGTTTAGTTCCCGTAACTCTTAATTGACTGAATACTTTGATCTTATCAACCTGAATTCGTAGATTTAAATATGGTTGTGTTCCATCATTACATTTTATGTCTTGATATCTGGGACTCTATTTCGACGCTAACATATGTTCTTTATCCAGTCCTTTGTTTTTTTCGTATTTCATTATAAAGTATTTTTTATTTCTTTTTTAACAATCGTATAATCTTGTGTATCCCAGATATTCTTATAATTTAAACTATTTAATACATTTTTAAGTTGCGATGCCCAGTTGTACTTAATTACATTATTAGGAGAGCTGTCTAAATTTTGAGTTCATATGAAGTAATTTTATGTTTAAAGACGAAAACTGCTAATTTAGATATACGAGTTTTCAATCTGATGATATGTCCTGATGTTGAGTGTGGCCATCCGAGAAGTAATTTAAAAAAGTAGTATAGTACATTCCAATGTTATTTAAATGTATAAGACACCAAATTTTGCTCTTATAGAGGTCAGTACTAACAGTCACGGCGTCGAAAATTCAAATTCTAGACTCCTAGGAATCAGTTTTTGACTTTACCATAATGTTTTTTTCACATTGTTTGCTACAACATTTCCTTTCAGCACCGCGGTATTTCCTGCTTATAAAAATAAACCCTAACTTGAAAATGATTTGTCAAGTATATTTTTATCAAAATTGCAATTACTTAATTAAATGATACTTGAAAATAAGAATAGTTCATTTTACAATTTTCTTAAAGTACTCTGTTTTCCAGTTTTTTTCATTATCTATAGATAACAACAAGGATTTCCATTACAAGTAAACTTAACTATAGATAAAGCATATTTTAATTTTATTATTGCATCCAGTACTATATTATTATTTTTATAAATAAATTAGTTGTGTTCACAATTATTATTTGAATATAATTAATGATATTCGTAGTTATTATTAGTTTGGTAGGAAAATAATGGCGGTTTTTGTTTTTTGAATTCTAACTAACTTTTTTTCAATGAACGTGTCACTTCATCTTATTCATGCTAATATTATTTTAAAGTGGATTTTTCGGTCTGCATTTTTGTAACATCGACAATTTAGTTTTATTGCTAATTTTTCTTCAAATTGGGCAATTGAATTGAAGATGGAAAAAAAGCGAATAGCGCATTTTTTTGTATAAGTTAAAAACGGTTAGTAAGGCATCAAAAAATGATAGTAAACTAAACGATGATTTTGGTGAGGGTAATGTTGAAGAACGAACCGTGCAATAGTGGTTATAAAAATTTCATACTGGAGACGAAAGAATTGACAATTAAAAAGGTCGCGGACGTCCTTCTTCAGTTCATAACGACCAATTGGAGGCGTTATTTAAATCAGAACCAAGTAAAATAATTCGAGAGCTTGCAAAAAAGCTAGGCGTTAATCATCCAACAGCTGCGGACCACTTAAAACCACTGAAATTAAAAAATGTATATGAATTTAAAAGTCATGAACCGCAATTATTTTTCTACTAATCTAATATTATATGAACGATGTTTAATGAAAAAAATCATGCAGAACAACAATTCATATGCAATCATACAATTAATGACTTAAAGTTTACTTCATACAACAATGTAGAATTTATTTTGTACACAACATCCGGCACTACACGCCGTGTATAACGTAAGATACGAGATAAGCGCTGTAACCGGTACAAGTTATTGGGGGTTGCTGTTGTGGTGATGACGTCACGAGTGGAGACGTTGGCGAAGGCAAGGCTATTAATCAGTATATGTAACGCGTCAATATCGTGATATATTGTAAATGTTGCGTGGGTGGTGTCGAACTCAACCCACCCTAGTCACGTGTTAACAAAGCCCTCTCTATATTATATATTGTTGTTACGTCGACGGGCGTGTTATTATGGTATCTACGCATCCACCATCTAATCATATCCCGACCAACCTCTTACCTACACAGTTAAATCAATTCGCATGAACTCGTATCGCTTGTATGTTTTCAACATGAAATTACGAATGTAATATCTGTGCCCTCGACGGTTATACACTTGAAAAGATGTACCGAGAGATATGGTGTAATGAAATCAAATAGAAGCGCGCATCTTTCGCGTACAATTACATAAACGATTATTGTTAATGTTGCTCTTTTGTTACAGTGGAACTTTGTACGCACGTACGAATAAAATATTAATTATTGTATTTAACGCGAGATAAAAAATATAATAACCGCGTGAACGATCGTCATTAGTGTAAATCCGAGCCATTATATTCATTTCCGTAACTGAACCCCAGTCGTTTACATCTTGAAGTTTCTAGCGGAAATTCGAGAATAAATTTGAAAAATACAGATGTTAATCTTGAGTGATAAATTTCGAAACGGTTGGGCCTTATATGGCGCGGATATTTTTTTCTGTGTATTTTCTTAAAATGTATACAAAGAGATAATAAAATAAAAATGTTTAAGAATAATTGCCGATTTTCAAAAATGAATTCTACCTTGATTTCACAATCTATAAAAAATGTTTCTGGTCAAAACTGTTCAATAAAATCGGTACTGGTCGTTGTTTATACCAATTTCGATGATATCATCATTATTATAGCTGTAAGGCACAGAAAAATGTATTGATACAAATGAAAAAATGTGTGGGTGTGAGGCCACGCGCAGTTGAAGTGAAACTTCCAAGCTGTACATAGAGAATTTTTTTAAATATTTCTTTCCTGGTAAATTCCATTTTACTAGGAAACAATATTGTTTTTATATATTTAGTATAGATGTAAATGTTATACTGTGGGTTCTGCATCATCATAATTTAAAAATGATCCAATTAGCTCGATAATTGTAATATATAAAACCGTACACTCACTTGTACACACCGTACTAAACAACACACCACCCCACTCCTATTCGCACCTACTCTCCAGTTTCATCACAAAATATTGTTTCACAGCGTTTCGACTCGTATCGTTGGCACGGTCTCCACTACTATGCACTTAACTTCCATCACACAATTTTGTTTCACAACGATTCGACTCGTGTCAGCCGTGCCCGAAGAAGTTTAACTTCAAAAATATCTATTAAATAAAAATAATTAAAAAACTGATCAACCTGTAGTGGATTCGTAATTCACACGTACGAGAATGTTTGTTCATTTATGAATCACTAATCACATACTTTGTAAATATAGACAAGCGATTCCGAATTTTGAATTAATCACATTTGTCAAAGTGACTATATTCTACTGTTAATATTGAATTCATTTAATATCTTTAATCAATTACTTCTATCTATATACTTTTTAATTTCACGTTCGTTTAATTTATTTTATATTTAAATAACACTTCAGTACATTCTCTAAAGTAGAAAAATTTACAACAATCTCTCCTCAGAGGACAAAAATACGTTAACATTTTAAGTAAGGTGGATATTTTCACAAATGAATCCTTTTTCACCTCACAAACAACAAAAAAGTTTTCTAGTTAAAATTGTTTAATGAATCATTTGTGAATGTTTGAATTTGAATTTCAATGAAGATGCCACGATCAGAAAAATACATTTTTTTTTTATAATTCTGACATTCAAAACACTTAATATAACAAAATCTATTATAATCTACAGTGTACCGTTCTGTCGTTTCACTATAATATAATGACAAGACAAATATATTAAAATGAAAATGAAATAAAATGTTCTCTAATATAGTAAACTTTCTTTCTCTTGTACATTTGAATGACTATTAGACAAAGACAATCTGAGGTGATAGTATAAGGAAACTTAATAATCTCTATATAAATCACAATTAATTTCATTTTTTAATAATAAACAAGTGTATTCTCTTTATAAATTTTGCTTAGATAACAATATAATGCCAAGATACGGAAACATATTGAAAATTTTGATCAGAAACACTTTTTGTTCTTTTTGGAATGAAATAAGATTCATTTCTGGTAGAGAAATTTTCTAAAATGTTTACTTAGAGAACAGGAATATGAAAACATTTCAAGAAAGGTGCATATTTTCACAAGTGAATTTTTTTTACCCCACGGCAGCCAAAAAAATGTTTTATTTTGTTTTGATAGTCATAAATGAAAACAGAAGATCAGATTTTTGTATCACAGTTTCAAACTGGTACATATGAAACAAAATTTGAATTTATTAATCGAAACTACTCCACTTATCTTAACTCTTTGCGAGTTCTGTCGATTCACTATAATATAATTACAAGAAAGATAAATTGGAAACATATTTAAAATATGTCCACTATAGTATACACTATATCACTACGGTATTCACTATAATACGCTTTCTCTCATTTCCATATTTGAATAACTATTAAATAAAAGAAGGTCAATTTTGTAGAATAAATAAAGATTGTAACTACTATAAAATCGCAATGCACGAGCATTTTTAGCAAATATTAAATAAGTTTTTTTCTATACTTTTTCATGTTTATCTTATTCTTTTACTACATTCTTGATTATTTATCTGAATGACATGCTATTTTACCTGAAACATATTTAATATTGTTTTATTAATAAAACATTATATATAATGTAATAAATGAATACTTGTACAGAGTTTGTCTATTTTTCATTTACATGTCCTCTAATTCTCATTTGCATTTCGTCTAATCCTCAGTTGCATCATATCTAACATTATATTTCACACTAACGTAATTTCAGTTAAAAAATGTTTTTATTCTAGATGAATTGTTTAAACACATATTTAATTTCTTCCAGTTATAATGAAATTCTTTGTCTCTGCTACAATTTTAACAATTCTTATTATATTTGAAAAAACATAAATGCATTACCGTTTTCCATCGTATACTGAAATTCATATCTTTGTAATAACTGTATTTAAGTTTAGTTTATTATTAATTTTATGTCTGGAATTCTGTTAAGAGCAAATCTTTTGAAATAATTTTCCATCTACTTTACAATCTTCTTTTTATTTTATTTCATTTTGAAAACAAAGAATGTACATAATGCATAGATAAAGAACGGTTTCGATATAAAATATTGCAGTTTATTCATATTTTGAATCGTTTATTAAAAACGTTGTATTG
>CM068315.1:25453061-25475561 GCA_034766995.1 Acanthacorydalis orientalis | reverse complement strand
CCTGTACGTAGACTTGTTTATAATTTGAGATTGTTTCTACTTAATTCAATTGGTCGACTGAGACTCAGAGTTAATGAACAGCGAGTATTTTTGTACAACGCTCTCTTAATTTCTTCAACGACCCACTATTGACCGTCGTAAAGACAAACTGAATGTTTGTCACGTGAACATTAAACGACATTAACTGAATATTAATCACTGCCGCATTATTTCGTTGTCTGTCGTTGTCAGCGATTCTCTCTCCACGAACCGGAGTTCGACGGGTCGAGAATGTCCTGTACAAAATGTACGTTTTCTGTTCAACGTTACACGGTCGTGGGGTTCTACTATATCGTATACCCAATAGTTAGTACCTACATAACGAACGTCGAGACACTTGTATAACTAGCATTGTTCGAGTAGTGGTCGCTATCGGTCTCTTAATATACTTTACTACATTGTGTATAAGTATCTGTCTTCTTTTCATTCGCGCGTTAAACGATTATCTAGCTTTGTATGTACGTCACCTGACAAACGAAGATAATGTCACTATGTAACAATGAAGACACCTTTTTGTGTCGTACGTGACCCACGGAAGAAAAACGTATTAATGAGATATTGACCGGATTTCTAGTCGGATTCTCTTTATATTTCTATCTATATTGATTACGATTAAGTGTATAAATCGTATTAGTTGTATAATGAACCGAGATTTGAAATGTAACAAAAACACTTCTATATCATTGTATGTTTTTCAGAAACTGTTACATTTATATCCAAACAGACGATAAACAATAGACGGGTAGTCTTTGTCAATTTATAAATTCAAATAAATTGATAGAATACGTATTTATCTCTCTCTCTCTCTCTCTCTCCCTCTATATATATATATATATATATATATATATATATATATATATATATATATAGTGTGATTCAATTTAGGCTTCCACATGGAAGTGATAAAAGGAGGTGTAAAGTTTAAGAAAAGTCTTATTATTTTGTATTTAATATGTTAATTCAATTCAATGCTGAAATACAATTGAACAAAAATACTTAATAGAGAATAACATGTTTTTTTAATTTTTGAGTTTTTCACACTTTCAAGTGAAAGTCTAAGTTAAATTACAGTATATATGTATATATATATATATATATATATATATATATATATATATATATATATATATATACCCAACATATATATATATATATATACACTACATATATTACCCTATATATTATATATATATATATATATATATATATCCCATAAGTGAGGATAAAATAATTAGTTGATGCCAATCAAAAAATTGGCCTAAACTCTGAATGACCCCAAAACATGTGTTATTCAATGCGTTTTTCTTCCCAAAGAAAACTGAAATAAAAGGAACAAAAATAGAAGAAGTTACTAAATATGCTTATCTACGCCATCTTATCAGCAAAAGTGGATGATTCATTGAAGAAGTAAATAGGAGAATAAAAATGTAATTGAGCGCATTTAGACGAATCGCTTCGATATTAAAATCAAAATACCAGTCTGTTTCAAGAAAAAGTATTTGATCAATTTATACTACCAGTCTTTATCTACGACAGCGAAAAATGGATGCTGAACTCCAAATTAATTCAGAGACTCCGAACAACATAGAGAACTATGGAAAGAGGCATGCTATGAATAACAAGAAGAGATAAGAATAGAATAGAATGGATAAGAAAATATACAGGAGTCATAGATGTAATAAGAAAAGTAAAGAGTCTGAAATGGAAATGGATGATGTATGTTGCAAGAAGAGAAGACTACCGATAGACAATCGAAATTATTAACGAGGAACCAAAGAATATAAAAAGACTAAGAAAGAGATCAATGAATATATGGAATAAGGAAATAAAGAATTTTATTGGAAATCAGTGGAAAAGAGAGGCATTCAATCACACAAAATAGAAAATCATGGGAGAGGCCTTTAGCCAACAGTGGATAGACAGAGGCTGATGATGATGATATCCCATAAATAATGTGGGATTTACATATAGGTGAAAATGGATTTTTCATTACTTTGCAATTATTGCCGTAACGTATCAGATGTTTATGCTTTTCAATTGTACATAATGTTTTCTCAGTCTTATCGTGGAAAGTTAACAGTGATCATGCATTTACAAGAAAAAATATTAGTTATCATGGGTGTCAAAAGAGCATATCATGCATATTTTGCTTTGGGTATTTCATCGCGGCAGCAACGCTACAACTACAGTGAGAAAATTGTAGGAAACTTATGGTTCATAAGTTATTAGTCTTAACCAAGGACAAAAACTGTTTCAAGGATTTTGGTCTGGGAACTACAATCTTGAAGATGAAAAAAGGTCAGGATGTCCTCAAGAGTTTGATGATGAGATTATGCGAACACTAATGGAACAGAAACCTAGTTCAACTGCAGAAAAATTATCCAAGAAACTCACAAAGCAACATATTCAACTATTCATCGGCACTTGAGAATGATTGGAAAGGTTTCTAATCTGCGCAGTGAACCAAAAGCACAGTTCCCTGATATTAATTATTGAACAGTTGAAGATACAAGTATACAAAGATAAATTCAAATAAAATCAATCATTCCATTGTCTATGAAACGGTCAAATATAACGTATCCCGCTTCTTTGTTACAATCAGATAAGAATATTTCTTACCAAATAATGAACAAATAATAATAATTAAATAGTGTATCAGTAATCTAAAAAAGAATCGAAGAATTCTTTTAGAAATATATTAAACTGTAAATAGATTTCCATTCAATCAAAATGAACAGAAAATGAAATGAAATATTTCAATTTCCTTTCGATTGATTATAGTTGATTGAAATAACTGTCACGACTAAAACATCAACGGAAAAACGTCACAGCTCGGCAAAATACTCGAACGTTCATATATCAATAGTGTGTAGTGTATAATGATAATATCACATATGTATTTACATATATATATATATATATATATATACATATATATATATAGAGAGAGAGGGCGAGAAAGAGAGAGATATGTAATGTAAACGTAGATTATTCTAAGCACGTTCAATTTTCGAATATTATTTCAATTGACAGTGAAATCGGATACTTATCATTTATGCGTTATTATTAATATATGTAAAATTAGACTATATGTGTATTGAAGATAACGTACAAAATTAACATTACCTACGAGCGCAGTTGATTTCGTTACGGCAAGTTGGTAGCTCTCTATTGTGCATTAAAAGCCCTACTATACCACCGGTGATATTTACGGCATAGGGGTTGATGATTTCAACACCCTGTGGTGTATTCGCAGTGCACACGTATGAGAATGTTTGTTCATTTGTGAGTCACTAATCACATACTTTGTAAATACACACAAGCGATTCCGAATTTTTAATTCAAGTTCTTTATTGTTTTTCGAAACGGATCTGTCAATATTCGTACTTAAATTGTGAGAAGCATTGAACAAGAATTATCATGCGCAAATTTAGATTGGACTAAACATGTTTATTCGGATTATATTTACGTTTCTAGTAAATATTAAAAAAAATATCAAAAAAAATGTTTTTAATAGAGATTCTTCTGGCAACATTAAATAAATGTTATGTTATACAGCTCAGCAAATAATTTAAAAAAATATTCTATATTGTTTACATTACAAATATTTTTTAATTAACACTTTATCGACCGGGCGGTTTTGCTATGAACCTGTGACCTGTTACCGGGGGCATTTTTATAAAATGCGAAAAAACATTGATCATTTTCTTCAAGTTCTTGTGTATTTTGAAGTAATTTAGATATAGGACGCCAATTAGCGTTCCCGGTAGATAACGCTAATTTTATTTAGGACGCCAATTGACGTGCCCCGTGGTTAAAGTATTAAACTAGACATATAATGCTTTTGTGTTGAATTTTTATATTTTCTGAATTCAAAATACAGTAGATATTTTTTATTGACAATATGATAAATGTATAAAACTTGAAATATTTGAAAAAATAAACTCTTGATAAACAGTTTGGAAAAATTGAAGTGTGTACCTTGACATTATGAACATTATATATCTTTATCCAAATTCGTATAAGGCACAATCAAAAATGTATTCGACATTTTTGATCAGAAAATGTGGGATAAATAAAAAAATTGTGTATGAAAAGTAATTAAAGAAATAGTTTCAAAAAGTGTGAATATAATGTATTCAGTTGATTGAAATGATTTAATAATTAATTCGATAAAATGTCTTGTTTTAATTAATCACATTCGTCAAACAGGCGATATACTACTATTAATAATTCATTTAATATCTTTAATCAATTACTTATATCTATATACTTTTTAATTTCACTTTCGTTTAATTTATTTTATATTTAAATAGCACTTCAGTATATTGTCTAAAATAGAGAAATTTACAACAATCTTTCCTCAGAGGACAGAAATACGTTAACATTTAAAGAAAGGTGCATATTTTCACAACTGAATCCTTTTTCACCTCACAAACAACAAAAATGTTTTCTATTTAAAATTGTTTAATGAATCATTTTTGAATGTTTGAATTTGAATTTCAATGAAGGTGCCACGATCAGAAAAGTACATTTTATTTCTTTTATAATTCTGATATTCAAAACACTTAATATAAAAAAGTCTGTTATAATCTACAGTGTACCGTTCTATCGTTTCACTATAATATAATTACGAGACAAATATATTAAAATAGAAATGAAACAAAAGTTTCTCTAATATAGTAAACTTCCTTTCTCTTGTATATTTGAATGACTATTAGATAAAATCACAATCAGTCTCTATATAAAATCACAATCAGTTTCATTTTTTAATAATAAAGCAGTGTATTCTCTTTATAAATCTTTGCTTAAATAACAATATAACGCAAAGATACAGAAACATGTTGAACATTTTGGCCAAAAACACATTTTGTTTTTTGTGGAATGAAATAGGATTTATTTCTAGTAGAAACATTTTCTAAAATGTTTATTTAGAGAACAAGAATATGAACACATATTAAGAAAGGTGCATATTTTCACAAGTGGATCCTTTTTTACCCCCCGACAGCCAAAAAAATGTTTTATTTTGTTTTAATAGTCATAAATAAATACAGAAGATCAGATTTTTGTATTACAGTTTCAGACTGGGAGATACGGGATAAAATTTGAATTTATTGATCGAAACTACTACATTTACCGTAACTCTCCTAGAATTCATTTAAAATTTTACTGTTTGATTTTTCAACCGTACAAAATAATTCAATGTGATAGTGAAACCTCGCTTTGACAAATGAATTCTTTTTTCACGTCACGAACTAGAAAAATATTTTTTGATGAAAAATGTTCAATGAATCATTATTGACAATTTTTGATTATGATTTATATCAATGATATAATTATGATTTATGATCATTTTGATATCAATGTTATTATTTTCAGAGTGTCAATGTATAGAAAAAATACTTTTCTAGTAATTCCTCTAGTTTATCGATCTGCACGCACATAAGTAGCAATAAAAAAATCTTAATAATGATTTACTGAACATTTTTGATCAGAAAATTTCTTGTGATTTGTCGAATGAAAGAATTCATTTGTGAAACTGAATTTAGCTACTCTATTTGCATATATGTTTTATGTATGTATTTAAGTCGTATTAGAAATAATTGTGTATAAAAAAATTCTTGAATGACATTAATAGATTTTTGACTCTGTCCTCGTACTTTTCTAAGATCTTAAATATGATAAATGTACTGTGCGTCAATAACTAAGTTATTGCTACGAAAAATTCGTTATTACTACTGAGGATTTATACTGATACAAACATATCAATAATTGATTATATGTATGTATGTATGTATGTATATATATATATATTTATAAAAAAAGTGGCAGATGACTGATTTTCAACTTCATCTGAAGATTTATATACGCAATATTTTATATAAAGACTGAATATTAAATAAAGATCAGTCATCTGTCACTTTTCTATTGCTAGTATCGTAGTTTTATATGATGTTCATATAAAATTATGTTCATTATTTTCTCGACTCATTGCATACAAAAATTAACTTTTGAATATAATGATTAACTATTTATGTTATTCAGATAAATTTTTAAAAAAAACTAACTGTAAGTAAACTTTATCCTACATTTGTAGCTCGTTCAGATTATTATTTTTATTTGAAACTTGTATCAAAACAGATATACAGATATATTCTTGCTAATTTCAATTCGTATCATTTTTTTTCAAAAAAAAACAATACCTCTATTACCATATTAAAATTGATCTGTCTGTATACATACATACTCATATATGTATATATACATATATATATATATGTATATATACATATATATATATATATATATACATATATATATATATGTATATATACATATATATATATATATATATACATACATATATATATATATATATATACATATATATATATATACATATATATATATATATATATATATATATATATATATATATATATATATATATATATATATCATATATACATAACACTAAAGGCTTCGTTATAATAATAAACATTATATAGTTGTACTAGTCAGTCTACAGTGATGAAGGAATATGTAAAGCTTCCAGCAGTATATGGTAGTGAGTAGTTTAAATGTTCTTGCATAATTACAGTATTAGCGGTTAGCAGGCAGAAACTTGTTATAAGGAGTTCGAAGTCGAAGCATCCCAACGCTAGAAGCTATACCATAACC
Source organism: Acanthacorydalis orientalis (assembly GCA_034766995.1). Taxonomy (NCBI): domain Eukaryota; kingdom Metazoa; phylum Arthropoda; class Insecta; order Megaloptera; family Corydalidae; genus Acanthacorydalis; species Acanthacorydalis orientalis. The sequence goes on along the minus strand of CM068315.1, from coordinate 25,468,841 downwards.
GAGTTCCATGCACAAATCAGTTTATAATTACAGTTTGGCTCTGGCGAGATTTTCCTTAATGGCTTATGCAAGACGCGGTCGGTTTTATTGCAGTTGTTTCATACGTAACTTCAATGTCTTAATATGTATGTTATGCATACAGTACACGAGAGGTATGAATAATAAAAGTTCTAGAAAATTAGTTCGTTCGGAGCGAACGGAATCAAAAACTGTTCACATGTATGCTTCTGGTGTGCACAGAAGATGTTTACCTGTTGCACGATGCATCAAGACATTTTTGCTCGTTTATCTCGATCATAATTATGCATCAATATATCCTTGATATTAAATAAAGTTACAGACAAAATTATACAGTTGATAATTTTTTTAAAAAAAACACTCGATTTATTTATCTTCTTTAACAGTTTTATCGATTTTTTAGGCACTGTACATGTTGTTTACTTTAATTGATTTATATAGTGAAATATAATATTAGATAGTCAAACTATGTGAAATATTACATTTTTCCATTTGTAGACCATAACTGTTGGACGACTAACGCCTAACTTTTGTGAAAACATTCTCAAAATTTTGATTGTTGCTTATTCCGTTTCAATGACAATTCCCTTACTTTCAATGAATTACAGTACAGAAAAGTCTCAGATTTTAATCAAAAACATATCTAAACACTTTGAGAGTATTAGATTTATGAATGACTGGTTATAGTGTTTGATACTCAAACATTCAAGGGATGATCAGAATGTTATTGTGCGAACAGGAAATACATTTATTTTATTTTGTATTTGTGTTTAAGCACTTGACCTTAGTTAATCGACGTACCCTTAAACCTCAAATAACTTCCTTACTTAATTAGGTTGGTAGAAAAATAATTGCGGTTTATTATTCATATTCATATACATTTTTTAATTTAAGTGGTCCCAAACTGTTCATACCTAACGCCTAACTTTTGTGCAAGCTCTCGAATTATTGAGTGTGGTTCTGATTCAACAACGCATTCAGTTGATCTTTATGAACTGAAGAAGGACACTCGCTTCATCGTCTTCATCTTCGAGGAGCTTGTCTCCAGCACGAAATTTTTGTAACCACCATTGCACCGTACGTTCTTTAACAGTACCCACACCAAAAGAATCGTTTAGTTGACGAGCAGTTTCTGCTGATTTACTACTCGTTTTCAACTCATATAAAAATGTTACTCTTATTTACTTCTTTTTCATCTTTAATTCAATAAATCACTTTGAAGCAAAATTAATAATAAATCCAAAGTCGATGTTACCAAAATACAGACCGAAAAATTTACTTTAAAATGATATTAACATAAACACGATAAAATGACATTTTCATTGGAAAAAATTAAGATTAGAATTCAGAAAACAAAAACCACAACTATTTTCTTATCAACCTAATATTTTTTTTAAAAAATAATAAATCTGAATTCCATTATCACAAATAAACTCTTTGTATCCACCAAAATAAAATCTAATCAAAAATATTCGACAAATAATTATTGATCTTTTTTAATTTTTCATACATATTTAAACACTAATTACATTATTTGCAAATCGTCAGCGTAGAGAAAAATAACCAAATAACCGATTATTTTAAAACATCACGATGATAGCACCGCCATCGTTGATCTCATACAAAAAATTGCTCTTATTTGCTTCTTTGACATCTTTAATTCAATAGCCCAATTTAAAGTAAAAGTAATAATAAAACCACGCGTGGTTCTGATTCGACTTATGCCTTCAGTTGCTCGTTATGAACTGAAGAATGATACCCGCGACATTTCTCATCTTCGCAGCGTTTGTCCTTAGCATGAAATTCTTGGAACTACTATTGCACCATACGTTCCTTAAAAGTACCCACGCCAAAAGCATCTTTTAGTTTACGAGCAGTTTCTGCTTCGTTACCACCCGTTCTGAACTCATACAAAAAAAATTGCTCTTATTTTCTTCTTTTCCATCTTTAGTTCAATAGCCAAATTTGAAACAAACTTAATAATAAAACTAAAGTCGATTTTACCAAAATACAGACCGAAAAATACACTTTAAGATAATATTAACATGAATATGGTGAGATGACTTGAAAAATTTGAGGTTAAAATTCAGAAAACAAGCTGATATTATGACTTTAAAATATTTGAATTTAAAACAGAGTTACGATTGATTTAATTAAAAACACATAATTAATTTCACACATAATATTTTAAAAGGATATTCTTATTATAAAAATATTCTCTGACTACAGTAAAAAAAAAAACTGTACTCTTAAATAGATTTTAAAATAATAAAATATTTACTATATTTGATGTTATTCGGAAAGTGTACACGGTTGGTTATAAAAACTGTACAAAATACACAAACACTAAAAATGACTTTCTTTTTTCGAAAGAAATTAGTATAAGCAAATAAAATAAATTCATTTTGTTTCTCATACGATTATTTACATATTATTTCATTTTAAAAAATAAACATGAAATAGAATTACATTCTCCTTCTATCTATCTATCTATATATCTAAATATATATATACAAATAAATTTATTATTTTCTATTGTTTACATACAAAAAGACAAACAATTCTAAAAAAATGAGTATTATATATATATATATATATATATATACATATATATATATAATATATATATATAATATATATATATATACATATATACACACATATATATATATATATATATATATATATATATATATATATAACAATATAACAAAATAAAAAAATCCATGTTTGTTTCAGTGACGAATATTTTCTATACAGTGCGAGTTTTTATTTCTAACAATGACTGACATATCTCTAATTGAGATATCACTTAAAACCATTTGTTTATTATAGTTTAAATTGCAGCATATCATATTGATTATTTCTAAAAGAAGAAATCTGTACGAGGCTGACTTTTTTAATGAAATATGACATATTTTATTATCTCTGATGGAAATTAAAATTAATGATATTGAAACAAACATGCAATTATTAAACGTTTGATTAGAAACTATTAAAGAAAAAAAGTTAAAAAATAAAATTATTAAAAATTTATATGAACTTGAAGGTCATAAACCGTGATTATTTTTCTACCAACCTAATAGTTTAATCTATCTGTCATACTTCAGCTATTCGTTATTTTAATAAAAACTTACTTCATAGGTAATTGGAATAAGTTTTATACACTTCTTGTCAATGGAATAAATTATCTGAAAACAGTTAGTGCTAACTAGTTAAATATCAGGTGTAGAAATTATGAGTAATTCTGTGTCGTTAAATTGAATCAATCATGACTCTGTTTTAAATTAAAATATTTTCTAACCCTTTTTTTAAAAATACACTATGAATTTTCGTCAAGCAGTTAACATAACCTCATAAAAGATTAGTGTAAAACATAAGTGTGGTGGAAAAAATGCTGTTTTCTTCATTTTAAATTTGGCGACAAGTTTTCTAGTTACCGTTATCTTTTGTTATAGTCATGTGATACATCATTGTAAACAATGAAATTAGTACTACTGATTGCAACTTATGTTCATTGTTTTTATTCTTTAGTATTAATGGATATAACCTCTGAAATTAGTCATGGAAAAAAGCAAATTCGCGCGATTTTGTTGTATGAATTTAAATCTGGACGTAAAGCAACAGAAACTGCTTGAAATTTCAAATGTGTTTTTGGCAAAGAGTCAATTAGTGAACGTACAGTTCAATATTGGTTCTAAAAATTCCGTAATGGAATCAAGGAAATCCCTGATGATGAGAATGTTCGTGGACGTCCTTCAGCTATAGACAATAATAATTTAAGAACCATTATTGAAGCGGACCAACGTAAAACAACTCGAGAGATGGCAGAAGAACTCCATGGTGTTGCTCATTCAACAGTTGTTCGACATATGAACCTAATTGGAAAAATAAAAAAGCTGGATAAATGGGTACCGTATGAATTAAGCGAACATCAAGCAATTCGGCGATAAGAAGTCTGCTCTGCTCTTCTTTTCCTTAACAAAAATGATTCTTTTCTTGTTCGCATTGTTAAATTTGATGAAAAGTGGATTCTCCACAACAATTGGAAACGTTCATCACAATGACTAGACCGAAGAGAAGCACCAAAACAGTTTCTTAAACCGAACCTTCATGAAAAAAGATTATGGTCATTGTTTAGTGGTCGGAAAGTGAGATCATTCACTATAACTTCTTAAATGCTCGTGAAACAATAACAGCAGGAAAATATTATGAGGAAATTGCAAAAAATACAAGAGAAGTTGCATCGTTTACAACCAGTATTAATCGAAGAAGACCAATTACTCTTCATGACAACACCCAACCACACTTCTCACAAATGACTTTAAAAAAATTAAATGAACTGGGTTATGAAACCTTACCTCACCCACATTAGTCGCCGGACTTGTCTCCGACAGATTATAATTTTTTTAAACATTTGAGTAATTTCCTATGAGAGAAGGTTTTCAGAGATCAAACATTAGCTCAAAGCGCTTTCGATGAATTCGTTAATTCCCGGACTCCAGAATTCTATCTTGTAGAAATTAGCAAACTTGTCTCCAGTTGGAAAAATAGTGTGCATGCCAATGATCTTTATTTTGATTAATCGATATAATTTTTAACTGATATATGCGTTTTTATAGTTGATAAGTAAACCCGCAATTATTTTTGCGCCAACCAATAATAAAACAGTGGAAGAGATCCGAAAATGCATTGACGAGATGATCACTTCAAATCTGCTACCTTTTTTTCGACAAGAGATTCGTCATTTACCCGACAGATCGAGCAAAGTTATACAAAACAATGGGGTATATTTTAGAAGATTTGAGTATATTGTATTTTTCCGTAAACATACATTTTTTCTAAAAAAAAAATGCACTGAATCAATTTGTACATCTAATACAAAATTAGACAACAACATCTATATCAAACACAAAATCAGATTATTCTAAATTTAAATTATCTAATACTTCATACTGTCATATAATACTCAATTTATGAATTTGATCAATGTGTGGAGATAATTTAAACGTCTGTGAAGATGAAATTCATCATCTGCGAAATGTTTGATTTAGAAATTATATCGTTAAAACATAAATATATATTAATGTACCTTGTGATCACAGTTAAACACATTAAATTTATGGAATATTCTTAAGAATCGGCTCATTTCGAACTGTAAAAATAAATCTAGTATCTTCTAATCATAACAAAACGTTATCAAATTAGTGAATTTCGAATTAGTATGCTCGACAGGTACTTACTTTAATTACATATAAAGCGGTGAACAAGTTTATCAAAGTTGTTTCTGCATAAACCAATTAGTGGTAACCACTTACACCTTCAACTTGTCGTTAAGTAATCTCTCTCTCTTTGACTGCATAAACTCACTAATTTTAATCATGAATATACATACGTACATTGTGTATATGTACATACTTATGTGTACATATATATATATATATATATATATATATATATATATATATATACATATATATGTATTTATATTTATATAAATATGTATGTATATAATAGATGAATATGAACAATACTTATCTTACATGAAAGTGTTGTAAATACAAGAGATAACTAAAAATTAAATTAAGCGCACGTCTAAATTACATAACAGTATCTTACACAACTTGTCTCACAGATGTAGTTGTTAATACTGGCATATTGAAGCAAGTTTCGACAGTGAGTTTCAATAAACAAGGTAACAAGTGCTGCTATAAAAGCATATATTTGCATAAAGATAATAAATATAATAATGAAGTGGTTACGATACAAGTATAATGATATTAATTTCCGACATTGTGTTTTAACTAAGCGGATGTGTAAACAATTAATTTACATTGAATTCATCTCTTCGGATTTTTCCTCTCGTCTTTGCGATGTGATTTTAATAAAAATTGAGTTTCGGTTCGTCTCGTAACGTCGATAAGAAACGTTTTTTAAACTTTGACGTTGGAAACAGTAACAGCTACATTGTAAATACGTATGAAATATGTTTCAGTGAGTATATACAGTTTGTAATAAGATATTCATGTTATAATGTCTTTGTATGTGTGTTTTATGATAATACAGGGTGGCGCAAAAAGAAAGAAAGGTTTTGAACAGCGAATATTTTTTGGTTTAGATGTTTTTTCTTCTTTTCAAAATGTTATAAATAAAACTTATGGAATTTATCATGGTAAGGTGCATATCGGAACAACGTACCAAAATTATGGAATTTTATTTTGAAAATCAGCGTTCAATTATTTTGACGCGGTGAGCATATCGTCGTTATTTTAATGTTCGAACAGAATCATCGGAGTCAATGATTAATCGTTTGGTTGCACGTTTTCGACAAAAAAGTGCAGTCAGTAACCGTTCAGGATCTGGAAGACATCGTTCGGTTCTGGCTAGAAAGTATTCAACGTGTACAGGAGAGTATTGACCAATGTCCTAAGACATCGATTAGAAGACGTTCAACCCAATTTGGAAAATCTCAGAAGTCATTGCAAAGGATTTTGGTCATATTAAAAATGTGCTCATACAAATTGCAACTTATATAAGTGCTAAATCCATCAGATTATCAGTATTTGATTATACAAATCGTTTTCACCGGCAAGCAAAAGAAAGCAATGAATTTATTCGCAATTGAATTAGAAGTAATATAACTCATTTCCACTTAAATGGCTTCGTGAACGACGAAACTGTAGAATATGGGCTACAGAGAATCTAAGATCACTTCATCAGCGACAATTACACGTACTTAAGTGAACTGTTTGGTGTGGAGTAACGTCCGAAAGGATTATTGGCCCTTATTTCTTCAAAAATGAAAATTTTAATGCTGTAACCACAAATGGTGCTCACTACCGTACAATGATAGACATTTTTTGATGCCAGCTGTTGATAATCGTCCACAGATGTTGTTTCAGCATGATGGAGCCGCAGAAAACACAGTTATGGAAATTTTAAGGGACATTTTTGGCGAACACATAATTTTAAGGAACAGCGATTTTAATCAGCATGCACGTTCCCCTGATTTGAGCCCTCCCACTTTTTTTTCGAGGCTATTTAAAATAATGTGTATACATCAATAAATCAAAAACCAATCTGCAGCTAAAGAACAATACGAGAAAAAATTCGAACGTTATATCCTGAGAAATCTGTGAGAAATGATGAAAAATGCCTTAGAAAGAGATCAACTTTGTAAAACCGCAAACGAGTATAGCTTACGTCATTTTCAATGTGTAATCAGGAAAAATTCACCTTATTCATCCTTATACAATATTTTAGATTGTAGAAAATTATGAAAATATTAAAACAAAAAAAATATTAATATTTTAAACTCTTTCATTCTTTTCGCACCACTCTATATACTAAGTAAGATATTCTTTTATGTTGATATTTTATAAACGTTGTAAACACGTTTTATATTTTTAATTTATTTTAGCCATTCGCACGTTTTATAACGTTTATTACTTTCATACAAATCTCATCGTTGAGTAAAGACAGTATTATACACCACTAATCAATTACAATAATGTTTTTTTTTATTATAAACTCGTATAACATGTTAACAGCGTCTACACTGGCAACATTTCGAATAGAACAAAATATTTTTCGAATTATTAACCCTAAACTAGAATTGTTATTTACTGAAAGGACTATAATCAAACGATTTTCTTTCAGATTTTAAATTTAAATAATATTATAAATGTTTTATTTAACAGTTGCTGTTAAAAAAAGTTAAATCTATAATGTTAAATTATAATATTTCGATAATTTACCTTCATTTAATAAATAATATCGTACTTATATGATAATGAACAATTTGATTTGAAAACAAGCAATACAACACTATATTTCAATGTTGTTCTAGTCAACTTTTCTTAATATAACTTTTTAATATAGACACCTAATTGACATCAAATTCCTCAATAATAGTAATGAGAAAGATAAATTTAATAGGTCTCTATCTCTAGTATCTTATCTCATTATCAAAGATAATTAACGCAATTTTGTAAAGAAATTTTAAAAATCAATAAATTGACATCAAACTCATTTTTATTAAAAATAGTAAAATTAAACTTAAAATAATTTAATAGCTCTCTATCTCCAGCATATTATCTCATTATCAAAGATAATTAACAGAATTTTATAAAAAAAATCAGTGAATTGACATCAAACTCCACTTTATTATAAATATGAAAAAATAAACTTAAAAGAATTTAATAGCTCTCTATCTCTAGTATATTATCTCAGTATCAAAAATAAAGATATAAAAAATATTATACAATTGATGCTTAGAATGCGTTGATTTTGAATGAGTAAATAAAATTCCAGAAATTATCGATCAGCTTAATTAAAACAAAATAATTCGATAAGATGTAAACATAGAGAAGAATGTATATTTAATTAAAAAAATGTTTGAAACTAAATAAGAAAATTATTACACACGATCTGGAATCGTCGAATAGTTTGATATGTTATCGAAAAATAGAACATTAAAAGAATTGACCGGCATATTTAGAAAATGTGATTAGAAATTAAAAAAGATTTCTGGTAATGTTCTGAATGAACATGAGTACAGCTTGAAGGATCAAAACACTGAAAAAAAATAATCTTTTTATTATCGATACAATGAATATGGAGTGCACATTTTAAAATATTGTAATGGTTTAAATATAAAAAGAAAAAAATATTTGTATTAAAAATAGAATCGATGGTTATAAATCACATTTTGAGCACAAAGATGCAATTTACAGATAAGATTAGTCAATTTTTTTAAAAGAATTACTAGTAAAAAAAAATGTTATCTAGTTAAAAACTTTAAGAACAGAAGATTTTATTAGAGTATAGAGGCAATGGCGGATTAAAAGAGGGTTGGACTGGGTGGTCGCTTGGGTCCCTGGGCTCGGAGAAAACAAATTACATAAAGAAACGAAGCTTGCACTTCAACGTCTTGGCTGCTAATAATAAATTTGCGTAAACAATCTAAAGTGATATTGATATTAAATATTTTTATGATGAATTGGAACTATTCTCTTCTTTTTGTGCGAAGATAAAAGCAAATTCAATACTTCCACAAAAATATATTAGGCAACAAATGAAATATTATCAACATTTATAAATGTTGAAATTATTTCAAAGTTTTTTTTTACTATTCATATTTCAAATGCATCGGGAGAAAGATCGTTGTCAGCATTAAAAAGAATAAAAAACTATCTTCGAAGTACAATGTCAGAGGAAAGACTAAATAGTACGGTGCTTTTGTATATAGAACAAGAAATATTATGAATCAAGAAAAACGTTTATTTAATTTCTTCACTCCAAACGAAATGTACAGTTTCAGTTATAGTTTTACAGAGTTGACAATGTTTGTTTCTTTATTTTTCTGGGCAGTAATTCAGAATATTTCATTTTAATGTAGTTTATATGATTACAGAATAAAAATATAGATATAAAAAAAAATGTTATGAAATATATTTTTATACGAAGCCATTTTTCTTAGACGTCAGATAAATTTATAGGGTCCGTAAATGTTAACGCCAGGGCCTCCCAACTGAATTTATTCACCTCTGTATAGAGGTATATTCAAAATAATATTATAAAGTGTAAAACTCCATTGCTGTGTGAATCAATTTCTAGAATGTTGAAAAACGATTGTATCTGTTCCCTAACTTTTTATGTATGCTTATGATAAGCTTAATAACATATCAATATAAATCAAATATCAATAAATATATATTATACCATAAACATAAATAACATATAAAAAAGTATAAAACTCTTTTCAAATAATCTTACCTTATTGAAACACAAACGATCGGTGTATTCGTGTAGAACTGCACACAAATAACACTTTCTGGCTATGCGACACACGTACTCAGTTCACACTTAAATTTAACATCATAAAAACACAGGCGAAACAAGTACAGTAAATAATTATCAAGTTTACAAAGTCACTAAGAAATTATTTGAAATTAATTGAACCAGTGAAATTAATAAATAATATCGAGTTTCGTTTCAAATCAGTTAATAAAAATTAACTCTACCCACGCACTGTTTCCACCACCAGAACTACATAACAATTGAACATTTCACCGCTAATCGTGAAAACTTAACGATACATTCTGATAAACAGTTATAAAAGATTATATAATACAGTAAGTGACGATTAGTACAACAAAAGAGATGAAAATATCTATCGTCTTTGTCATCACACATAGAAATTTCATACAATTGAAATAAAGTTTTAACACTGTGTCCTGTTGTAAATACAAGGAAATACTGGCTTATTGAATATAACTAACAGAATAATATCTATTTCGTTATATTTTTCAATTTACAAGTAAACTTTTTATATTTATGTATATAAATTATATTATATGTATGTATTTAGCAAAATAATAGTTACTTTTATTTAAACTAATACATTTCAATAAAAGGAATGAGTTACAACTGTATGCTGTTAGCATTAACTTACATTACGAGTATGTTTATCAATATAACAATTTCCTTACATATATATATATATATATATATATATATATATATATATATATAAAATCAAAAATTATCCACCAAAATTTCTCGATAGCATCAACTTGTTTATTTATGACGTCAAGGTTTCTACGGTACCCAATGTAGATATATATATATATATATATATATATATATATATATATATATATAAAATAAAATTTAGCCACAAAAAAACTAAAAGGTTGCAAAAAATAATCTACTGCCATGTTTATAGACATAACACACAACCAACACACACACACAACCAACACACACACACAACCAACATACACACACACACACACAAACCACACACACACAAACCACACACACACACACACACACAAACCACACACACACAAACCACACACACACAAACCACACACACAAACCACACACACACAAACCACGCACACAAACCACACACACAAAAAGCGCACACAAACCACGCGCACACAAACCACCCGCACACAACACACACACACACACAAACCACACACACACACACAAACCTCACACACACACAAACCACACCCACACACACAAACCACACACACACACAAACCACACACACACACACACCACACGCACACACACACACACACACAAACCACACACACACACACAAACCACACACACACACACAAACCACACACACACACACAAACCACACACACACACACAAACCACACACACACACACACAAACCACACACACACACACAAACCACACACACACACACAAACCACACACACACACACAAACCACACACACACAAACAAACACACACACACACACACAAACCACACACACACACACAAACCACACACACACACACAAACCACACACACAACACACACACACACACACAACACACACACACACACACACACAAACACACACACACACACACACAAACCACACACACACACACACACACAAACCACACACACACACACACACACATACACACACACACACACACAGACACCACACACACACACACACCCAAACCACACACACACACACACACAAACCACACACACACACACACACAAACCACACACACACACACACACAAACCACACACACACACACACACAAACCACACACACACACACACAAACCACACACACACACACACACACAAACACACACACACACACCCAACACACACACACACAAACCACACACACACACACACACACACACAATCCAGCAACACAGGCACACACGCGCACAAGTACACACGCACACGTACACACGCACACGTACACACCCACACACACGCGCACTAGTACACACGCACACGTACACATCCACACACACGCGCACACGCGCAGACGCACACGACACGCACAAACGCACACGCACAAACGAACGCACTCACAAACGCACGCACTCACAAACGCACGCACTCACAAACGCACGCACTCACAAACGCACGCACTCACAAACGCACGCACTCGCACACGCACTCGCACACGCACACGCACACACGACACGCACACACACACACACACACACACGTACACATACGTACTCGCACACACGTACACACGCACAGGCGCACACTCACAGACGCACACGCACGAACACACGCACGAACACACGCACGAACACACGCACGAACACACGCACGCAAGCACACACGCACTCACACACACGCACGCGCGCACACACACACACACACATACACACACACACATATATATATATATATATATATATATATATATATAACAATTTCGTTACCATATATCTGATAAAAAATATATAGACATAATGAGTTTTAAAAAATATGTTTATTATTTCATTCGGTTGCATGTACAGGCTTATAATTGAAAAGTGGGCGAACGCAGCTATCCCGGGGGTTATTGAGCAAAGCATGCAGGGGGCGAAAATTCGTTTATGTGGAACCGTGTTATACGAGGTTCGAAGTTCTTACGAAATGTATTGTATGAGTCATAAAGTACTATATTATGTTTTAGATTAAAATAAATAGCATATTTATTTATGTACTTTACTTTCATATATCAATAGAAATTACAAAATTTTCAAAAAATTATTTAAATAAATTGGGTTGGTAGGTAAATAATTGCGGTTTTTATTTTCCAAATTTTAATTTTTTTTTCAATGAAAGTGTTACGTTATCGTATTCATGTTAATATCATTTTAAAGTTTATTTTTCGGTCGCTATTTTGGTGACATTGACTTTGGTTGTATTGTTGATTTTGCTTTGAATTGGGCTATTAACTAAAAGAAGTAAATAAGAGCATTTTTTCTATGAGTTCTGCCGCTGTTTTACCACTCAAAACAGCAGCAGTTTCTGCTGCTGTTTTGAGTGATAAAACAGCAGAAACTGCTCATAAACTAAACTATTATTTTGGTATGCGTACTATGAAAGAACATACATTAATGGTTCCAAAAATTGCATTCTGGGGACGAAAGCCTTGAAGATGGAGATGGTCGCAGTTCATCGTCCTGCTTCAGTTCATAACGACCGACTGAAGGCATTAGTTAAATGATAACCACCCACAACAATTCGAGAGCTTGCACAAAAGTTAGGCGTAGTCATCCAATAGTTCTGAACTACTTAGTACAGCTGTTTAGAAAAATGTATATGATTTTGAAGGTCATAAATCGCATTTATTTTCTACCAACATTATACCTACACCTCTATATCTCATAAGATGTCTCAAGTCACGAGAGACTGGAATTTGTAAGTGGAGTTTGTTTGTGTGTTAATTTTTACATATTTTAAAGCATGATGAGTTTTAAGAATTATATGTGATATTTAATATATAAAATTGTGTATTAAAATTTCAAGCATGAATTCGTTATTGACACCAATTGCAAGTTTTTGCATGATAATTTTTTTTTCGTTTTTACACACACACACACACACACACATATATATATATATATATATATATATATATATATATATATATATATATATGTTAACATTTACATATTTTTAAGTATGTGGAGTTCAAAAATTATATGTGATATCTAGTAAAAAATATTATAAATTATAATTATTACTGTAAACATATGTTCCTAGTGAGATAAAAATACAGAAAAAACAGATGTAAAAGAGAGAGAAAGAAAGAGAGATATTATTTACATACATATTATATGTATATATATATATATATATATATACATAATTTATCAGAATTATTAACAAACCTATTTATAGACATCGAGCATTAATATTCCTTTTTAATGTCGATTGCAAAAGTTTTACATTCTTTTTTCGATATGAATACGTTTCTCTTTTTTTCTGTTATGACACTAATATTATATATATATATATATATATATATATATATATATATATATATATATATATATATATATATATATATATATATATATATAAATTTTCCATATTTTAAAGTATCAGGAGCCTAGAAAGTATAAGTGATATCTACTGAACATTTTTATAAATTAAATTATTGCTGCTAACATATATATATATATATATATATATATATATATATATATATATATATATATATAAATATATATATATATATATATATATTCTGACCGAGACAAAAATATGCAAATACAGAGAAAAGATAGAGAGCGAGAGAAATATGTATATGAAAGTCTCAATACAATGAGTAATGTTGTTTTTTAATTTATATTTAAATATTACTATATCAATTTCCAATTTAATTAAAAACCCTTACATCAAAACAGCCATGCTTACGAATATTTTTTTTATTAAACTGATTTTGTTTCGTAAACATTTAAGTCGTTAATTTACTTTTATACCATTTCGAACGATTTTGTAGATTAAATATGCTATTATTTAAATATATGGTCAGAGAAATAAACTAAGTTATACCAACAATTTGATTTTTAACACTTTTTCATTCCCCTGTTCATTGTTCGTCTCGATTTTTCAAATTGATGGAATTGATGATATTTAAAGTATTTTATGGAACCAACTAAATTCATAGCATACAAATCTTATATATATAATGAACGTTACTGTTCTGGCATGTTTGAAAAACCACGTTTGGTTATATTATACAGTCACAGTAAATTAAGAAAGAAAATGTTAAATTTATTAATTCGTTTTCACAAATCAATTCTTCTTTTCATCCCACAAACCACACCAAATGGTCCCAATCAAAAATAATCAATAAATCATTATTATTTATTTTTAAATGTATACTTATACCATTTCGATGAACAATGCAATCATCGACTGACCACCAACGTATAAAACAATCTGAACTGAATTTAGCCACAATGTTAGAATTGTTTATTGTTTCTGATAAATACATAATATAGTTGATTGTCTTTATTAAATATAACGATACAATATAATATAAAACAAATATAAACGTGTTGTACACTTTGAAATAACGAGCCGCTTATGTAAATTTAAAAATTCCTAAATCAATCCATAGTTCATTTTCTTAAAATAGGATATATATTATGTTGGTAGCAAAATAATTACGGTTTTTATTTTCTGAATTCTAACCGGAATTTTTTTCAATTTCATCGTATTCATATTAATATCATTTTAAAATGCATTTTTCAATCTGTATTTCGATAATATGGACTTTAGTTTTATTATTAATTTTGCTTCAAATTGGTCTATTGAATTAAAGACGAAACAATATCAAATAAGAGCAAATTTTTGTATGAGTTCAAAACGGGTGGTAAAACAGTAGAAACTGCTCGTAAACAAAACGATGCTTTTGGTTTGATTACTGTTAAGGAACATACGGTGCAATGGTGGTTCCAAAAATTTCGTCCTAGAAACGAAATCCGACCGAAATCGTCCTAGAGACTATGAAAAAGGTCAAGAGTGTCGTTCTTCATTTCATAACGATTAACTTAAAGCGTTAGTTAAACCAGAACCACGCACAACAATTCGAGAGCTTCCACAAAATTTAGATGTTTTCATCTAATAGTTCTGGACCACTTAAAACCATTTAAATTAGAAAATGTGTATGAATTCGAATATCATAGTCCGCAATTATTTTTCTGCTTACCTTATATTTATATATATATATATACACATATATATATATACACATATATATATATATACACATATATATATACGTATATATATATACATATATATATATATATATATATATATAAACATATATATAAATATATATATATATATATATATATATATATATCATTCATATATATATATAATTCATATATATATATATTATAAAGTCATTCAGAGACTCCAAACAACACAGAGAAGTATGGAAGAGA
>CM068315.1:25178061-25450561 GCA_034766995.1 Acanthacorydalis orientalis | reverse complement strand
TCTTCTTTAACTTCAGTAGATTTCTTACAGCGCTTTATTAGCAAATACATATATATATATATATATATATATATATATATATATATATATATATATAATATGTATATATATATATATACGAGGTCAGACAATTAAGTAATGCGACCGATTTTTTTTCTCGGCCTGTGGTAACACTGCGAACCTGTAACTCCGCCACCGTAATAGCAGATCCCTACTCTCTCGATTGAGACCTTGACCACCCTCGTACGATCATTTCTTCGCCAGCTGTTTAGTGTTTTGTAACAACGCGCGAGTAGTGCATGTCACGAAGCCCACCGAATGAACATCGCTCAAGATTGTCTCGAGCAGGTTGAAAGTGATCCTATTCTTCTCGATCGAGTTATTACTGGTGATGAAAGTTGGTTCTTTCAATATGACCCCGAAACTAAACGACAAAGCCAACAGTGGCTGTCCCCTGGAGCACCAAGGCCAAAGAAGGCGAGAATGAGCAAGTCCAAAGTGAAAACCGTGTTGATTTGCTTCTTCTACAGCAAAGGGGTGGTTCACAAAGAGTTCGTACCACCTGGACAAACCGTAAATCAAGTATTCTACCGCAATGTGCTCGAAAAATTACGAAAAAGGGTGCTCAGAGTGCGTCCAGAGATCGCGAAGACTTGGGTTCTGCATCACGACAATGCTCCCTGTCACAGTGCGTTCAGTGTCTCTCAGTTTTTGGCGTCTAAAGGCATCGCAACGTTACCACAACCGCCCTATTCACCGGACATGTCACCCTGCGACTTTTTCCTATTCCCCCATATGAAAAAATTCGTCAAAGGTCGACATTTTGACTCCGTTGAAGATATCCAAGAATCTGTGACGCGGGTACTCGGAGAGGTCCCACAAGAAGTGTTCCAGAATTGTTACGAAAACTGGAAAACTCGCTGGAATAAGTGTATAGATGCGGGAGGGGACTACTTTGAAGGAGATCGCAGCGATGTATATGTATATATATATATATGAATATGTATATATATATATATGTATGTATAAATCAATTTCTATACTGAAATTAATTTTTTCTTCATTTTTGTCAAAAAATTTAAATTTTGTAATTAAATATTTAAAGACAATTAAGTTTATTTTTTTTTTAAAAAAATGTTAGCCTATTAAAGCATATTACTAAATGTGTCAATAAATTATTAAAAAAAAATATTTTACTATCATACTTAAAAATATATTTGTTCTAAATTGAAACACAACATTTCCAAACGTGTAAAAAAAACAAGTAACTAAATGACTTTATTTCATCTTCGAACTAATAATGTCAAAAATTGAAATGAAAATCAAAATCTCAATTTCAGTTTTTATATTCATTGTGCAGCTTCAGCTAAGCTGCTGTATACTACGTGAATTGTTTGTACAACAGGCAAAGGTTTTCTTTTTCATTTAATATTTTTACTTTTTCAGTTTCGTTATTAAACAACGATCGTGTTGATCGCTTTCGATGAAATAACGTACTTTATTCTCGAATAATATTAATTAACGCACATCCTAATGTATAAGTCAATAATTGATTTAAATAAATTAATCATGAATACTATACATCTCTGATACTGTGTCTAAATTCATTTTGACAAATGGATTCTTTTTTCACACCACAGAAATCAATAAAATGTCTGATCAAAAATATTCAATGAAGACAAATAAATGTATGATTGAATATTTTTAAGTATTTTTAAACGTCATCAGTTGAAATTTTATGATACAATAATTTGAATGTCTAATTCAAATATAATTTTATTTGATATTTGATTTTAATGACTATAATAACTTAAAAAGGCATTTCAGACAGACAGATAAAGACCGAAATAGAAGAAAGCTATTTTATCTTATTTATTTGTGTTGTCAGATCAAGATCTATAATTTTATCAGTTCTGTTCCTATCCTGTTTTATTATTAAATCTATGGTCTACGGCCACTCAATTTATTATTTATCTAGATTTAAATAATCATCAATTTACACCTGTGTCCGATCAATATCGATTTAAATATTAGCTGTGTTCTGACTCTAATGATCACAGTAATCGATGCACTCTAAAACTTCAAATATTCTTTCATTCTATTGAATAAAGGTATCAGTTATCTGTAAGAAAATTTGAATTAAAATTAACTCTTGAAAGTTGCAATATAGTTCTATTCGATGCAAATTAATTATTGATATTTAATTTTAAAGCCATTCGCAGCCAGTATACGTTTGATGAAAATATAAAGTATATATGAAACGTTTAGATGAACATATTCCATCGTAAAATCATTGAATTTAATTTTAATTCAAATACATCACTAACTTCATCAACAGACCTTACAAAGATAATATAATCTCTGGAGGATTTCTGTTTACCAGGTGTTCACGTTGTACGCTTCAACGATTCGCGTTACTGTGCTTTTTTTATTAACTAAAGTGCAATCTTCCGTTGTAACATCATCTGTGTATATAAATATATATATATATATATATATATATATGCGTGTGTGTGTGTGTGTGTGTAGAGAAAGAGAACACGAACAAAAATATAAATAGATACGTTATACAAATGTAGACACATATTCTTTTAATGAAAACTAAATCTTTATATGGCTTACTTTGTATCTATTTTACAAATACAATTCAGGATTAAATAATATATTCTTTTTAATTTAGAAACATGATTTCTGATAAGTAGATTCTTTTTTTAGTCCGAAAAATATAAAAAACGTTCTGGTCAAAAGTGTTTAATCAATTATTGATTTTTTTATTGTTACTTGTACACATTTCGATAGCGATGGCAACATCTTCAGAGTGCCAATGTACAGACATGTGCTTTGTCTAAAAATATAATTTTTCATTCATCATAAAATCAATTAATCATGAAAATCAATTTTCATTCTAATTTGTTTATTAAGTCAAATATTCATAGACGAATATAATTTCAGATATACAGACACAAACTTTTCCTCAATCCTTCCAAGACTATGAGCCCATATATGTTCTAATGAAACGCTCGCTGCAGACTAGGAAGCCGTATTTGTGTTCAATACCAGTGTTCACTACAAACTTGTGTATGTGTGCATTATCCTGAATTTTTAAATATAGTATCTAAATAGTTTAATATATTAGATGTACAAATTAATTAGGTACCTTTTTTATAGAAAATGAATGTTTACGGAAAAATGGAATACATTTCAATCCTCAAAATATCCCTCATTACTTTTATATAACTTTGCTTTATCAGTTAGGTGACTGACAAACTCCTTGTCGAAAAAATATGGCCAATTTGAGTCGATGAAGTTATAATGCATTTTCTCTTTTTCTCTTCCACTGTTTTTGCCATGTTTTATGCGTCAAGACACCTCCTCCAAAGCTAAACAAATGATCCCCCTGACTTCGACAGGATTTTTTTCAACTAGAATACGAAAATTATGCAATATCTAATATGCTGGTTTTCGAACACAATTGTTTCCACTACCTTTTTGAGGTTATTCCAACTCCTTGACCAAGATATATAGTATTTGAAATGTGTAAATTGACACTTCAAAATCGTAAAGCGACAAGGAAATATTTTCATATAAAACAATGATTATGATTGATTCAATTGAAACGCATCGAATTAATGTTTAAAACTAATATAATCGGTATCGTATGTGTCAGAAACGAAGAAGTATGTAGTTTTGTTATGCTTTGCCGCGAAAACATTCATTCAGCGAATGCAGATCCTCCAAAAGTGTTGCGCCTCATCACTGACGCACATTACTTGTCAGGAACGACACTCTGCACAATGATCTCCGAATCTCTACAATCCACGAGTTTGTACGTTATCAAACTCTTGTTCTCTATGGTAGAGTCGGGCAAAGCCAAAACTCCCTAGTTAACATCCTCAGTAACTACGATTCGCCTAATCTGTAGTATCGTTACAAGAGGCTAAAACTACTGGCGGTAGGAAACATTTCGGCCTAAGAAACCCGACCACGGCAACGGGAGGGTCGTGGGAAGCAGACTTCACTCGTGTCCCGAGACAACCTCTCTCCCTTCTCCTCGCCCGCACTACGCCGATCAAGTTTTCAAACATAGTCAAACTTACCTCAAACTGTACATCCGCTTCCCTATATAGGGCAAGACTCAAATCCAACCCTAGTAAAATGGTTCTGTACCTTACTGTCGACACAGTGCACGCGTCCTCAACTCGTAGCCCAACCTGATTCAAACCGCGAAAACTATTCAGTCCACAAATATATTTAAAGCTGAAAGAGTTATAGAAGTATCTATTAAGTGTATATATATATATATATATGATTTGGATTTAAAATTCCCCAATGACGAACCGATTAATGCTTAATTCTCTATTTTATTTAAATAAATAGTAAAAAAAATCGACCTTTACATTAATATTCTAATATATATTAAAATATTATGAGATAATTTTTTTAAAAAAAAAAAACAAGTATAGCACAAGTACAAGATTATTAAATTTTTTTAAGTTTATTTAACATTACAAATATTTACAAAGCACTAAATTATACATTAAATATAATTATTGACAGTTATTCAAATAAAAATTTTAATAAATAAGTATCTATTGGACATAATTTGGATTTCTTTTTTATATTTATTTCGGATATAAAAGAATGTTATAAAACATATATACAACTACTAAACGTACAGAATTTAAAAGAAAAATTTTATAAAATTCTAAACATATCTGTGCAATAAATAAGTTTAGCTATAATAAATGTTGTATAACGTACAAATTGTGGTTTGTATTCTAAATGTATCTTCATAAGAGTGTGATTTTATTTTATATATCAATTTTAAACCATAAAACTAAATATAAGACACATTAATTTGAAATATGTGATTTCTTTATGCATATAAAATATATTTTCAGCGAGAACGTTAGACTGTTCAAATTAATCGTTTCCATTATAGATATATTTCTTATAGAAACCAATACAGAAAATGTGTGAAAATATATGAAAAATGTAATATTACAGATTTTAATACACCAATAGTTTATACCATTTTTTACATTCAGTTAATTATAAGTTCGTTCAAAAATTTCAATTTATATCTTACTGAAATCAATATATAATAAATAATTAAAAGTTGACTTATCAAAGCACATTTTCGAATACCAAAATCCTGTTATCTATTAGTTTATTCAAATTGTGGTATTTGAATATATTCATAATTATATTGTTAAGTTTTAACAATTTGTTAATATATCGATATATTTGAAAATTCAATTAATCACTAATATTTATCAATATATTTTATAATTATACTTAATCAATGACATTGATAATAATAAGTGAATAATTCACTTTTTTTCCGAAATAATAATAACACTTGTATGTTTTCACAGTAATTCAATTATTAAAAATCAAGTATTATATAAAATACAATTTTATATTAACGAAGCATTATTTTTTAAATATATTTCAAAGTGTTATTCACTTGTTTCTTTTTCTTTTCTTCTTTATATATATATATATATATATGTATATATATATATATATATATATGTATATATATATATATATATATATATATGTATATGTATATATATAATAAAAAGAAGGCAAAGGAAAAAAGATATTTATTTAAAAAAAAAACAATCCTTTTTCAAGGTTAAATTGTATTTTGTATAATATTTGAACACATAATTAATATTAGTTGAACCGATTATAAAAATCCGTAACATTTATGTACTTAAATATCAATACATATATATATATATATATATATATATATATATATACACATGCTATTCTTAAGTAATAAATTTTAGTTTATCTAATGTTGATTACATACGAAAATCAATCACTTAAAGAAAAGAAATTCTAACCTTCTTTTTAATGAAAAACGCATTTCATTCATACTGTTCGATCCACACGAAATCTCTGTAAAAAAAAGTAGGCGTTTATATATATATATATATATATATATATATATATATATTAAAGAGAGAAAGATTGAAATATATAATATTTACAGTGGTGAAAAAATATTTGATTATTCAGTATGTAGCGATTAATATACAGCTTATATAATGAATATTTTATATAGTTAAATGAATTTTTGTCAGTGTATGAAACATAACAAGCCTTTTTCAGTATTTAGTTATGTAATTAAAACCGTAAAAGTACCTTAAACAAAATATTTTGTGTACAAATTAATTTGTACAAAACATTTATTTCACCCTTTGAAGCCTGGCGTGGGTTTAGGAATCTATTGATATTTTCCAAAGAGACTATGGTCTCAGAGCGCTATCTTTTGAATGATATATTTAAAGGTCAGTAATCTCCTTCTAATGAGACTAAATTTATAATTCTTTCATCATTAGAAAAAAATTAATGCCATCCAAAATTCAGAAAAATTGCGGTTTTTTCATTTGAAAACCTATAAAAATTCTAAACTTAAGAATTGTGTTGCATAATATTATTTTTCCAAAAGTTAATCATTCGAAGACAGCGTATAAACAATTTCAAGACTCTATGTCCAGGTACGAGATGTAACCGATGTGAAACCGTTTTATGTACACTTCATATTTCAAAAATTTTCACACTCCAAAGAAATGTTATTTCTGCAAATTTTGTTATCAATTTTTCCGCTTCTAATTATATATTTCCATTCATGAGATTTATGGTTCCTCAAATATTATCTACGATTTTCCACGATATTTCATATAGATGTGAAATTTCTAACGGCTAATCTGAATTAACATATTTTTTCTTGTAACTGACAAATTAGCAATTATTATTTTGTTTGCGATAAAATAATGTCTAATTAATTGAAAAATATTTTTTAATAAATGTTAGAACCCTTTGTCCTTCCCTGGTTGCAATGTGTTAATAATGTTTCTTATATGTTTAAAATTTAATATCATTTATATAAGGATAGATTTATTGAAAATATTGAATGTAATTTCAGAACAGTATAATCAAAGAATGTTCATCTAAAGTCTCCTAATAATGAATTGTTATTCAATCGAACAGAACAATATAATGGACTTTTTTTAAAATATTAAGTATCCGTTTCTTTCTCCATAGAATGTTTGCATAAAAAATACATACATTAATTTTAAAAAAATACAATCTATGACAAGTTTCAAACAAGACACAAATACTTGAAAAGAAACTTCAATAGTTTTCTATTTTTCAACTTTGCTTTAGATACTTTATCTTTTATGAAATGTTTCAAGTTTTATTTACCATGTCGAATAAAACTTTTATGTTAAGTCATACTTACAGCGACGATTTTTTCAAATCGTATAAATAAACTTTCGACATATAATACTTGTACATATTTATAATATTTCATACACAACTTTATAAATATATTCAGAGGATTTGCTTGTATTATTACATTCTTAAACTGAGCCCGAGAACCATAACACAAATATTTCTCATTATTCCTTTCAAACGAAATATAATTAAACTGGAAAATAATATCTTTTTTCTCTGTAATTAAAGTAATATTGGCACAATGTGGTGTTTTGATAGTCGACGAACGAGCAAGAGATTAATTTTCTGTGCGCGAATTGCTTCGTTCATCGTCTCGTCGTATATTTATTATAAATATTTCATGTCTGAAACAACACTATGAAATATCTATTACGATGATATATATCTCCATTTGTTTTTTCTACGATGGTCTTTATGTATCGCTGAAAGTT
The DNA here is from genome assembly GCA_034766995.1 of Acanthacorydalis orientalis. Taxonomy (NCBI): domain Eukaryota; kingdom Metazoa; phylum Arthropoda; class Insecta; order Megaloptera; family Corydalidae; genus Acanthacorydalis; species Acanthacorydalis orientalis. Next base: position 25,442,870 of record CM068315.1, on the reverse strand, counting down.
AATTTTCCTTCATGCACGTGCTTATCGTTCCATCATTTCTGGCATTTTACTCGTGTTCATATTTAGTTTGGGAAAATACAGTCGAAACAAATATTTATATACAGCTATGCGTATTTATTATTTTTTTAAAAATTTTCACCTGGAGCGAGATGTGTATTTATTCATTAATTAATATACAGCTTGATTAATGCAAGTACTGTTTTCGAATTATGATAAAAAATGCATCTATAAAGTGATTCTGCTCGAAAAAAATTCAAATCAATTTCAATTTTGATTTTTCTAAATATTTCAAGTTCTATAAAGTAAATTTATTTAATTTAGCAGTCAGTAAATTCGTATATTATTTATCTGTGAATACATATTTACTCTACCATTATAATATTAGGTGTATGAAACTAATGCGTTATCTTTTTTCTGTAAAAAAATTAATGTTTATGGAAAAATAGCACACGTTTCATACCTCAAAACATCTTCTATTATTTTATATAACTTTGATTTATATGTCAGGTAACTGACAAATCCCTCGTCGAAAAAAAGATAATGGCTTTGGGTCGATGAAGTCGTAATGCATTTTCGGATTTCTTCCGCTCTTTTATCAATTTTTCCATATTTTTTTGCATTTTTCTTCATAAAACCTTCCTCCAAAGTTGAACAAATCGTTACCGTGGCTTCTACAGTATTTCTTTCAGCTCAAGCTTCTCTTCATTAATTATTTCCAGTTATTCGAAACGTGCACGGTCATAAAAATCAAAATTACGATCCCAAACACTTTGAAATCATTTTTGCTAGTTTTATGCATCACAACGATTTCCCCCAAAGCTGAACAAATCATTCAAATTTTTAACTAGAGTGCGAAAAGTATGCAATTCCTAATATGCTCCTTGTCGGATGCCAGTGTTAACTACGATTTTGTGACGTTATACCAATTGATTGGTTAAGATATATAGTATTTTTAAATGTTAAGGTTGGTACTAAAAAATCCTAAAAAGACATGAAAATATTTTAATTTGAAGCAGATTTACGATTCTTTCAATTTAAAGGCACAGAATTAATTTTTACTTTTAATAATGTCAGATTGATTCAAAAATAATTCCAATTTTTATCATTTTAAGTTTGACGCCGATTTTTCTAGTTACCGTTATCTTTTGTTATAGTCATATAATACTTCATTCTAAACAATTAAATTAGGACTACTGATTTCAGCTTATGTCTATTGTTTTCTTTTTTGTATGAACGTACAGCTCAACACTGGTTCTAAAAAATTCGTGATGGAAAGGAAAGCTTTAATGATGATAGGGATCGTGGACGTCGTTCAGCTAGAGACAATAATGATTTAAGAATCATTATTGAAGCGACCCCACATAAAACCACTCGAGAACTGGTAGAAGAACTCAATAGTGTTAAACATTCAACAGTTCGACATTTGAGCCTAATTAGAAAATCAAAACAGCTGGATAAATGGGTGCCGTACGAACTAAACGAACATCAAGCAATTCGGTGATAAGAAGTCTGCTCTGCACTTCTTTTGAGTAACAAATTGATCCCTTTCTTGATCGCGTTATCACATATAATGAAAAGTGGACTATCTACAACAATCTTACACTTTCATTACAGTGGCTAGACCAAGGAAAAGCAACAAAACAGTTTCCTAAGCCGAAGCTTCATGGAAAAAAATTATGGTCACTATTTGCTGGTTGGCAAGTGGCGTCATTCGCTACAACTTTTTAAATCGTGATGAAACAAAAACAGCAGAAAAATATTGTCAGGAAATTGGAAAAATGAATAAAAAGTTTCATCGTTTACGGCCAACATTAGTCAATCGAAGAGGACCAATTTTAGTCATGACAACGCCCGACCACACATGTCACAAATGACTAAAAAATAATATGAACTGGATTATGATACTTCAAACCATCCGTCTTATTCTCCGGACCTGTTTCCGACAGATTACCTTTTTTTAAAACATTTGAGTCATTTCCTACGAGAGGAGGTTTTCAAAGAGCATTCATCAGCTCAAAGCGCTTTCGATAAATTCGTTCATTCCAAGACTACAGAATTCTATCTTGTAGGAATATTAAACTTGTTTCCCAGGAGAAATGTGTGCAAGCCAATGGTCTTTATTTTGGTTAATAAATATATTTTTTAACTGATACATGCGTTTTTATACTCGATACGCAAAAAACGCAATTATTTCTGCACCAACCTAACATTTAGACATCTTACCAAATATTTGTATTAATTTTATTAATTAAAACCTACTATTGAAATGTGAACTTTCACTTGCTTCAAGCAATGAATATACTAATATTTTCTTTATAAAATATAGCTTATTGTTTAATGGAGTTTATTTAGTTCACACCTCATTTTTTAATTGCCTGTTAAAATAATTTGCTTTTGAAATATATTTTATAACATTATTTCACATTTTAATAGTTTCTGTTGTTATCATTTTATTATACACACACACACATATATATATATACATAAACATATATATATATATATATATATATATATATATATATATATATATATATATGGTTTTAATATTAAATCCGTTCATCTGATCGCATAAATCAGCACTTTTCCAGTTTTCGTTGATAGAAAAAAGTTCGACACGAAAACTTTTAATCCCAACTCAAACACATTCCAACATTTTACAAACATATTAAAAATGCGAAACTCGACTCTTAACAAACCGAAATGTATCCAACTCTCGCCGACAAATACTTTTTTCCGGTTTAGTTCGATCGGGTACTTTTTCGAAATTGAAAATTACAAAAATGTTACATGTAATAGTAGTAAAACGAACATTCCTCAGTCATATATCGACATAGTTACAACAATAAACTAACTAAAGTTCCTTTCCGCCAGTATTCCGGACGTGTAGAGCACTAAACGCCGTGCGCCAATATCTGATGCTTTTACGCGATTCGAACCATTCATGCAGAACGCTACGACGGTGTTCCGCTACGAAGGAAACGTCGAACACCCACTACAGCCCGACGACCATCCATCGTCGGAGTATTGCTCGTTAATTAAATTCTACAAGATTGTAAAAATAGAATGAGTCGATTCGCAAACTCGCTCCATATCTCTGTGTCTTAGCTATCCGACGTTGTATATTACAATAATGTTGTTAAAATACTGTTTCTTATAAATAGTCTGTTTTTGTAGATAGATACATACGCTTGAAATTAATTATTTTATTGACTATAAACTAGGGGACTTCGACCCCTGCTCGCAGCGCTCGCCCACTTGTCTATTATAAGCCTGTGCATGAACCGAATGAAACAATAAACATATTTTTAAAATTCATAATATCTATATGATTATTATCGTAGATATATCGCAACGTAGTCGTTATATATATATATATATATATGCCTGTATAAACATCGCAGATTATTTTTTGCAAAGTTGTAGTTTTTTTTTATAATTTTGATTTTATAGTATATGTAGAGAGATAATATACCTCATTTGTCGTTAAAGTAACAAAACTTTGTACATAATAACTATATGGATGGATTATTTAGCGTTAAAGGGCCCGTCGAAATGAAAAAATGACTGTATGGAAAATATTATTCTTGAGAAACTGCACATCAAGTATTCAAAAATAACTATAAAATAATTGAGATTATTTTCAAAGATATATAAACAAAACCAATAAACACGTTATGATAAAAAAGAAACATAATTATCGTTCAGTATCAAATAATATCACAAAGGAACACGATCCGAGTAAACTGTCAGATACAATTTAAAAGTTTAATCATCAGACGTGGCTCACGAGCTTCGTATCTAATATATAAGTACGTCACTAAAATACGTCACAGTTAAATTAATCACAACATGCGATTACTTCAAATCACTAGTACGTAAAAATAATATAAATAGAATTTTAAAATATATGAAGTTAATTATTGAATTATGTATATATATAGAGAGAGAGAGATAAAAATAGAGAAAGAGATAGAGAGAAACAAAGGAAAAGGATTTATTCAAATATTTTTATCATACGAGGGTCGGATGAAAAGTCCGTAGCCTGACACAGAGATGGCGCCACCAGTGCAATTTCGCTCTAACATTATATAGTACTAACCTTAACTGGCTTATACCCAAAGTTTCAGGTGAGTCGCTTGGTTAGTGTTTGATTGACAGCATTTCAATTAAGACGATTTCGGAATTTTCGTGAAAACTTGAAAAAATGGAGGATGAGGAAAAACGTGCGGTGATTAAATACTTCCATTTGAAAGGTTTTACGCCCAAGGAAATTTTGAAGAAATACGTGGTACACTAGGAGACTCTGCCCAACAATATTCAACGGTTACAAAGTGGGTTAAAGAATTTAAACTGGGACGGACAAGCACGAAAGACGGGCCTCGTTCAGGACGCCCCGTGGAAGTGACAACTCCGGAAATGGTGGAAAAAATCCATAAAATCGTGCTGAAAGACCGCAGATTGAAGTTGCACGAGATAGCAGAGACTGTTAACATATCGAAAGAACGTGTTGGTAATATTTTAAATAATGTTTTGGGCTTTCACAAGGTCTGTGCGAGATGAGTGCCGCGCTTGCTGACACCCGACCAACAGTTGCGTCGAAAAATGATTTCAAGTGAGAATTTGGCGCTCTTTAAGAAAAATCCCAATGAATTTTTGAGACGCTTCATAACTATGGATGAGACTTGGGTTCACTACAACAGTCCTGAAAGCAAATTACAATCTAAACAGTGGATTGTGCCGGGTGAACGAGCTCCAAAAAAAGCAAAGACAATTTTGTCAGCTAACAAGGTTATGGCGAGTGTTTTCTGGGATGCAAAAGGAATCATTTATATTGATTATCTGGAAAAGGGTAAGAGTATCACTGGTGAGTACTACGCAGATTTATTGCAGCGTTTGAGCGATGAAATAAAGAAAAAACGGCCCCATTTAGCGAAAAAAAATCTTGTTTCACCACGACAATGCTCCAGCACATTCGTCACTCATTGCAACCTCAAAAATACACGAATTAAAGTTCCAGTTGCTTGCACATCCACCTTATTCGCCAGATCTAGCACCCAGCGACTACTACCTTTTCCCTAAGCTCAAAAAATACCTTAGAAGACGACGATTTAACAGCAACGAGGAGGTTATTGATGCAGTAAACAGCTACTTTGAGGAGCAGGACGAGTCATTTTATAGAGATGGCTTATTAAAATTAGAACACCGATATGAAAAATGTATCAGCCTTTCTGGAGATTATATTGAAAAATAAAAAAAAAAATTTTTTCTAAAACGTTGTTTTCTTTGTTAGGCTATGGACTTTTCAGCCGAACCTCGTATATCATTTTGCTAATATGAGATTATGTACTATTTCAAAACATACGAAACGTTAATTATCGAACTGTATATATTTATATTATATATATATATATATATTATATATATATATATATATATATGTATATAATATATATAAATATATAGAGAGAGAGAGAGGGAGATGATATATATATATATATATATATATACAATCCGGGAAAAACAATAAAATCAATTATTATTAAGTATTCTTGTAATAATATAGGAAAATGTTATTTCGAAACATATGAAAAGTAAATTAAATAATTTTATTTTATATATATATATATATATATATAAAGAGAGAGAGAGAGATAAACTGAGGAAAAAATTCTTTATTCTTATGAAATATCATTTTACTAATATGAAAATATATGTTTTTTTAACATATGAAGAGTTAATAATATAACTGTGTGTATATATATATATATATATATATATTAATGAAAACAAACGAAAATGTAGATATGTAAAATCTGGGGAAAAACAACTCAATTATTGTTAAATATCATTGTAGTAATATGTGAAAATGTTATTTTAAAAAGTATAAAAAGCTAAAATTAATTTTTACATAAATATATATATAGAGAGAGGGGTAGAGAGAGAGAAATAGAGTGATAGAAGTAAAGATAGAGAGAGGTAGAGAGAGTGGAGGAAAGAGAAACAAGGGAAAAAAATATTTTATTTATTCTTATCAAATATTTTTTTAAAATATGAATATGAAATATGTGCTATTATATATATATACAAAACATATGAAAAGTCAATTATTAAACTAAAATGTATATATTCATATATATATATATATATATATATATATATATATATATATATATATATATGTATATATATATATAAATATATGTATATATATATATATAAATATATGTATATATATATATATATATATATATATATATATATATATATATAAAGAGATGTGGGATATATAAATATGTAAAATATGGGAAAAAAACTTAGCACAATTATTATTAAGTATGATTGTAATAATATGGGAGAATGTTATCTTAAAATATATGAAAAGTTAATTAAATAATTTTATGCACATATATATATATATATATAGAGAGAGAGAGAGAGAGAGAGAGAGAGAGGGAAAAACTGTGGAAAAAATTTATTCATTTATTCTCATCAAATATCATTTTGTTAATATGATAATGTATACTGTTACAAAACAAATGAAAAATTAATTATTTAACTATACATATATATATATATATATATATATATATATATATATATATATATATAAAGAGAGACGGAAATGTACATATGTAAAATCTAGGATAAAGACTTAGCTCAGTTATTATTAAGTATTATAATTATCATTAAGTAAACATATGGGGAGAATGTTATTTTAAAGTAAGTAAAAATTGTGGAAAAGGTTATTTTAAAATATATGAAAACTAATTAAATAATTTTCTGCATATATTATTAGATATTATTGTAATAATATGGGAGAATGTGTTATTTTAAAATATATAAAAAGTTAATTAAATAATTATAGAGAGAGAGAAATATATATATATATATATAGTCTTATTAATTTCATCATTAATAAATATCGTTGAATTTTCAATTACCAACCTAACAGAAAATGGAGTCGTTAATTTTAAATACAATTTTAATTAAAGTAAGTTGTTTTAATAATAAAATCAACTTCCTTAGCGATACTTCGTCCATCTTCATCTACTTCTCAGTTATTTGTTGTCTATTTATCATCATTCGTATCTAATCAGGGTGATATTATATATATATATATATATATATATATATATATATATATATATACTTTTATATATATATATATATATACATATGTATATATATATATATATATACATATGTATATATATACTTTTATATATATATATATATATATATAAAAGTATATATATACATATGTATATATATATATATATATATATACATATATAAAAGTATATATATATATATATATATATATATATATACATATATATATTATTAAAAAATATGCTGCTCACTGTATTTTATTCTTATCGTCGTTTTATTTTTACTTTGTAAAAATTACACGGTAGAAACCATACACTTAATGTTTTTTCTGAATATACATTTTCCACTAGAGAGAAAAAAAACGTTAGAACAGACAGTAACGTATCTTGAAAACTGTCCATTCCATATCTTTCTCGTGCTATTAGTGTCCACAGTAGTGCGTACAAACGGCTCGACGTTTAATAAGAAAATGAAATTATCACAAAATTTCACCGCTTTACTCCGCATTATACTCTACTTGTTTGTCGTACATTTGTGTTTGTGCACAATTCACATTACAGCACGTTCGATCCGCATACATCGGCAGAAGAATAAAGATGATGAATTGAACAAGTCGAACTAGATAATTTATTTTGCCATATCGTTCATTTATAACCAAGAACTATGCTGCTGTCCTCTTTTTTTTTATCGCATCAATATTGCTCGTGGATATGAGCTACTAGGTGTAATGTACGTATTTACACATAGATCAAATGTTGAATGTAGATAGTATAAAAATTAATTACTGAACTGACGGCTGGAAGTCATATTTTATACGATATCAAAACTGTTCAACGGAAATAAATAACTGCTCTTTATTCCGTGCATACATTTTTTAACATACAATGGAAATTATTTTTCTGATAATATCAATATAGTTAATTGACTCGTTACATTTCAGGTTCATTTTGAAAATAGTTATTAGCAATTTTAATTTATTTATTGCAAACATGTTTTTTTACATTATTATTTTGTTAAAATATCAAATTCAAATATTATTTCTTACAAACATTTCTATATCTAAACTGTCAAGTAACTAAAACGAAAGTCCATGAATAACTATTTTAAAAAAATTATAATTTCTGATATAGCAATTCAGTTTGATTTTTTTAGCTTTTTCGAAAATTCTGTACTTAATTTTATTCTCAACAATAATAGTGATTATTAGGTTGGTAGAAAAATAATTGCGGTTTATGACCTTCAAAATCTCATACACATTTTTTAATTTAAGTGGTTTTAAAACATTATTGACCTGTAGCGAGTTTACTCGTGTTCACACTTACATTAACTTATACAACTTTTAAAGGTCATAGCAATATAAGTTTTTATAAGAGCGTTCTTAATCGTGTTCGGTCTTGTTTATTTTATTATAATAGATATTATTAATCGTAATTTCAGTATTGAAAAAATGTCAAAAGCGACGCGCCGCGACTGTGAAGAATTTTTCAATGAATTAAATGCAGATTCTTTGTCTGATTATCGTAGTGACTTTCAAATATATAGTTGTGTGCTGGAAGACAATACTTTATCGGAATCGTAAGATATTTAGGTGTCTGACATTTAAGCCACTGCAAAGGTAAAAAAGACATATGATAGAATCTCTTAGTAAAAGAAATTATGAAGAAGAGTGGACGGAAAATGACCGTTCACCAACCTTGGAAGATCATATAATGATTTCAGGTGTAACTTTTCAACTTAGTGATCCATGGAGTATCAGTGAAGCAACGGATTTGCTTTTTGATAATAATTTCTTTAATTTAATTGCTTCTCAAACCAATTTACTACCACCAAATAGAAAAAATGCATAAAACCTCTGCTAAAACTTCAGCATGGAAGGAAATTACCAATAGTGATATAAAGAAGTTTGTCGGTTTATTATTATTGATAGAACAAACGAAAAAGTCACTTTGAAGAGACTATTGGTCAACTGACCCTTTGCTTGAAGCACCTACATTTCTTAAAACTATGACTAGAATGAGGTTCAAGCAAATCTTTACATTTTTTCCTTCTTAGCGATAATTCACAAGCTACATCTAATCAAGACAGACCTTACAAAGTTAGACCTTTTTTGGATTAATTTCTTGAAAATTTTCAATCTTTGTATATACCTAAAAATCTGTTGTCTACCATTGCAAGTAGGTAAATGATACACAGTCTATCACACAGAAAAATATCCGGTGACATGGAATAGTTTTTGCATAAAATTGCTGCTCAACAATATGTTAAGTGATCCAGAACTGTTGGATGATTAACGCCTAACTTTTGTGCAGGCTCGCCAATTATTGTGCAGGTTCTGATTCAACTAACATCTTTAGTTGGTCGTTATGAATTGAAGAAGGATGCCCGTGATATTCTTCTTCTTCAAGGCTCTCGTTCCAAGACTGGAACCCCCATTGCACCGTACGTTCCTTAACAGTACCCACACTAAAAGCATCGTTTAGTTTACAAGAAATTTCTACTGCTTTACCGCCCGTTTTAAATTCATACAAAAAAAAATGGTCTTATTTGCTTCTTCACCATCTTTCATTCAATAGCCCAATTTGAAGTAAAATTAATAATAAAACCAGTCAATGTTGCCAAAATACAGATCGAAAAATGCACTTTAAAATGATATTAACATGAACACAATGAAATGACACTTTCGTTGAAAAAAATTAAAGTTAGATTTCAGAAAACAAAAACCGCAACTATTTTTCTACCAAACTAATATTTTTATATATGAAATAACATATGTTTTGTCTCTAATCAAAATATGTTTTAAGTAAATTCAATTAATATTATGTCAGATAGCATTCAATTATAATGAAAAACACAAAAGCTCCAGCCATATCCGTAAATCTTCAATTGTGTTCTTAATAATACCCTCCGAATAGTTACTCCTTTCAAAAATAGAATGAAAATGGTGATTGATGGATTCCGTTACAGATTAATAACTATTCTTGCGAAAAGATACCTGCGTTATTGAACTTATACTCTTGAACGTCAGTAATTATATAGAAAGAGACGAACGTACGAGGGTAAGCAAAAAAAGGAAACATCCCTGCATCGACAATTTTCACTCAAATAAAAATAATAACAACGAGTCTGTTTAAAAGAGGTGTGCAGAATATAAAACCGCATTTGATGCTTCCTTGTCGTTCACATTTCCCATTTTGCTGACAGCGAGCGAGATAACGCGTGACGGGATTGTATAAAGAGAGTGAGAAGATTGAAAATTGGATTGTGCGATCGAAACGATAAAAATATGTGGGAGGGATGAGCAGAAGGTTCGGAACGAAAACGTGGAAGAGAGAACGAATCGGACGTCGACTTTTTTCTTCCTAAGAGCTCACGCTTAATTTGATTTTCATCGCGTAAAGATTATATTTGATATTGTGTTGTAAACAACAACGGAACCGCAAGAAATTTTATTTCGGCGACTGCGCGTGTTATCCAATTACATTATTTTTATTATATGCGGTTTTTATGTCTACGCGCCATTCGCGATTTTACTATTAATTACAAAAAGAGGTTGTAAACATTGCCAGAGAAAACATAAAAACAAAAACCAATATAATTATATATATATATATATATATATATATATATATATATATATATATAACTATAAAAATATAAAATTCTTAAATTAAGCATTAAAAGACCGACATGAATAAATATATCATGATTATATTCAAATAATAAATGTTAATTAAAATCTAACAGTAATGCAATAATTTCAATATAAACCGAAAATAATCTTTCTTTTGATTTATACACACATTCATATTTATTAACATTTCTTTTTAATCATCAAAGTCAATCAATGTGTATATGACTATACTGGTAAGTAGATTGAAAGTACTTTATAGATTTTCATCCTAATTTAATTGAATTTTTCATATGCTGGTAGGATTAAGTCCTATAAACAAAAACTGATACAACCGCATAGAAAACATACAATTAAAAACTATTCTCTATTAATTATTTCAAAGTCGAGTTCTGTAATTAACTTTCTAGTGGTTTTTCATTGAAAAATCAAATTTCTGGTACACCTATAATTCCTTGTATGCAATCGTCTTCATTTTGTGCTCTAACATCTTTGTATAGAAAATAAGTTTCCATTTATTGCTATTTCAATCTGTTTTATGTCACAACACTACTTTGACTTATTATGCATAGGGTGGTTCCAATTAGGCTTCCACATGGAAGTATTAAAGAGAGCACGCTGGTTAAGAAAAGTCATGTTATTTTTTTATTTAGTTATTTAGTTCAATTCAATACTAAAATAAAATTGACCTGAAACACTAAATGAAGGATAACATGTTTTTTTTTGCTTCTTTTTAATACTTTTGTGTGGAAGCCTAAGTTGAATCACCCCTATATTAGAAAAGTAATACGAAAAGTATAAAAAATAGGAGTGTATTTACAATGGTCTCTAGAATATTGTCACAGTAATGATATTTCATTTGAACCTTTCGAGTACTGTCGAGACTTTAAAGTCTCACAAACAAAAACGAATATTAAATAATCAATGATTGATCATTCACCTCAAAAGACTTCGATGTCAAATATAAAAAACCTGTTTTTTAAAAACACATTTTTATAAAAAAATATTTTTAATTCTTTTTAAGGTATTTTCAAATATTATTCTTTTTCGTAATAAAATTTAAATTATTCTATTATTACATTTTGATTTTTACGATGAACGAAGGGTTAAAGAAGTAATAGCGAATTTCAAACAAAATCTGTTAAAAAAAGTCAATATTTGTTTAACCTCAGTGATGCTGTGGCTAAATTCACTTTCACAAATTAATTATTTTTTCTCCTCACAAACTAATAAAGAGTTTGTAGTCAAAATCTAGACCTCACTTTTATGTACTATCAAGACTTGCAAGTCTTATAAACAGAAATTGATATTAAATAATCGGCGATTGATCATTCACCTCAAAGGACTTCTATGTCGGAAATAAAAAAAAACTGTTCTAAAATTTATATTTTTATTTTTATTGTATTTTCAAATGTTATTATTTTCATAACAAAAATTAAATTGATCAATTTTTATTTTTTACTTAATGCGATAAGCGAAATATTAAAGAAAAGAATATCAATTCAAATGTCATCTGTTAAAAAAGTCAATATTTGTTTAATTTCAATATTTCTGTGGCTAAATTCACTTTCACAAATTATTTTTTCTCCTCATAAACTAATAGAGTTTCTAATCAAAGTCTAGATCTCACTTTTATGTACTGTCAAGATTTTCAAGTCCTATAAACAGATATTGATATTAAATAACCAGCGATTGATCATTCGCCTGAAAGGACTTCTATGTCAGCAATAAAAAAAGAACCTCTAAAAGGACAATGTGCAAAAATGTATGGGACTTGTGCTTGGAGCGGTGTCATTGAATATGTACTTTTGAGTTAATTCACTTTTACTATAGGCACTAAGCTGATATCTAAAAAAACGATTGAATGCGACTAATCGTCCCATCAGAGATAAGTATTCAACGATAATAAACCGATAATGCGACGGATGACGTGTTGTGTTGGTTGCATCTGTGCGCAGTTCTTCGTTACTCTTCTTGTACATACACATACTGACCAGTTTGTTCTCACTGAATACTTAGACCTGCCTATAAAACGCCAAATAAACATACTTCAAGCTGGCATTTGTGTGTTTTTCAAAATTCACTTAAAATAAATAATTATATAATAAACATTATTTATTAATATATCCTACTATCAATATATCCTCCAAAACTTTTTTTGGAATTGAGCTTAATGCCCATAGTAAAAGTTGATGTAGTCATTAATTCCTATTCAAAGGTTGGTTTTGGAATGCACGATAGCTCTCGGCAGACTGGCTTTCCAGAACGAGGTTCACCTTCTGTGGATACCGGGTCATACGGGCATACGGGGGAATGAAATAGCAGACAGACTGGCCTCATTAGGAGCCAGGTCCGCAGTGGAGGGGCCAGAGCCCTTCGTAACGCTAGCGAGATGCTAGGCCAAGGGCGCCATTCGGGAGTGGGTCGAGTCAGAACACTCATAATGGTGGCTAAAGATTGACGGTTGTCGTCAATCCAAGATACTCTTAGGCCAGGTCCCAAATAAGGACTGGATCAAGAGAATCTATACAAGTGGCAGATCCTTCTCCCGGCTCCTGGTGCGAATTGTCACAAGACACGGGAGATTAAGCTACCACGAACATATACAAGGCCAAATGACGGACGGGAAGTGTAGATGGTGTGGGGGGACCAACGAGACCCCCATTCACCTCCTCGCGGAATGTCCGGCATGGGTCAATTTAAGGCGACGATGGTTTCGGGAGTTTTTCCTCACCGCGGCCGAACTAGGGTCTATAAACTCGGGCAGGCTGATAAGCTTTTTTAAAGAAGCGAGACTTCCCGAGTAGTTTTGATCAAGTCGAGGGAAGGCATAGTAGACCTCGAGTCTAAGTGCCGGGAGGCAAGATAGCTTCCTCCTCCCTCAAACATAACCATAACCAATACCTATCCAATGACACCAATGGCTGCCGCAGCCTAAATGCCCATTCTCCTTTACATTTTTAAAAATAATTTCTATTTCAATTTTTATGCTTTCAAATTTTATTTTTTTTTCGTTATATATATATATATATACATATATAAATTTAAATTTCAATTGAAAGAGCATTTCATTTAAACATAAATAATACAAATATTATCAAAAATAATACAGGTCTCGAATTCAATTTTCATATGAATAATAAATTCGTGCAACAAAGTATGAAAATTTCTGTTTCCTCTATCAATATGTAAATTTCACTATGAATGAATAACTTACTTTCCATATAGTTTATTACCCACACATTTCATAGATAGACATTTAGAGTAATGTTGTTAATAAAGCAATTCTTCAGCTCACTGAATCTTAAATACCTTAGTCAAGTAAATTATGACTTATTTGATTTCATTACAATATTAGTAGTGGACATATTCAATTTACATACACTTACTTAGTAAATTACCTTAGAAATATATTCAAAAGTGTGTACGTACGAATTGATAGAAAGAAACAGACAGATTTAATTTATAAAACTATTGAATGAAAATAATTCTATGCCACTTTTTTATTATCTTTATTCCATTTATAAACTATTTCAAATACACTGTTATTAATGACATATATTTTTCTTTGATGTCAATTGATCGAATAATTAAAGTTTAAACCTAATTAAATGTTTAATTTCGTTTGATAAAAAAATACTTGTGGTTTACACCTTCAAATTTATAACAAAAACCGCAATTATTTTTCTACAGATCTAATAATATATAATTTAGGCTAGTAATAAAAGATAGTGGGCACTTTGGAACTCCAATGGCTTTACTGTGATTATTTATTTTATATTTTCACTATCACGTACCATTGAAAAATCTGAAATCCTGCATGAAAAATTACCTAGCACTGTACTCACGATTCCTCCTGTTCAAATCACTGAATGAATTCAAATTCAAATTGAAAAACATTTTATTGATAATAAATTTGTAAATATGGTATTGTGGGGTCGGTTAATACTTAAAAACTATCGCGGTGCCTTTACCATTGCCGGTAGTTATCCGCGGTTCCTAACTAATAATTGTGATGTGATACTTGAAATTTTTTAATTATCTTTAAATGTCTGTTATGCCCGGGAAAAATTTTTCATAAAAAATCACTGAATGGTTTCGTGATTAGGTTTTATCTCAAAGTAGAGCAGCAATTTTTGCAACGGCCTGTTAATGTTAACGCAACTCTTGATCCAACCCTATAAAATCATGAACACAATGCTCGATAGTCATTCAAGCAGAAGGACTACAAATCCTCCAGTGACACGGAGAGCGAAAATATAAAATAACAAATCATAGTGTTTGTATACTCTGTTTTATTTATTTCATTAGACATTTTTTTTTCAATGTCGAACATTTTAAAAACTGAATTAATAAATCGTTGTTTGCTCTACTTATTTACCCACACGAATGAATGGTCAACACGAAGTCAGTTATTTTTTAATGCATATTTGTCTATTAATGAAGAATCTAAATTATTTCAAAGAAGTTATATATATATATATATATATATATATATATATATATATATATATTTGTATTATATATATATATATACATGTATTATATATATATATATATATATATATATATATATATATTAGGTCGATAAGGAAATAATTACGGTGTATGACCTTCAAATTCTTAACAAAAACCGCAATTATTTTTCTAGCGACCTAATATATACATATAGAGAGAGAGATGGAGAAAGAGAGACTAATTCTGTTATATATGTGTATATATATATATATATATATATATATATATATATATATATATATATATATATAACAAAAAGTAACTTTTGTAGTAAAATAATTGTAAAAAATGCATGATTAATAAATCAGTTAGTAAAAAATATTGCAAAAAATTTTCTATATATATATATATATATATATTTCATAGGGGAGACCGGGACAATTCCGCCCAGGGTAGTTATCTCATGATATGTGTGTCTTGTAAACTCACCATTAATATTGTAAACGCCTCTTATAGTGTCTACCTCACGAGCGGAATTTTGTTTGGTTATGTGCCACGTTGTGAGTTTTATTCTCGCTAACGTGTTTTTGATGACTTAAAGTGAAATCGTTCGCTCTTAAAAAAATTGTTTTATCTATAATTAATCTTCCGTCAAATAACTTTCAAGTAAATGATTCTTATGTAGAAATGCATGCAGAATACGAATCCGGTTACAGCCTTTGAATTTTCTCTCATTTTTTATATTTTTTTAACGACCAAAGCAAAAAGTGCGTTCGGGGCAAATCTGTCCAAAAGCCACAGGTGCAAATCCGTCCGTGACACGGTTTAACTCCGGTGGCGTCGCTCTGTTTTCCGTTGCAAATATCTTATTCTTTTTTTAATTCCAAGTATATGATGCCCAATTACAAAAGCAAAATTGCTCCTATCGATAAGGATCAACTCAAAATGACCCTTCTTGCTGTCAAAGAAGAAAAAATAAGTATTCATGAGCGGCATGTTAAAGAAAAACGGGAATGAAGTTAAACAGGATGATGACGTCATCTTCCGAAATGCTACAACAAACTACAATGCTACAAATGCTACAAATGCAATGATACAGAACATGGGGAGCTCGATTCCACAGCTCTTTCCATCCCTCGTCGAGGTGATGCAACTAACATGAGCTCAATGCTTGAAACTTCGAATATTCAAGCTTTTCCGAAAGCAGCCACAAAAAATCCAAAGAGAAGGAAACGAAGTACTAGCGCGATCCATACTGACTCGTCTATCATGCGAAATTTAGCGACGGAGCAGACCGAATCGCAACAAAATAAAAAATAAAAAAATTACTTCGAGGAAGAAAGCTGTGAAGTCGGCCATCGTAACAGTATTGAAAAAAGAGGGCGGCCAAGGAAAAATGTACAAAGTTTAGAACCGTAGCCTTCAACGAGCCGAGTGCGAAAGACGAAACGACATTGTCTTTATTAGTCGGATTCCGACAAGGACTGCGATGACATATGTTGTGTTTACTACGAAGAGATAGGAAAAAAATGTCTGGCTAAAGAATGAATTTCATGTGACAGTAAAGCACATGATAAATGTGTTAGCACTTTAGATACACATTTTACCTGTATAGATTGAATGAGCGACAAAAATGATGAGAACACTGATTAAGTTTTGATGCATATTTTGTAATTAAAATACTTTAAGCAAATGCTTTGTACGTTTCCATTTTGTAAAAATGATTAATAAAATGTGTAAAATGATTTTTAATAATCTTAATTAATTATTTTCATTAAAAAAAAATAGAAAATGAGTGGACGGATTTACCCCGGGATTTTTGTGATTTCAATATTTGCACATTTTGACATTTTACTAAATAACGCTTAACTAAAGTAACTTGGACTAAAAAATCTTTTCACGTATTGTAACCAAAGGTTCACCCTTTACAACGGTACAGTTCAATTCATGAAAATTATTTATTTTGTTATTCGAAATCGACAACGAAGAAAAGTGGACAGATTTTCCCCGGTCTCCCCTACAGTTGTATATTATTATTTTTTCAATAACTTTAAATTTACTTTTAGTCGATTTTTGTTCACAATTATTTATATAATCATTTCTTCATTAATTAATTAGTGGAATTTTAATCGAAAAAACAGTTCTGTTTTCACAAATGATGTCTCTTTTCACCCCACAGACTAAAAAAAATAATAATATTGACAAAAATGTTTCATAAATCATTATTGGTCATCCTTGATGAATATACCATTCTCTTCAGGGTCGAAAGTACAGAAAAATATGTTTACTCAAAACAGATTTAAAACATGAAATATCCAATTTAGTAAATGAGAGGATTTTCTATGCCTTCATATTCTAAAGATGATAAATGCGTATAAAAAATGATCAATAATGATCAATAATGATTCTTTATTAAATATTTTTGAAGAATATTCTTTAGAATTTTTTTCTGGTTTTTGGAATAAAACATGAATTTGTTTATGAATGTGAATTTAACCACAGTATTAGATCTGTATTATTATACTTCACTTACTCGAAATCATTTACCTTTTTTAGTACTTCTTCAATTTTATCAATTTAAAATTAATGATTTTTTTTAAAAGTTTAATAAATATTTAGGTGAACGAAATTTAATGTTTTTTGTTTATTTAAAACTTTTTTACTTAAGCTTTAATGGAGATGTATCATATATAAAGGCAAATATATTAGTAGTTTAAACAAAAAAATAATTAATATCCTAAAACAACATTAAATAATTTTCAGTTATGTTATATCTATGTATTTTTTTTATTAAATTCTAATTTTATTATTTATTCCTGACTATTGAAGATAATTTTATAATGGATAGATTACTCCATATACCTATATTTTAAATACAGATATATAAATTTGATTATATTTTTATATTTTAAAATATCACTAAAATGATACTAACTTAATATACTTTCAACTCAAACAGTTCCGGCACCGTGGCTAAAGTCACTTGTACAACAGAATTATTTTTTATTTAACAAACCATGCGTATCTTCTCTGATCAAAACCGATGTGAAAGATTTGAGAGTGAGACCAGGAAACATTTTGATGGCTTTTATCTCAATAAATTTCGTCGCAGATTATTAATCTATCACTGTTCGTTATTTGGATTAAAATGTATGGATTGTTTTCACAAATTGATTTTTTAATCAATTCAAGATCTATAAAAAAGTTCTGATCAAAAATCCCATCACCTTTAGAATATTCTTTTACCTTAACAATTTAAAAATTCATTTATGCAACTTTTCATCAAATCTTGATACTTTTGAGCTTCAAATTTGTTCGTTGATACATCTGTCTTTTGATTTTTTAATTTTCTCGTCAATAATATCATCTTCTTCAGAAGAACATTTCTGTATTTTAATGCTCTGAAAATTCATCTGTGCAACTTTTCAATCGATTTTGATACTTTTGAGATTCAAATTCGTTCGTTGATAAATTTGTCCTCTAATTTAACATACATGTCCTAACATCACTCTACAAAATACAAATAGATTTCTCAGCAACTTGGAACGCTTAATGTGATGGAATTGTTGTCGAAATGCACATAAGCAATGTTCAAGTACGATTTATTGAACATTTTTTAACCACAAATATATTTTGTTGTTTGTAGACCTAAGAAAGTAGTCATTTGTGCAAATTGCTTCCTATGAAAGAATGTATTTTTTCCATGACAAATCATGCACACACACACACACATATATATATATATATATATATATATATATTTGTTTATGTGTATTTAATCTGCATATATAATATAAACATATCGTTCAAATATTCAATTCTACCCAACAAAGTATCATCTCTAGTCACGATACGAACACTGAAAGACGCCGAGCATATCCCTTTGGAATAGATCGCCTATTCCAAACATAAATATTTAACTCGGTACATAAATAGATTCAGTACATTATGTAAATATCGAAAAGCTTATAAATAGATTGAGTAAATTATATAAATGGCAAATTCGTGTTCCGAATTAATATAAAAATTTTATATAACCTGCTTATGCCAATAATCGAAAATGAAACATCGATTGAAATATTATAAAGCGATTTTAAGCGTAAAATATGTACAACAACTGACGGAAATGACAAGAATATACTATTAGACACACGCACAGGTAAATATTTATATATGTATATATATATATATATATATATATATATATACACATATATAAATGTGTGTATGTGTTGGTGTGTGTCTACATTTATGAATATATATGTTCATATACATAAGAATAATCTTTAGCTCTCAGTCTAATATTGAACTGTATCCAGCGAAATATCCACTTTAGTTCCAATACGAGCGTTGATAGAGACAGAGCATATCCCACCTGAACAGGTCGTTTATCCCAAACATAAATATTTAACTCCATCTAGAGCACTATAACGCCGCTAACGTTCGTTATACATATAGGTAGTGTTGTACAGGGCCTACAGACATACTGTGGAGGGCAGGCCTGTTCGACAACAGCCTGTGCATTGCACGAACAGCGGACCGTGGGTATTAACGATTTCGACCGAGCGCAAGCGGCGAGTCTGCAGGTAAGTGGGACACGCATCGGGAGAGCCGCGAGGTGTTCCATCCCGAGAGAACGCGACGATCGTAAATATGGAGTCCGGGTTCGATTGAACGGACGGCCGTACGCTGTACAATACACACATTCGATCGACCGCCATCGATGCTAATTACAATTCTCCTGTGATCAACTTTTACGCTGCCCAAACGATATTAATTAAGTGGCTATCTTTATATCTATATATTATACGTACAGTCGACTGTTTCATTTCAATCCGCCCAATAACGGTTCGGATTTTGTATGAACACACGTACGTGCAAGCTCGTACATATTGGATGTGTGCAACGGTTTCAGTTTTTTTTTTCGACATGTTTCCACTTTCATCTCAAAATATACAAGATATTAGGGGTGCCCATAAGTAATGTATTTTTTTGATAGTTATACAAAATTTTATTCTATTTAACACTTACTACAAAGTAATCTATTAAGTTGGTGCAAAAATAATTCCTTTTTTTATAATTTCCAGTTTGGCGCCGATTTTTCTAGATACCGTTATCTTTTGTTATAATCATATGATACATCATTGTAAACAATTAAATTAGCACTACTGATTTCAGCTTTATGTCTATTGCATTCATTCTTTAGTATTGATGGATAAAATCTCTTAAATTAGTCATGGAAAAAAACAAATTCGCGCGATTTGGTTGAATGAGTTTAAATTGGGACGTAGTGATACAGAAACTACTCAAAATATCATTTAATTTAAATTTAGCGAACAGTCGGTTAGTAAACGTACAGCTCATCACTGGTTCCAAAAATTTCGTAATGGAAACAGAAACCTTGATGATGAGAATAGTCGTGGAAGTTCTTAATCTATAGACAATAAGAATTTAAGAACCATTATTGAAGCGGACATGAAACAACTAGAGAAGTGGCAAAAGAACTCACTGTTGATCACTCAACAGTTGTTAGACATTTGAGCTTAATTGAAAAGCAAAGAAAGGTGGAAAAATGTAACAAAAATGATCTCTTTCTTGATCGTATTGTCGCATGTGATGAAAAGTGGATTATCCACAACAATCGAAAACGTTTATCACAGTAGCTAGACTAATGAAAAGCCCCAAAACAGTATCCTAAACCGACGCTTCATGAAAAAAAGATTATCGTCACTGTTTGGTGGTCGGCAAGTGGCATCATTCACTACAACTTCTTAAATCCTGGTGAAACATAACAGCAGAAAAATATTGTTAGGAAATTGAAAAAATGAATGACAAGTTACATCGTTTACTGCCAACATTAGTCAATCGAACAGGACTAATTCTTCTTCATGACAACGCCCAACCACACCTGTCACAAATGACTTTAAAAAATTAAATGAACTGGATTGTGAAACCTTACCTAACCCACCTTATTCTCTGGACCTGTCTGTCCCACAGATTATCCTTCTTTTAAACATTTGAGTCATTTCCTACGAGACAAGGATTTCAAATACCAAGCAACAGCTCAAAGAACTTTCGATGAATTCGTTTAGTCTAGGATTCCAGAATTCTATCTTGTAGAAATAATTAAGTTTATTTCCCTTGGGAGAAATATATGCATGCCAATGTTCTTTATTTTGATTAATAAATATATTTTAATTATTATTTTTAACTGATATATGCGTCTTTATATTATTATCATAGTCGATTAGTAAAAACCACAATTGTTTTTGCACCAACTTAATACAAGAAAATCCCCATCATTATTGATAATCTTCTTTCTCTCTGGCAGACTTTCAGTTCTCTGCTTGAAAATGAGGGTAATTTCGAGGTAAAATATTCTTCAAGTGCAGTTTTGATGACTGCCGCAGTAGGAAAATTTTTCGTACGAATAAAATGCTCCATTCATCTGAAGAGGTGGTAGTTCAATGGAGCAGCATCTGGTAAATATGGCAGGTGAATTAGGACTTCCCAGCTCAACTCATTGATTTTTTTGGGTGATTATGATATTATGACGTCTTGCGTTATCATGCTGGAAAATGATACCCTTTCGATTTATCAACCTCGGACGTTTTTGAAACAAGCAATGTTCAGTCTATCGAGCTGTGTACAATAATATTCAGTAGTCATGGTTTCATTGGGGTTCAAAAAATCATAGTGTATAATTCTTTCGAAATCCCGCCACTCTGGCAATAAAACTTTTTTAGGGTGAAGGCCTGCTTTCGGCGTGAGCAATGATGGCTGTCCTTGTGTTAACCGTTGTCTGTTCTTATGTGGATTGGTTTATTGAATCCATTTCTCATCTCCAGTAACAATTTGTCGAAGAAAACTTTCTTACCTTCTTTATAACCTAGAAAAAAGTGCACTGAAGATGGTGGTTACACGCTGAACTTTGTTCTCAACTTGATCTCAAAGTTTATGAGGAACCCACATTCCTTCTCTTTGCACCTTGTTCAGTTGTTTCACCGTTGCACTGTTGACCATGATGACAAAATCTCGACGTGCACTGGACCGCGGCTCCATATTTACTAAATGGCTATGAATAACTAACAATGTATCACTTAATTTTAGCCTCTAACTCTAAGTGAATAATCCTGCTTTTAAATATTCCCATTCCACTGGCGCACCCGTTGTAATATTTTTCATCCAATTACCTTATCAAAATCACCTATTTGTTTTCTTGCATGTTACAAAACAAAACCGTCTCCAATACGTGGAAAAATATTTACAATTTCTCAACATAACTAGTTGTATAATAAATATGTATGATCTCAATCTACATATCTACGTATTTATGATCTCAATCTTCATAAAAACATACTACATATTCCTTTTTTTCGAGCCCAACTGTTTTAGTTTTTCATATCTGTCTAATTCTTAGTATAATTTATGACAATCCAGTAATACTCGACATATACTTCAATCGACATTTTTTTTAAAAAAAATAATACTTAACTCCTTAAGTGAGTAGTTCCTATGGATAACAAGTGGAGAAGACAAAAGGGATTAAAAAAAGGGATTAAATTAAGGGATTAAAATACATTATTAATAAAATATTTCTAAAGTACATTACTGTTTGACTGATACCTGCACTTGTTTCGAAATACCGTATTTTATTCCATACACGGATACATAAAAAGTATATTCTCGTAAGCCAACAAAGTTTACAATATGAATTAAATTTCCATTAGTCTGCATTTTTTCATACATGGATTTATTACAAGTAAGACATATAGAATCGTATATTTCAATTTTATACAATACCGGTTTCTGCTAAGTTAATTAACTATTCATAAAAGAGTAAATGTTACTTCTTGAAATATAAATTCATTGATTATTTATATATATATATAAACTCTTCAAAATAATAACAAATGTTATTAATGAAATTTAGAAAAACGAAAAATACGTTTCAATTCTCTATATATAAACATGTTGTCTCATTCTCCAACGAATGTCCTGTACTAGTGTACTTCATTTTAATTCAATGATATTTGTTACAGTGGACACATACAGCGGTGACACTTTGACACTGACAAAGTTAGAGAGACGTCAAATGGGAGCTTACCTGTGCATTGCCAGCAATGAAGTCCCACCAGCTGTCAGTAAACGAATTTTACTCAACATAAACTGTAAGTAGATATATATATATATAGAGAGAGAGAGAGAGAGAGAGAGAGAGAAAGAATGTGTATGTAAATTATCTTCACAAACTTATTCGTGACTAAGGTATAAATTTATTTAAAAGAACATAAATGTAAAGTCTACAGTGTGTACAGACATGAACTCTTATCAATTCAATCCATAGATCAAACATCATAGGTTCAACATACACACTTGATGATACTAAATATACTGAATAAAAAATGTTTCTAAAGATCTCATTTTCTCTAATTAATTCTCTAATTATTTCTTATTTTACTCGCGATATAATTATGGAACAAGTTAAACATATCCTTATTTTTATAATAAAAAAAAATAAATAGAAATAAAATACTAACACTTTTATATTTGAATTAAAAAAGTATCACTTTTTCTATATATATATAATTTATTATTACTTATAACTGTATATTCTTATATCTATCCTTCTATTAATATGTTATCCTGTTACTTTTCGTCCTTTTAGTTCAGATTATTGGCTATTCTCAACTACTAGTTTCAGCACGAGTGCCATCCTTAGATAAAGACTTAATGAACAGACACTATAATTTTGAAACCAATTTATGTTCTATTTAATTTTTTTATCAATTTTGATTTATGATTTTAATATGCAAAAACTGTAATTATTTGTTTCATTTGTTTGTTTAATATGAGTTTACTTTTATAACTTTACAGATTTTATAAAATATTTAATTGTATACATTTATTTCGAATTTTCAGTATTTCCATTGTATTGTGTTAACTACAACGTTAATGTTAAATTCCGTTTTTAAAATGCGTTCAGCGAATATTGAATCGATTTTTATTCTGTTAGGTGTACAAACTAATCCAGTACCTTTTTTATATGAAATAAATCTTTACAAATAAATGGAATACATTTCAATTCTCGAAACATCGCACATTATTTTGCATAACTATGATCCATTTGTTGAATCTTGTGTAGAAAAAAAGATGATAGCTTTGAGTCGATTAAGTCGGACCTCGTTGATTGTTTTAGCATTTTTTGCATATTTTATACATCACAGTATTTTCCCCAAAAACTAAACAAATCGTTTCAACTGGAATGCGAAAAGTGTGTAATATCTAATATGCTGTTTTTCAGACGCCGTGTTCTTCACTGCTATTTTGTAAAGTTATACCAACTGTTTGGTCATGATATATAGTGTTTTTAAATTTTAAGTTTGGCACTTGAAAATCTTAAAACGAGAAGAAAATATTTTAATTTAGAACAGAATTATTTTTGATTTAATTGAAAGGGACCGAATTAATTCTTACAGGTAATATTTAATACAGTTAATATATTGTATTAAATATACAAAGAGGGAAACAGAGTTATGTAAAGAGAGAGAGAGAGTATTAAATATAATAAAACTGATTCAGTATTCGTTAAATATAGTTTAGAAACGGAATAGAAAATGAAATCCTTTTTTTAAACCAGCAAATAAACACAAACAGAGAAGCGTTGTTTCATGTATTAAAAATATTAGATTGGTAGGAAAATAATTACGGTTTTTTTTTCTGAAAACTAACCTAATTTTTTTCAATGAAAGTGTCATTTCATCGAGTTCATATTAATAGAGAAATTTTTGTATGAATTCAAAACGAGTGTTAAGCAGCAGAAACTACTCGTAAAGTATACGATGCTTTTGCTGTGGGTACTGTTAATGAACGTACGATGCAATGGTGATTACACAAATATCGTGCTGAGAACGAGATCTTTGAAGATGTAAAAGATCGTGGGTGTCCTTCTTCAGTTCTTAATGACTAACTGAATGCGTTAGTTGAATCAAAACCACGCACAATAATTCGAGAGCTTACACAAAAGTTAGGCGTTAGTCATCCAATAGTTCTGGGCTACTTAAAACAGCTAGGAAAATCAAAAAAGCTCTAAATGTGTATGAATTTGAAGATCATAAACCGCAATTATTTTTCTACCAACCTAATATATACACATATAGGTATGTATATATATATATATATATATATATATATATATATATATATATATATACATCAATAGAATACAATTCGATAACACAATTAGTCTTCAAAAATAGTCTTCAATCTCCACATATTTTTATCTATTATTATATATATAAAAATATGTGGAGATTGATGATTATTATTATATATCTATATTTTTATCTATCTCCATTTATTTTTCTACCAACCTAATATAAACCATAGTCCATTATATATATATATATATATATATATATATATATATATATATATATATATATATATATAATTATATATATATATATATATATATATCAACAGAATATAATTCGATTCCACAATTAGTTTTCAAAATCTACCTGAGAGTAGCAGTCATGCTGAATCTAATAGTGAAGAACAGTCACTTATCTAATCCAAAGAGAATGAAGCCAAACAGATTAACATATTATTATTTAAAAAGATAGAATATTATTTACTCTGGCAAATATTTCTGGCTATTACGCTATGCAACTAGGAAATATTTATACGTTTTCTTCCAAAGAGATGATAAATTATTAAAATAATTTTAAATAACAATAATCATGCTATTACTTGTTACTGATTACCTGTAAATTTACATTAAATTAATTGATTTTATCAATTATTATTATAATTAGTCAATTTAAGCCTTACATGATTGGATCCTACTCATTCATTAATAATTATTCTATTGACAAAATGATATATTTTATATATCTTGTAGTGCTTGATAACAATATTTACCCTGTTAACTAAGTTATTAATAACAAATTTATAGATCTTTGCTTAAAATAATTAATTTTAGATCCTTGTTTAAAAAGAATGTCTTAGTTTTTTTAAAAAAAAAGTCACTCAGATTATTATAAATAAAACTTAATATTAATGTATTTCTAAACTATTTATTATTTCACGGTTTGTCTTTGAGGACAATTCTGCTCTTAGATATCTTATAATGACATAATACAGACTACTTAGTATTGATAATTCGTTATTTTTAGAAATTTTTGTGCAGTGTAATTACCGTTTTACGAAGATGTGTATTCTTAAGTTTTCGCAAACGGGCGACTCAAAAAAAGATGTTCGATAGTTTTCTAGTTTTCCATGTTGCAGATTTTAGATTTTATATTAATATTAATTTCGTATCCGGTATTTTTTGTATTAAAATATAAATTTGAATTATTTGTTAATCAGAGTTGTGTAGCTGCTCTTTTAAATTTTATTCAAACATTGACTAATTTTAGATAACATTCCAGTTCGTGAGTTGTTTTAGTTTCTTTGCGAAATTTTGAATATTGATTTCTGTTCATCAATTGATCTATTCATACATAAAATTCAAATAAAAAAGAAACCTTTCACAGAAAGAATTAATGAAATTAAATATCAATAACTTGATTCCCGTGTGTACACTTGAATCATAATACTCATTTATTAAGTTTCCTGGCTCCTAGACCGTGTATAACGAACAGTAACACGATTTCAGTTTGACGCTGTGTAAAGTCAACATAGGAAAATTGATGGAAATGTAGTAAACGTTCGCGACTTGACTTTGTATTGACATAAGGTAGCTACCATTTTAATTATCCTTAGTGTCAACATGTGCACACGTGACGTTCACTGTTTATATATGTTTGCGTGTGTACATGTATACCTATATTCGACATACACGTGACTACTGTTTACACGAGCCATCGTCAACACGCTTCTAAATATACATTCACATAAGTGTCTGTGTGTAGAGGTATGTAGACTGACTGACGCGGAATGAAACCATTAATAAAAAATGAATTTAATTTTAGTTGAAAAAGCAGAATGATATTGCAAAAGAATCAGCCGATTGTTTACATTTTTTCTATTTACTCAAATCGACAAATATTTGTCAATTTGTATTTTTTATTCAGAAACACAAACATATTTACACACACTCACGCACACATACACACACTCGCATATATATATATATATATATATATATATATATATATATATATTATATATATATATAAAAGAGAGAGAGAAAAGGGAGAAGAAACAACGGGGAAGAGAGAAACCTCAATATATGCAATTTAGATCAATGTGAGTTTCGTCTAATACAATCACAATCATTTATAAAATTTATGGATTGAATTTTCGAAGAAATTTAACATTAGTCAAATTATTTAAAATATTTATGAGTCTTTGTAAGAAATTATGACTAATTAAATGACATCTGTATGGAAATGGCTTTTTTAGTTTCGAAAATCTGACTGACTATGTTATTAAAGAAATTGATGGCATTTGAATGGTTCTTAACTTTAAAAATGTTAATTCCCTCCATTTAAGAGAAGTTAGGATTCACAATCACAGTCACTTACTGACATGGATCTAAAAGAATTGGGCCAATAGAGTGTCTATAACCAGAAAGAATAAACTGCGATTGAGAAATGTGTCTCAAAGGAAATTTCAATAAAGAAACTCGACTAGATGTTTAGAAATATGTATACAGTTAAACATCAAATTATAGATTTAGATCCGAATGTGTAAAGAGACATGTTAGGTCGCAGAATCTTAGAAAACAGAATCAGCTGTCATTGTAAATGTTATGGAGAGGAAAGATTATGACTTGAGATGAAGAAACTACGATTGAAAGGGAAGAGTGTGTCTTAGAAGTAATTTCATTGAAGGAACTAGAGCAGATGTTTGAAATTTGTAAACAGTTAAACAACAAATTATAGTTTTAAATCCGAGTGTGGAAATCCGTTCGCCAAATACTAGAAAACGGAATTGGCTGTCGTTGTAAATTTTATGGAGAGAAAAAAGGAAGTGAGATAAGGTGATGAAATTGGGACTGAACGGAGCGAGTGTGTCTCGGAATAAATTTTATTAAAGGAACTCGAGTGGTTGTTTTGAAATTTATAAACTGTTAATCAAATCAAAAAATTTAATCTGAAAATGGACAGAAACAAGTTATTTTTCCTGTCCTCGACGTCACTATTCTTCATTTTTGTTCTACATTGCAAGTTTCATCTTTTGACATCTTCAGATGGGTACTGTACGCAACTGAAGATGTCGAAAGATGAAACGGGTAATGGGGAAACAAAAACAAAGAATATTGACCTCAAGGACAGGAAACAGATCTTCAAATCCAGGTACATAGGAACGAAACAAATAACAATTAAAAGCAAGTTAATTCTCCGAATCCTATAAAACTGAATGAGATATCATTGTAAATTTTATAGAGAAAAAAAGGAAGTGAGATGAGATGAAGAAAATGTGTTTGAAAGGGAAGAATGTGTCTCAGAGGAAATGTCGTTAAGGGGGTTTGAACACATGTTTTAAAATCTATAAACTTAAGCAAATCAAAGATTTTGATCCGAAAATGAACAGAAACAAGTTTTTTTCTGTCCTTGTGGTCTCTATTCTTTATTTCTATTTCTTCATAATCGGTTTTATCTTTCGACATCTTCAGATAGGTACTGTACACATCTCAAGATATCAAAAGACGAAACTTAAAATGGTGAAAGAAAAACAAAGATTTGTGACTTCAAGGACAGGAAAAATAGCTTCAAATCCAGGTACATAGAAATGAAACACATTACAAATAGAAGCAAGTTAATTCACAAAATCCTAGAAAATGGAATTAGCTATCATGTTATAAATTTTAAGAAGAGAAAGGAAAGTGCATATATGTTCAAACGATGCTTGTCAAATATTATTCTAGATAGTAGCATATAATTTTTAAAAATTTATTTTGTAGCTCAACTCTTCAGCACATAACCATATTTTAGCTTACATGTTTCTCGTTATTTATATTTCTATAAATTTACACAGTTAAAACGGATTTAAAGCCTGAATTAAGTCTTCTGACATGTTCCAAAACATTACAAACGAATTAGAACTGTTCACACTAGTTCTTAATTTCGTTATATACGATTTCTAGATATACTTAGGTACAATCATTGTATGAATTAACCGTTTATAATGGTTTCATAACGGTTTATCAGCATATATGTGAATGGATAGATTTATTTGTATATAAACAAGAACTTATTTAAAATAATATTCATTATTAATTCTATTTTATTCTCTGAATAATATATATATATATATATAATTGTTTATTCAAATAATATACAAATTCATTTTCATATATCATATTAAGTACCAAGTGAAAATATATTATGAAACCAAAATTATTCATACAATTCAGTAATACTTTACATATATATATATATATATATATATATATATATATATATATATATATATATATATATATATATATATGATTTATATAACAAACAATCAAACACACGAATATACATTATTCAGTAAATTATGCATGAGTGAAAACAATAAAAAATATTGATTGAATGCAAATCACTCATAATTAGTTTTAAAATAAACATTTGTAATACTTGTCCAAAAAACAATAATTATAAAAATTAACTAAAATAAAATAAGCATTTGCTTTAATAAAAAAAGTATTTAATGTTTATCTATTCAGGTAAAATACCAAATTATATTAAATTATTAATATAAATAAATTGAATAAATGGAAAGAAGTGAATTGAATTTTTATCTAGCCTTATCAAACGATTTGTTCCGTGTTATAAACAAATAATAAGCAACATATTCATATATAAACACTATAGAATATCATTTAAGATTTATACTCGCTTGTGAATACACAAAGCATAAATACAGTCGAGCAAGTTATTTCCGTCTCAAGTGCGAAAGCTGGACCAAAAAAGCACAAGCACACTTCCGCACAAACTATTAGAAAATGGTTTTTGTTGCGCTAAAAAGGGATTTATGTTTATTGTGACCGAACTCTCGTTGCGAATAATTATCAAAGTAATTTGTTATTTGCCAGATAGGACAGGAAAAATAAATTTAATGATTTGAGTTATGTGTATGATGATGAATTTCTAATTATACGCAAAGATATATTGAATATTTTGAAAACATTGTATAATAAATCGTTAATTTGCGATCAGAGCCATTTATTGATTTCAAAAAAAATATTTCAGTTCTTGCCCTGTATTTCAGTTCTCAATGAGTTTTGCAGCCATGTATGGTGTCATTTCTTCGACGACCAATGTCAACTGTTCTAACAAAGGGAACGAAAATAGAAACCGGTGGTAAAAAAATAAACTCATATCTGAATTAAAGGATTCGAATAGAACCAAATTGTTCGTTATTAATTAATAAGAAATATATTTCTCTATGAATAAAAATCAGTCCTGTTCTTGTTGACGTAAAAATGATTTTTATTCGTATTCTGATTGACTGATGGAGATCTGGTGGTCTCCGTTCTGATTGGTTGATGTACGTGATCAATAATCTGTTTCGCGGTATACAACGAAAGAGGGTAATGATTTCAGTGTAAAACTGATAAAACATTTATTCAAAATATTGTAGTCACTGAAGCTTTAGAATAAAAAAGTCGTTACACATTTTAACATTGTATTTTATGTTAATTTTTATAACCTTTTCTAATATAATATTTAAGAATTTCATTTTACGCGGATTATTTGTGTATATAATTTGTAATTTCTGTTATTTGTTAGAGGTAGAGTGTGAGTGGGACCAAATCCCTTATGGCGAGATTGGTGAGCGCAGTGACCAGGGGGCGGAGATCTCTACTAATTATAATGCAAAAACTCGATTAAAATTCTAATAAAATGTCTACACATTAATAAAACATATTTTTATTTAAATCGGATATATATTAGGCCTAAGAATTAATTCGATGCATTTACATTGAATCAGTCATAACTCTGTTTTAAATAAAAATATTTTCTCGTCGTTTTAGAATTCTGAAGTGCCAACCTAAATATTTAAAAACACTATATATCTTAGTCAAATAGTTGGAATTACCTCACAAAACAATAGTAAACACGATGGGATCCGAAAAGCAGTATATTAGGCATTGCTTACTTTTCGCATTCCAGTTGAAAAAATGCTGCTGAAACTGCGAGAATAATTTGTTCGGGTTTGGAGGAAGCTGTTTCGATACATAAAACATGCAAAAAATACTAAAACAGTAGAAAACGTCCGAAAATTCAATACGATTTCATTGACTGAAAGCTGTCATCTTTTTTTCGACAAGGAACTGTCAGTTAACCAATAAATGGATCAAAATTATATAAAATAACGTTAGATATTTTGAGAATTGAAATGTATTCCATTGTTCCATAAACATTTATTTTTTATAAAAAAAAGTACAGAATAAATCTGTACACCTAATATTTAACCAATGAATCAATTAAAAAAATAGCTATTGTTCCTTCTTTTGTTAATATTTAGGATTTTAAATAATTATCTTATCTCATTATACTCTTTATTCGTTTACAAATCACTGATAGATTCATAGAATTTAGTCGAAAATACTAGATTTGTTAATATTGAAAAAATTGAAAACTTAGAAGATATTTTTTCGACGGCTCCCATTACGAAACCTTAAGAATATATTTCCTAGTAAATCTGAAATTTTGAGGATTGAAATGTGTTCCATTTCTCCATAAACATTCATTTTCTATAAAAAAGGACCGTATTAATTTGTACACCTAACATTTAAGTGCGTCCATTTTATTGAAATTGTGTTAATAAATTAAAACAAAATAATATATATATATATATATATATATATATATATATATATACATACATAGTATTTTGACACCTAAACAATTTCCAATGAATTTACAAGAAATGAAAGGAATTATTCGATACTGAATAAAACAGAGCCGTGAGAGTAAAACGATCACCTATTCACAGACTTAGGTGTTCAAGACGACGTTTCGTCTGAATTATTAATGTCTAATCGTTGTTTTCAGTTGAACCTTCAATCAAAGTGCCGAACCAACTGCTAGGAGCACCTCTCAACACCGACGTACAACTCGAGTGTTACGTCGAAGCGTTTCCGAACACAGTCAACTATTGGGTCAAGAGAAACAGTGAGATGCTCTTGAACGGGTCAGTACCACTAGACATAGCATACAAAGTGCATTGTTTTATCTTTTCACATACACACACACAGGTATATATATATATATATATATATATATATATATATGTAAACTGAAAAAATAATTCATGAAAATAAACACACCTCTTAAATTTCTAGAATCATTTCCAATAATAAATTTAATATACATTTTCCAATCTTTTGATATTTATAAATTTAAAAAAAATAACTGAG
The DNA here is from genome assembly GCA_034766995.1 of Acanthacorydalis orientalis. Lineage (NCBI taxonomy): Eukaryota > Metazoa > Arthropoda > Insecta > Megaloptera > Corydalidae > Acanthacorydalis > Acanthacorydalis orientalis. The sequence continues at coordinate 25,410,303 of CM068315.1, read as the reverse complement.
TTGAATAAAGTACAAAGTATTAAATAAATTAAAAAATAAATAATTAAATATTGTTAAAATTTAATCAATATAGATTACCGAAAATATCAAACACTGGCAGTATACTTAATTTTTCATTAAATTCGTATTTAATACACGGTATTTTTTTTAATAATTGTATTTGCATAAATGGAATTTTATTACACAGTACAAGGATCAATAGAGTTTTATGAGAGCGTGTTTTTCAACTTTAAATGTAAAATTATTTTATTAAAATTTGTATTAGAAAGAAATTTACTAAGTACAATATAATGGTTTTTGTTTGACTACTGAATATTGACGAACAATTGTGTGCTGCTCAATTCTCTAGTTTTATAATTTCAAATCGTAACACAATGTTTTATATCTTGAAAAACAGATATATATATATATATATATATATATATACATATATATATATATATATATATATATGAATATTTCATAAATTAATGATATTACAAAAGAAACATTTCCTTGTATGTCGGTATTCTTAAAAATGGAATGAAATATTAGTTTGTTTTAGTAAAAAATACATATTATGTTAGTATAATATATTAAACTTTTAAAAGTCCCTTTTATTTATTTTTTTCCTTGATAGAATCGAGATGATAGATAGATATTTGGAATATTGGTCCGCGTCGACAGTAAATATTATTAGCACTAGAACACAAATAGAAAATAAAACACATGCCCGATTGATAAAATCGAATTCTCGATTTCAATCCAGGAGTTTTATCTCTTTTTTATCATATTAGCATGTGTTTTCCAATCAATATTAATCAAGATCAGTTTCTTTAAATGCCGAAATGCAGTCGATCTGTCAACGTTGAGTGTCTCGAAAACCTCTTCCATTGAAATTCTTGAGTTATTGTCAACTAAAACACGCACAACATCGTCGAACGGGGTGGATCTTCGAAATTAAAATCATCAAGTAGAAATTTAGCAAACCATTTCTTCACAGTTTGAAGTGATGATCCATGGTCAAACTAAGCCTCCCGAAAAATTTCGTTACCGCACCCAACGGTTACTTTTTTCCGAAACTCGTACAACATAACGTGACGAAAATGTATCTTTTCGTTGTCCATTTACAATATTTTTCTTACACAAAAATCGAATCGAAACAAACGCGTCTGATGCTCCAATAACAGCTCTGATCGTCAACTTTCAAACCATATATAACATGAATACATTTCAATCACGAGTGCTGCCGTGTGGCACTCTTAACACCACCCATTGAATCCTATACGAACGTTTTCACTGATCCAATAGTTCAATTTTCTAACATAGATCAGCTAGTTGTTATTTTAATAAAAACTTACTTTATAGTTATTTAAAATAAGTTGTATGCGTTTCTTGTCAATTTAATAAATTAAATAAAAACAATCGGTACTGAGTAGTTGATTATCAGGTGTAGAAATTAATTCTGTGCCTTTGAATTGAATCAATCGTAACTCTGTTTTAAATTAAAATATTTTCTCGTCGTTTTAGGTTCAAAGTGCCCTAAAACCCCAATGACCAACCATCCATCGTCATTTTAAAAAGCACTATATATCTTGCCCAATCAGATGACACAACCACACAAAAAAAGTGAACACAATTGCATCTGAAAAGCAACATATTAGGCATTGCACACTTTTCTCATTCCAATTGAAGAAAATACTGCCGAAGCCGCTGGAATTATTTGTTTTGCTTTCAGGGAAGGTCTTGCGTTGCATAAAACATGCAAAAGATATTAAAACAGTAAAAGAGGTTCGAAAATTCATTTCAAATTCGTCGACTCAAAGCCGCCATCTTTTTTCGTCGATTAATTCTTCAATTACCTGACAGATGGAGCAAAGTAATATAGAATAATTGGGGATATTTTAACGATTGAAATGTATTCCATTTTTCCGTAAATATTTATTTTCTATAAAAAAGGCACCAAATTAATTTGTATATCTAATAGTATATTAATCCCTTGCCTTTGCCTAATATCGAGTGAGATTCGTGATACGAATTTCGAGCTATACATGAAAAACACGAGTGAGAGTCGTGATACGGCTTTATTATGACACATGCTGTCACGAATTAAATCATAAGGTAAGGAGTTAAATCATCGCAATAAAAAAGCTAATTTATAATTCTTTTCGTTTATTTTTAAGTTTATTTCTAAACGGTTTTATTAAACTGATGATAAATACATCCTGTTTTGAGCGTATATCCTTTTTTCCATTTTTGTAAAATGTAGTTTACTTTTTCTCTACTGGAATGTATGTTTCATTATAAACTATATAAACATAGTTGTATGTATTTAAATGAATAATTGAATGAAGACATTTATGTTCTAAAAATATGAAGCAGGAATTCAAAATAAACACAAAATTACTATCTTAAAAATATCACCAGCAGTCTAATATTGGAAAATATGATCTCATAGACTTTTATGTACTTTCGAGATGATATTCGCGGAAAAGAGAACAACCTTCCATCGCTCCAATAACAGCACAACATTATATTTTCTTTGTGCCAATGGGGACCATATAAAAGCATTCTATAAAAAATAACAGTGTTTCGGAGGAAGCCGAAGACTGACTATCTAATAACTGTATCATCTCGACCGTCGGCGGAATCTTCCATTCGTTCTGATTAAAATCATTATTCACACGGCGTCATTCCATTTCGGCACCTGGTCACCGAACTCGATGACTTCATATCGTACTGCAGCGCGCGTACTCGTCAGTTAGCCACTTCCGACCGTCCGAATGTTACCAAACTTCTGCATCTTTCATTGACCTCCGCAATCTAATCTTTCGAAAATAACATTCTTGCCTTCGTGAAATGTGTATTATACGCGACGTAACGAAACGACCGTTTTGTTGTGGAACAGAAGCAATTTCGTTTACGAATCAGACATAATGTGACGCTGGCGAGAGATCACGCCGGAAAGCAACGCCACAACCCAAAGACACTCGAATGTACGGGCAAGAGACGTACGAACGTAGGTACAACATCCGCGCGCGGCCCACCTCGTTCTATCGTCCTCCGGGCTGAATTCCGTTCGGTACGTCGACGTGGTGAGCGCACGAAGAAGACGTCACGCTGTACTAAATCATAAATAAGTCTCTCATGAGCTTACCACCTCCCGCGCGCATTTCATGCATGCCTATACATATAGATTGTGTCGTAGACTCATTGTGTCGGGCGGCGTAAGAAAACTAAACATAAATAGACGAGAGGAGAGTGGGCGGGCGGTAATGGAAGAAGCCAAGGACAGGGATTATTTACGACGCTCAAAGGTCGCTCGTGGAGTTTGTAATCATAAATCACATTATCCGTTTAGTAGTTTTGATTATATAAGTAGAATAGATAGCTTGAACGCGTAGTACATGTTCGCAATGAACATAAATACATATCTCGGACATGGCAACTTTTTCATTCTTTTTTTTTAATTTTTAATGTAAGCGAACGAAAGCGAATCACTGACGATAGTATCCGAAGAAACGATAAGTGTGTTTCATTCGAAAGAATTGAAAACAATTCAATAAATATAGAAACATTTTTTTACAAATTAACACTTTTTCTGAACAGACATTTTCAATCATTTTTGATTATTGCTTCAGCGTATTTATATGGTAATGGATCATCTTCAGACCACTGTGGTACAGAAAAATCTTCTGAAACTTGGCAATACTTTTCTTCAGTAAGTTCAGTAATAAAAAACGCTAAGGACATTCATTGTCTTTCACAAATAATTTTTTGTATATTAACTCTCTGAAGATAATGGTTGGCCATCAAAGGCTCCATAAGTAGAATCAAAAATAATCAATAATGTTCTATTAAACAGTTTTGATTAGAAAAATATTTTATAGTTTGTACGAGATGTGCCAGAGGAACGAGAAAATTTCAACAGACAATTACTAAATGAATTTTGATTTTTAAATAAGTATGTCTGTATATCTTAGTTAGGTATGTCGGGCCATTTTATTTTTAAAAATAGCGCTTCGTAGATGAGTACCATTTCGACTCACGCATACTTGGAATCTTATTCGGAAATTTTCCATTATGCGTCTCAACATATCTGATTGAATCAGCAATTGCTTTTAGATTTGTTATTTCAGTTCAAGGATAGTATGTGATCAATCAATATACATCTTGGTCTTTAGATAACCTCTGAAAAAATAATCACACGCAGTCAAATCTATGAATCTTGCTAGTAAAAAAACGTCTCCAGTTTTGTAAATGATATGGTTCGGAAAAGGTGCTCTTACAATAGTCATGGACACACTAGCGGTATGACTCGCTGCTCCGACTTGATGGAACCGAGTAATTTGTGGAAATCGACTTAATTCTGGCGTCAGAAATGTTATTATCATATCATGGGCTAATGCTTTACGACAACTTTAACATGGTCGATATTTTCTGATCTCCTTACTGTTCTTCTCGACTGTTGATACTAAAACCAGTTTCCCCAAACTTCTGAACGCACAAATTGATGGCATGAGCTGTCGGTCCCTGCTCACGAATATTAAAATGATTGCGAAAGAGCCGTTGTATAATCATATCAGATCCGCATTTTTTGTAAAATAATTTAACTGCGAAAACTCTATGTGCACTGAATCACTACTCCATATTTACTAAACGACCATAAATAACTAACAGAGTAATTTTAGAATCTCACTCTAACGGTAAGTGAATAATCGGCTTTTAAAATTTCCCGCTTCACTGACCCACCGGTTAGAATAAAAAAGTATTACATTTATGCAACTCAATTTAGCAATAGTATCAGAACTGTATTGTAATATAAAAAGAGTGTTTGTATTGGTGTTGTCTTTTTCTATAAATTATAACAGGAATGGGAAACTTCTTCATTGATGAGAGCGACATATATTACTTTTCATACATTTTTGAATATTGAAGAACCTCAGAAAATATTTTTATTGTATTTGTATTTATAAATAATACAAAATACAACTATATAGTAGTCCTACTTACCAAAACAGAATACGGTTACTCTCTACTCGTTGAAGACTTTGACTGCCTCTTCATTTTGGCAATTAATAGTTTCAAATCTCGCTATAGATTACTAATATAAAAGTTTGAGAAAAATGGCACATTGTCTCGGGCGACACACAGAGTAGCTTTGGGAACCGTAGTTTCCTCATCGTTGGGCTATAATATATGAATATGATTTAGTTACAACTTAAATTATATATCTAAATCCAGTTTCATTTGTTATTTAAATCGTTTATTTCAAGAATAGGTCCTCGTCCTACAACTATTGTCTGATAATCATGTTTTTTTTAAAATTCTGATATTCTAATTATATATAAAACTTACATAATAGTTTATATACAAAATGATAATTTTCATTTCTATTGAAATATAATTTTTTGTATGGAAAGATGTGAAGCGTAAAATTACCACGTCGTGATTTCATTTTAAAATTTAAATTTAATGAACAATTAATAACCTTCAATTTACACATTTTTGTTTTAATTATATATCTATATAGGTGTGTATTTCTTTGTTAAATAATTAATATTCATTAATAATGCTTGGAAAATATCTTTTTATAATTATCTTGTAGTTAATATTTTTTTTTATATACCGTTCATGTTCCACTAGTGGAAATCATTCAATAAGTATTTAAAAATCATTTTAATTCTATAAAATCTTAGTTGTTTATATAGAAAACGTAACAATTTTATCAAACAGAATGTTAATAAAAATCTGTTTAACACTACACATTCAGACTAGTGTTATATTTTTATGACTTTTTTAATATTCATATACAACTTATTCTCGTTTTTTGATTGTTAAAAATTATTTTTTGTTCTGCTCTTTTAATATATCATAATGTATCTATCGTTCGTTTTCCAACATATAAAAGTGTGTTAATGTATGTGGGTCGTTTGACAAGTTTGGTCAATTTCTGTGATGTGGCGACACCATTCATTTGGTAACATCACAGCTATCAAGTGTCACTTTTAAAACCAGCATAGTCGAAATTTCAACTAGAATCGATGCGTTGGACACGTTCTACAGATGTTTGAAGCGAGCATTGTAGCAGTTGCCGCAAAAATGAAAAAAAAACGAGCTGTCCTTTTTGCGTCAATTCGTCACCGTGGATGAGGGTGTGTGATCTACCACTACACACCTGATTCGTAGTAACAATTAAAACAGTGGACAAAGACTGGTGATCGTACGCCGAAGAAGGCGAAGGCTGTTTTGTCGGCTGGGAAGCTGATGACCACTGTTTTTTGTGATTCCCAAGGAATCATCCTGATTGACTACTTAAAGAAGGTAAAAACTGTAACAGGAGTCTAGTATGCATCATTATTGGACTGTTTGAAAGAAGAGCTGAAGCAAATACGGTCAACATTGGCGCACAAAATAGTTCTCTTACACTTGGTTCTGTCCCACAAATCGACTGTCGCAGTTGCAAAATTTCACAAATTATACTTCGAAATGCTTCCTCTTCCACCTTATTCTTCAGACTTGACCCCGTGTGACTTCGTCCTCTTCCCAAACTTTAAAATTTAGCTCGATGGGGAGAAATTCTCGTCGAATGAGGATGTCATCCTCGCTGTCACTGAGTATTTTGCAGACTCGCTGGACCAAGTGTATAGCCCTCAATGGAGACTAGGTTGAGAAATAAAATCGATTTTTCCAAAAAACGATGCTTAACTTACTTTTTACCACACTTATCAAACGACCCTCGTATATCACAACACTGATTATATTGCGAATAAATTTATATTAATTTTATAAAACATGAATACCGTAACGTAATTATCTTAGTATAAAAATCGCAAGTCTACTGAACGTTATTTCTATCATTTTCGAAATCACAACACACGAATATAAAATTGAACAGCACGACATTTCAAGATAACATTTACAGCCAGTTTTACAAGACAAGATTTTTCGAAAATAATCCCGCCGCAAATTCCAGCATAAACAATTCAAATTTGATTTGTTTTTCATTACATTACTAGATTCTGAAATATCCGAAATCCACGATGATTCAGCAAACCAAACATTCAGTTAACAATTCTTGTCAACAATGGCATGATATCCCACTGAAGTCCCAGTCGAAGGATTATTTCCGATACGTGCGCCGCATCGTCCCAGAGGCACGAGCGTTTCTCGTCGCGGGAGGGGGTGAGCGACGTCAAGAAACGAAACTGACTACAAGCACGACGACGACGACAAACAGACAAGACAGACCGACAGACGGAACGTGAAGCGGTGAACGACGACGTTGGAAACAAAACGACGCCTCAATCGACATAATATCCGGTTTCATACACGCATTAGGCCCGTCTCCCGGCGCTATCTACAGTAGTCGCGGGAGTGCGTATCCGCTCGGATATCCCATGATAATGTTTGTCTTTCGATGTCTCTATTTCCTCTTCTCTACCACACAGCATACACTCGATTGTACTCGGTATAGATGTCACGCGGTGCTGCGTACGCTCGATTGTATAACATCTGTGAACGTTTTAGGCGCCTATACCCTATCCGTATAAAAATGTACAAAAATCCACGCACGCACGCATATATAATTTCATATACACTCAAGCGCACGCACAAGGCACACACACATACATATATATATATATATATATATATATATATATAAATATTATAAAATGATTTCATCATCAATTCACTTCTTAGAATGCATAATAATATTTCTTCATACTTATTTATAACGACACTTGGCTAATTGATAACAAAGAAGTATTAACATGTGAACATATACTTCTATTAGGTAAATCGATCGTAACTCTGTTTTAAATTAAAATATTTCCTCGTCGTTTTAGAATTTCAAAGTGCCAACATTAACATTAAAAACACTAAGTATATTGGCCAAGCAGTTGGTATAACAAAACAGTAATGAACACGATAGCGTCCGAAAAGCAGCATATTAGGCATTGAATATTTTCCGCGTTCCAGTTAAAAAAAATGCTGCTGAAATCACGGGAATTATTTGTTCAATTTTGGGGGAAGGTGTTGGGATGCATAACACAGGCAAAAAATGCTAAAACATTGAAAGAGATCTGAAAATACATTGACGACTTCATCGACTCAAGGCAGACATATTTTTTTCGACAAGGAATTCGTCAATTAACCAGCAGATGGAGCAAAGTCATATAAAATAATCTGGAATATTTCAAGGATTGAAATGTGTGCCATTTTTCTGCAAACATTCGTATTCTAATTAAAAAGAAGCGCTGAATTAATTTGTCCACACAACCAGATTATGAATTTATACGAGAACGAGACTTGGATATTTTTAAATGTCTAAACAAGAAGATATGAAACTTTTGAGAGTCGGTGTTACATCAAAGTGCTTCAACAAACCGATAGAAATACTATTTATGAAGAATTCGTGGAAGTGAGAATTGAACAATGTATACAGTAATCTGAAAAACTGAAAGATAATCCGATGGGACACATCTTGGAGGATAAGACAAAAATTGATCGTATAGATGGAAATAGATTATATTTCTGTGAATCCAGAAAACAAAGAGTTTAATCCTTAAAAGCGTATGGTTGCAGAACTGTAACATATTTATTTTTCGTTTTTATAGATAGTATTAAGTACTAGAGATGTTGTGCTAGAGATGTGCCATCTACAGTTGCATTTTTACAACTTAATTGTGTCAGTTATTGAGTAATCATGTAAAACAAATATCTCATGTTATATAAATATATCATATTTTTTTTCAACTATATTTTAAACTTTTGAAAAAGAACTAGACATTTAAGGGTTAATATACAAGTCAGATAATAAAGGACATAAATGTCCACAGTTACTAAAATTAAAGGGAAATGAATAAATAAATATTTGTGTTTTTAAAGCGTACGATAAATATGATCAGGAACTCTCAAACAATTATACTTTCCTCAATTGTATATTTAGATTTAAGATAACCCTTATTTTAGCCTTAAGTAAATAATATATCCAATTGTCTAAAAAATCTAATTAAAGAAGAAAGCTCGGAGTAAAATTTCCGGAGATCAACCTACATGTGTTCAACCTGGCTGTTAATTGGATAATGAATATAATTTTCTATTTATAGATAATAAAAAGCAATTAACTATAAAATAACTATTAAAAATTGATTTAATTTAGTTTAAAACCTTATGATTCATATGTAGAAAATGAAATTATTTTTTAAAAAATATCATAAAAATCGATTGATACCAAATTCTATAATGCTGACATTTAAACAAGTCACTCGACATGAATGATCTATTTATAATTCGAAATTATTACATGTAATAGCACGTGTTAATCTATAAAATTTTAGAAATATATTTATTTTCTCTTTAATATTCAGTGTAGAAAGTCATTTTTTTCACGATCCATATTAGTTATCAACAAACTGTTAAATTATTTATTAAGTTCGTAGGAAAATAATTGCTATTTTTGTTTTCTGAATTGTAACCTTAATTTTTTGCAGTGAAAGTATCATTTCATCGTGTTCATGTTAATATCATTTTAAAGTACATTTTTGGTTTGTATTTTGATAACATCGAGTTTGGTTTTATTATTAATTTCGATTTAAATTGGGCTATTGAATTAAAGATAGAAAAGAAGCAAATAGTGTAATTTTTTGTATGAGTTCAAAACGGGTGGTAAAGCAGCATTTTATGTTATATTTTGGATATTTTATAACATAAATGCGGCAGGTTTGAAATAAAACACAACAAATATTTGTTTACTATTATTGTTTAATTGTTACTATGAATATAACCACACGGGTTCTGTTACTTGACTGACTTATGAGATCAACTCAACTACCGTTTATATACTGTTCTCAGTGCTGAAATTGTATTTTATGTAAGCATGAGAACACAGGGATCACGATAGGAACGTTACAAGTACTTTTATTAAGACTGATACATAACTTAGATATTGACAGGTCAGTTGAAATTCATTAGTCAGACAGTGACTCATTTATAAATAAGTACAGTAGTGAGGATGGATACGTAACAAGCAGCAACTGCTCGTAAACTAAACAATGCTTTTGATGTAGGTGCTGTTAAGGAACGTACGGTGCAATAGTGGTTCCAAAAATGTTGTACTGCACGATGAGAGCACAAAGATGAAGGTCGCGGGTGTCTTTTTTCAATTCATAACAACCAAATGAAGGCGTTAATTAAATCATAACCAAGGACAACAATTTAGAGTTTGCACAAAAATTAGGCGTTAGTCATCCAACAGTTCTGGTCCACTTAAAACAGCTAGGAAAATCAAAATAGAGAAAAATGTATATGAATTTAAAAGCCATAAACCGCAATTATTTTTCTACCAACCAATATTTTTATCAAGAAATAGAAATGAATATTTCTCTTCTTAGTCAATAAAAATTTGTATATGCACATTCTATTATTTTTAAGTGTATATATATATATATATATATATATATATATATATATATATATATATATATATATATATATACATATTATTCATATAACTTATAATCTTATCCTGTTTTAATATTAAAAAAATCGCACTGCGCATAGTATTATCTAAAGTACAGATAATAATAACCATCTATAGAAAACAATCTTCATTTCAGTGAACTTCTTAGAACTTTGAAATTATTTTGTTCGTAATTGCTTTACTTATAAATCAATATTCAGTAAATGTCAACAAAAAGTCAAATTTAATAAATACCATTATTTTGTCGTCTTCAGAAATTCGGCTGTTCACACAATCTGATGTCAGTCTTTCATATAATTTGATAGCAAACATTGTTTGGTGGAACGTTGTTACTACCTCTCTGAATGTTCGTTCTTTTTTTTTATTATTTGACCAAAGTGACATTTTTATGATATTTCTTTTTAGTATAAAATATAATTTCAATATACGTTTCATTCATCAAAACAATGAAAATGTCAATAATGAAATTTTTTAATTGAAAAAAATTAAGGGAAACAATTTTGAATTTTTTTTAAATGTACATCTTTTGAAAATACACACACACATACATATGTATATATATATATATATATATATATATATGTACATTTTAAATATCATTCAATATTTATTATAAAACAAATGTGTTTTGGAACATATTTTACTTATGATTATGAAAAAGGATTCTTAAAAACAGAAATTGATTTTTTTCACTCCGCAGAACAAATAAAAATACTTTTGTAATCAAAATGTTCAATGAATATTATTAATTTTATACTGAAAAATCTGATCAGATTTTTTTATATTTTATCCCTTTAAAAAGGATCTAAAATTTCACAAAAGTATTAATTAAAAATGATTTATTGAAAATTTTTGACCAGAAAATTTATTTACAATTTATGGAATACAATAAACAGTCATTTGTAAACGTGAAGGATATATTCCAGGACAAGACACCAATCGTTAGATAACATAAATTAATCACCGTTAAGAAAACTATTAAATGTCTTCCTTGTTTGTTGTATGAAAAAAGAATTCGTTTTCAAAAGTCAACTGCATGATAAAGAATGTTAAAAAACAGAATGATGTTTCACTAATTTCAAAAATAAATTAGAATCGCATTACACCACAAATATTTTTTTTACAGACGAAAGCACGTAATAACCGAAGAACGAAATGGTTATAAAGTACATCTTCAACTTACTATCAAGAATTACAGCAGGAGCGATGTTGGAACATACATGTGCGTGTCCACTAATTCGATGGGACGAGCAGATGGTACGATACGACTTTACGGTAAGTTTATGCTTCCTCATTAATAATTTCTATTTATCTCTTGACATACACTTCGATGCTAATATCATGATTATTTCAACAGTGTGTATCTTTTGCTAATATTATTATAGGATATAAATATGTTTCTAGTAAGGAAATCTTACTTTCTAAACAAATTTCGTAGATAAATTCAATACTGTAGAGTAAAATGAAACGAATACTCTTTTTTATGAAACATATGTGTATGTATATATATATATATATATATATATATATATATATATATATTAATGATTCTATTAACAGATAAATTAATTTAGCTTAAATATTTCATAAAATAATGTTTGAAATGCAATCATTTAAAGTTGATACTTTAAAATCAATTTTAAAAAAGGATATCCTCTTGAAAAATACTTGCAATATTTTTCAGTATTCTGTCAAATTAATAAATTCATTTAAATCCTGTTCTATGTACAGTAAAATCTTTTGAAACATCTTGAAGCATTCAATCTTATCTCTAAAATAATTGATTTATTTGAAAGCCGCAATAGTTGATAATATATATATATATATATATATATATATATATATTGTTGTTAATATATATATATATATATATATATATATATACACATATATATATATATATACATATATATATAAGTATATGCATAATCATAGAAAAGAATGGAATCGATTTATTCATTTTTCTGTAAGTATGTTAAATCAAATTGAAATGTTTCTTTCCTAGAAATTGAAAATTAATATATTAGGTGTACAAATTAATTCGGTCCCTTTTGTTATAGAAAGTGAATATTTACAGAAAAATGGAATTGATTTCAATCTTCAAAATGTCCCCAATTACTCTATATAAATTTTCTCCATCTGTCAGGTAACTGACAAATCCCTTGTCGAAAAAAGATGGCGGCTTTGAGTCGATGAAGTCGTAATGCATTTTCGGACCTCTTCCACTGATTTAGCATTTTTTGCGTATTTAATGTATACCAACACCTTCCAACAAAGCTACACAAATCATTCGCTCGGTTTCGGCAGGTTTATTTTAACTGGAATACAAAAAATATGCTGATTTTCGGACACCATCGTGTTCATTACTGTTTTGTGAAATTATGCCAAGTGATTGGCCAGGATATATAATGTTTTTAAGTATTAAGGTTGGCAACTTTAAAATCCTAGAACAACGAGAAATATTTTAATTTAAGACAAAGTTATGATTGATACAATTGGTTTTTCCACTTAACAAATGTAAGTTGTACGTTTTAGCAGCCTAAACTTTTACCTTCCATTCATATGCATATATATATATATAACATAATAAACTCGACTCTCATACAGACTGCTACTCGAATATAACTGAAATATAAACATGGATCTTATTAGATAAGACTGCTCAATTTAATATATCTATAGATCGTGTTGTTTTATAACACAATTTTCAAAATGAAATATACTTTGTTATAAAATGAAATGTATGAAATATGACACAAAACCAATACATTTGAAATATAAACAGTTTATAAAAATATTATTCAATGTAGAAACTGAAAATTGTTACGTTATTATTGAGATCGAATAAGATTGTTTTGTTAAGGAAAGGTCAAGAAATAAATACAGTTCATACATTTATAACTGATTTAGATTCAATACAACAGATACTTTTTATTCATTGAATAATGAGTGAGTTGCATAATTTGGCATATATTTTCACGTAATGTATTATATGTAAAAATTAATTCTGTCATTAAATTGAATCAATCATAACTTTGTTTGAATTAAAATATTTTCTCGTCGTTTTAGGATGTTAAAGTGGAAATTTTAACATTTAAAAACGCTAGATATCTTGGGCATTCAGTTGGGATAATCTCACAAAACAGTAATGAATACAACAGCATCCGAAAAGCAGCATATTAGGTACTGCATACTTTTCGCAATCTAGTTGAAAATTTCAATGATTTCTTAGCTTCGGGGGGAGATGTGGCCAATAAAACGTGCAAAAAATGCCTAAACAGTTGAAGAGATTCAAAAATGTATTGAGGATCTCATCGACTCAAAGCCGTTATCTTTTTTTCGAGACGGGATTCGTCAATTAACCTACAGATAGAGCAAAGTTATACAGAATAATTGAAGATATTTTGAGAATTTAAATGTATTTTATTTTTCAATGAACATTCATTTTATTTTAAAAATTCGACGAATTAATGTGTACACATAATAAATGTATGAGAATAGATATCAATTAACAATTTATGTGGTTTTTATTACTTTACTATATAAAATAATTGAGGATATTTTGAGAATTTAAATGTATTTTATTTTTCTATAAACATTAATTTTATATAAAAAATGCACCGAATTAATTTGTATATGTAATAAATGTATGAGAATAGATATTAATTAACAAAGTATATAGCTTTTATTAGTTTGTTTTATAAAACATAAAAAGGTTTGTCGATCGTTTTCGGTTATAAATAGATTGTAAAGAAAAATATTGGTAATATTTATACTAGTAAATAATTAAGGGAGATTTTTGGTAGACTTTATTCTATCTTAGTTCTTTTTGATACTGGCTTTTTATTAAATCAAAACATTTAGATTATTATCAAAAATAATTACTATTTAATAAGAGTATTTCATAAAAAGACAACACAAATTAGATAGATAATAAATAGTCATTTTTTTAAAATAGTAAATTAATGAATTGCTATATGTCAGTTCAGTGTTTCTGACTATTTAAAAACACAACATATTTACAAATTGAATTTAACTATCGCAGACTGTCCATTATTCGACCATCTTTACCGACCAATATAGACAAGTAATTGTATGTGATTTATATATACAGAACAGAGATATCTATACGAAAATAAAATATTGTTTCAAAACACGCAACTTAATAAATCTGTGACACTAATTATGTCTGACAAACCAGACACAAGCACGCAAATGCCGACTTCTGTGCTTTTATACGGGCACGGAGAGGACACGAGTCGAAATGGTAAAATAAACGCTCTGTTATCTGAGCCCATCACAAATGCGTGCTGGTTTTGTTCTATATGTAATGTTTACATTATAAAATGTGTATAGCCACCTTACGATCCCCTACACACACTGTGCGAATCCCTCACTCACACAATATACACATAAACGATTCCTGTTGCCAAATATACATGTACCACAATGACATAACACTGGTTGAGAGGTACGGTATTCTAACAGCCGAGTCAAGTTCCAACGTAAACTTCAAATGTACATGAATTTTTTTACGGTACATATACATATATATATATATATATATATATATATATATATATATGTATTTGTACATATATATATATATATATATATATATATCAGGTAACCAAGAAGTTCTGTCGTTTTTGAATTGAGAAAAAAACACTTGTGTATTTTTACATAAAATAACTTTATTCATCAAAATATTCACCTTCGCATTGAACAACCCTTTTCCAGCGAGAAGATAATTTATAAATTCCATTTTTATAAAACTGATTATTTTTATTTTCAAAAAATGTAGACACCTCCATTTTTAATTCTTCTTCATTATTAAACTGTTTACCACGCATACGATTGTCCAAAGATAAAAATAGGTGATAATCTGATGGTGATATGTTCGGCAAATACGGGGGATGGGGGAGGATCACTAACCCTAAATTCATAATTTTTGTTCTGGTCTCTACTGCAACGTGTGGTCGTGCGTTATCTTGCAAAAATAAAACTTTTACGATTTACAAGTGCTGACTGTTTTTGTTGTAATGCATCGTGTACTCGTTGGAGTTGTTCACTATAAATGTTTGCCGTTAGGGTTTGACCCATTCGTAGATATTAATAGTGAATAATTCCTTTTAAAGTCCACCAAACACAAAAAAGTTTTCAGGTGTTAATTTTCCTTTAGGATTTTGTGGGACAGGATCTCCTAATGAAATCTAGTTGTGAGTACGTTTGTGATTAAAATAAATAATCCATTTTTCATTATTGATCAAAATTTGATCCAAAAAGTTCTCTGATTTTAGTCGCGAAATAAGAGATGTACAGATTGTAAGACACTGTAATTTGTTATTGGAAGTTAATTCGTGTGGTACCCATTTACTTCATTTCCAACTCTTTCATATTTTGTGTAAATGATTCCATATTGTTTCATCACTTACTTTCAACAATTCTGCAAGCTGTTGACACGTTTAACTGGAATTTGTTTCAATCATTGTCTCCGATTCGTCGATATTAAATTTGATGATCTGTCTGATCTGGTCTCGTCTTTAATGAATTCATCCCAAGTAGAATTTTTTAAACCATCTCTGGGCCGTTCTTGATGTAATTGTCTTTTCTTCAAACGCAGTACAATTTTTTTTTAATTTTCTGTAGCGTTAGTCTCAAGTTTAAATTCATAAAGCAAACACGCACGTATTACACTATTTTTATAAACATTTTTAAAGGCTAGAATTATTTTTTTATTTAAAGTTAACAGTTCAAGATTCATTCAACAATTAACAGTAAAACACATGCTAATATAACTAATAACTAATTCTTGGAATTTTATCTGTTAACAAGTGTGAACAATTCTTGGAATTATTGTACATTATAACAACGACAGAACTTTGTTGGTTACCTAATATATATATATATATATATATATATATATATATATATATATATATATATATATATATATATAGGTTATCCCATAAATAATGCGGTTTTTTAAAAAAAGTTTTGAAACAACGAAAAAGAATTGATGTTTTAATTTTGATTCAAAATATAACTTCCGCTATTATTTACAAATTCTTCCCATCTTAATCTTAACTTTTCAGTACCCTGACTATAAAACTTTTTTGGCTTTACATTATGGAAAAATTCAAGCTCCCTTCGGACATCACTCTCTGTATTAAACCGTTTTCCATTGATGTGATTTTGGAGACTTCGGAACAGATAATAATCCGATGGTACAACATTACCTTTTTGGATAAAGCACTCGTTTCGCAGTTAAAGATGGTGTTTCGTTTCGGTCAACCCATTGTCTGTCTTTGACGTTTAATATTGTTATAAAAAATCTATTTTTCATCATCGGTAACAATTCTATTCACAAAAAGGATAATTTTTCATTCGGCATAGATGAAAAATGCAAATGTCCACAAGTTGTTTTAAATTAATGCCCCATAACTCGTGGGGAATCCACTGTCCCAGATTGGAGAAAGTCACCTATAATTTTCAAGTACCGGTGAATAGTTGATTTGAGTTTCTTGGCTAATTCTTGTAGCGTTGAACTAAGATTTTGTTCCACTAGTGTTCGCAGGATCTCATCATTAAACTTTTGAGGACATCCTGACCTTTCCTCATGCTGTAGTTCCCGAACCGAAATCGTCGAAACCATTTTTGTCATTGGCTAAGACTAACAAAATGTGAACCATAAATTTCTCACCATTTTTTCATTGCAGTTGTAGCGTTATTGCCCTGACGAAACTCCTAAAGCAAAATATGCTTAATATGCTCTTGACATTTCCATAATAACTAATATTTTTTCTTATAAATTTGCGTGATCACTATTAATCTTCCACGATAATACTAAGAAAACATTATGTACAATTAAACATCATATGCATCTAATACGTTATTACAATAATTGCAAAGTATTGTGTCATCCACTTTTACCTATATGAAAATAGCGCATTACTTATGAGATGGCCCTATATATATATATATATATATATATATATATATATATATATATATATATATATATATATATATATATACCCATTTGTCAAAGGAAATTACTTAAAAATTATTATAAATAATTGTACAAACTTATTATTATTCTGTCTAATGTCTAGACGTAAACTCTTTCATTTAATATTTATATTAAATTAATTTGTAACTCATTTCATACCTTCTCCTGCAGAACACTTAAAAACAATATAGATCATATTTCTTGTATAAAAATATTATTTATCCAACTATTTTTTTGAATGTTTTTTTTCAAATATTATTTAGATTTCCATAAAATCAACTACGACTGTTTTTATTACCGGAATAATTTCCAAACGCGACAATTATTCATTAAAAGCTCCATTCAAAAGTCATACCGGTACATAATGACCATACAGTTTCATATCAATCACTCTTCGCTATAATATTTTCACGTTTTATCCCGTTTTCAGTACGCAAACACAAAAGACCATAAAATTCGACACACACATACATTCCTATTATCTATCTATTAGCATCAACGAAATTTTATTACCAATTAGTAAATGCGGTTACTGAACAGAATCGATCGCATTGAACTCAGTAGCAATAACCTGTTATTATTATCGTCGTGCAGATATTCAACAGAAATACAGTACAGAGCATGCGGAGTAGCACAGAATCCCGTCTGTTTCTGTGTGACTACTTTATAGTCGTAAATAGCGGAAATTACGTCTCGATTCGCGCTAATGAGATTAAACGTGAAAACCGCGATATTAAACACTTCATCGGTCGAGATTAACGAGCCTCTATTTCGTTATCAATAGTCGAATTTAATATACGGCGGTCACGCGGAAAGGGTGCGGTGATGCTGATAAAGAGCCATCGCTACCGATGGCCGGGGTGGTAATGTAGAAGGGAAACGATATTTGACGATATCAACCGGTGTTAACTTCACGTTTGTTATGAAGCACACAGAGTGGATTTAATATGTAAACTGTAGGCTCGTTTAATAGCAGTATACAGATAAAAATTTTTTTGTGGAGAAAGTATCCGTGATACTCTGTTTTCTGTTTACAAATTAAGATTTGTTCATTTTAAAACTAATTGAATTTACAATACTTATCAAAAAATTAAGAAAATATTGATCACATTATTATGCAAACAAATGCACATGTATACACTTTTATACATACAAGCCTCTTTATAATAAATATATTCTTAGAGTGATGAAAAGTTTTTTTCTGAAATGTATCCTCTATATATTTAAAGTAGTGTCGTTTTTTTATTTCATTTTTTTATAATATATAAGCGTCTATATATTCTTTGTTATTAGACTTGTTATTCTAAAACTAGAATAAGATACACACACATACACACACATATATATATATATATATATATATATATCAAAACCTCGATTTTCGTCCTTATTTGCATCGTTATATATACACACACACACACACACACATATATATATATATATATATATATCAAGACCTCGATGTTCGTCCTTATTTGCATCGTTATGGGATTTTTTTCGTTAATTCATTGACTTTTTTCATTTTTTGGTAATTCCCTACTTACTTGGTGTTTCCACTTTTATTATGCAAGATAGATCAGTTCATCAAAGTTGTTCAGACTTGAATAAAAGTCATTATACATAAAATATACAAATATAAAAAACAAGTTATACCGTTCAGTTAGTTCTTTACCAGATGCGAAGAGAAAAGATTTATACACAAATATATATATATATATATATATATATATATATATATAATATCAAAATATCGGTTAATCGTGGAAGAAAATAAAACCGTCATGCATGAATTGAGTTTGGCCCAAATTTGGCCTGAATATGTATTGAAAGATGCGGATGTAGATGCATTGCCCAGCTTGCTGAAGCGGCCAAAGAAGCAAATTTTGAAAGTATGGAAGAGGACAATATCAACGAAGTAATAGAATCCCGGAACGAAGAACTCAATAACGAAGACTTGATTGGTATTAATTTAAAACATGTGATGGATGAGACTGATACACTGATATAATACCAGAAGAAATAAAATTAATCACTAGTCGTATTTCGAAAGCAATGCAATTAATATCAAAGGCAATGGACATTTTTTCAGCTGATGATCCTGATGAACAACGAAGTTTAAGATTAACAAGAAGTGTGGATGATGCCATAAATTGCTACAAACAAATTGATCGACAAAACAGGCCGTGAGAATTCAACAAAGTTTAAATAAATTTTTAATTAACTTAGCCCTGTCGACAGCAATAGACCATCTTCCCATTCCTCTTCCAGTTCAAAATTAAAAATATTTATCATATGCATTTAATGTACAAATGAATTACATAATACTTTTTTGGACTAATTTTATTTTTAAATTTTAATTATTATGCATTTTAATTTGGCTTAATTTTCAGTTCCCATAATATTTAGTATTTATTTTGATGAAACGACCAATCATGTTTTCGTTTTTGAGTTCTTCGCTCCTGGATTCTATCACCTCGTTGATATTGTCCTCTTCCATACTTTGAAAATTTGCTTCTTTGGCCGCTTCAACAAGCTGGTCAGTACATCTACATCGGCATCTTAATTGAAAGAAGTCCTATAGAGATACTATGTAATGGAATATTTCGATTTACGTCATTATTCTTTGGCACTAATTAAAAATCAAAATCGAGGTCTTAGTGTATATATATATATATATATATATATTAGCACACATTGGAAAGAATGACAAATTGTTGGCTCACTCAAGTACCAATACCCAAGAAGCATCACACTACCTTATATATATATAAGGTTTATAGAAAAATAATTATAGTATATGACCTTCAAATTCATATACATTTTTCTCTTTTTTGATTTTCCCATCTGTTTTAAGTGATCTAGAACTTTTGTATGTCTAATCACTAATTTTTTTGCAAATTCTCAAATTGGTGTGCTTGGTTCTGATTCAACTTACACCTTCAGTTGGTCGTTATGAACTGAAGAAGGACGCCGGAGACCTTCTTCATCTTGAAAGCTCTCGCCCCAGCATAAATTTTTTGGACCCACCATTGCACCGTACGTTCCTTAACAGCACCCACACCAATAGCATCTTATAATTTACGAACAGTTTCTGCTGCTTTACCACCCGTTTTGAACTCTTACAAAAAATTACTCTATTTGCTTCTTTTCTATCTTTAATTCAATAGCCCAATTTGAAGTAAAATTAATAATAAAACCAAAGTCGATGTTACCAAAAATGTACTTTAAAACGATATTGACATGAACGCGATGAAATGACATTTTCATTGAACAAAATAAGGTTAAAATTCAAAAAACAAAAACCATAATTATTTTCCTACCAACCTTATATATATATATATATATATATATATATATATATATATATATATATATATCTATATACATCAACCCCTATAAATTAAATTATTCAATCAATTATTTAATGAATATTTGTAATAGTGTCTTCATTTTAAAAGTTAATAAATATTTTTCACCCAAATCTGATTCACAGTTGTTTACAGGTCTTTACTATGAAAATTGTATAGTAAAATTTCATAAATATGTCCTATTCACGACAAAAAGACGATATAAAGAGAATATTTATATTTGAAAGTACGGATTTTATAAGCAAAGTATATATTTTATACACCATCAGTGTCATAAAAATGTCCTAATGAAAACTTCATAGAAAAGTATGTTGTTGAAAAACGATCTAACAAAAAATTAAAAGAAACATTTGCGGAAACATCTCTTTGAAAAAAATCTCACCTCTGATGTAACATTTTTATATATAGGAATAAAAAAAAATGTTGAAACATGTTTTAATTTACAACGGTTTCAAAGCTCTTCGAAGCATTGAAACAATCGAGACATTCATTTAAATTGCGGCGGTATGTTCTCCTTTTTTAAAAAAGGAAGTTTCCTCGTCTCTAACATGAAAATAGATACAGTGCGAACGTTAAAGGATACACTAGAAAGACAGAGAGAAAACATTACTGAGAACGAGTCGGATCGTGTACGTTTCGTGTCTGCGCGACAAAGAACACGGCACTTGCGCGCGATAGAGAGAGAGCAGGTGTTGAAAAACACTAGAGATGATCGGCGTATCTACGTACTACATAGGTGGATGATGTGGAACGATGTTGTAATACGAGAAGACGCGAATATTTCACTCTCGCATGGGTTTTTCTTTGCCCAAGCAAAAGATTTATTTCAATAATTCATGCGGCGGTTCGCGTAAAAAAATTACGATCATTATTTTTTCCGTTTGACTCATGGCAGACGTTCATTCATGGGATGCGACGTTGTGTGCCGTTTCTGAAAGATGGAAATACGATTTTTTATGTGGAACGCGACGCGTCCTCTTGATAAATACCGTTTACACAAAGATAAGTTATTCCGGGTTGCTTGGCAGATGCATCGTTTTGTTCTGATGTATCGGTACGAGTTTAGTTCGGAAATCGCGTTTTTATACATTCACGGTCTTCTCTGTTCTTTTTTAAGAGTTTTTTTTTGTTATTATTTCTTACGGCCGTTAAGCTATTTGTTAGCAGAAGTGTTATATATAAATGTAAGAATAGGGCATACATTTTTCTCCGAGGTATTAGCGATCTTTTCAATATATCAATCAGACGATGAAGTGGGAGATTATGGAGATTTATGAAGGACTATTTAGCTGTGGAGCTGAATTACTCTAATGATATTTTAAGAACATACACTTGCTGCACTTAAATCATCACAAGGATTCCCAAAATAACGTATAATTAATCAAACGTTAAAGTGTAAATATTAAATGAAATAGGAGATTTATGTTTTAATCGATGATCAATTAAGAAAAAAAATTAAGATAGAAGCGTTTAGTCATTTTATTTTTAAATTATTAAATGGTTGGCACAATACATTTCTGACACTTTCGGAAATGAATTCTTTTTGCATTCCACAAACCAAAAAACAGATTTTCTGATCAGAAATTTTCAATTTTTACACATAATGTATATATATATATATATATATATATATATATATATATATATATACAGCTCTGTGCAGAAATATAGCACTGAATTCAATATTTTAGAAACTTAGAAGTACTACTTAATTGGTTGTTGTAATCTAATCACATGTAGTGTCAAATGTTTATTTGCGATTCATTTTTAACAGAATCATAGAAATCTCTTAGAATTACACTTCAAATAAAGGGAAACCCCCGTTTTTCTGAAAAATACCAACATTTCAGTGTACAAAATAATAGCACCGTTTCATTTTTTTAAGAGAGAATTCTTGGTTAAAGTTTGTAATTTTTTTTTAATTATTATAATTAAAAGTGAGATAATTACATCATTTGTAATTAGTAGCTTATTAATTTTAACCTTTCACTTAGTAAAAACGGTCATGCTAATCATTTTAGTTAAAAGCAAAGTTTACGGACAAGAAATTACAAGTAATTCCAGAGTGCAAAACTTGTAAATTTATTAGAGAAGTAGCTAGATTTTCGAACAAAATGATAATAAATGCTAAAAACTAGATCGAGAAAGAAGAAACAAAAGGAAAAAAAATTGACAACAAAGAATGAAAACAATATAGATGTTAGGGAAGAAAAACCCGTTTATCACATCAATCAAAATCAAGTAGGAGCTAAATTTACAACTAGATATCGCCACTATAATAAGAAGAGTCATCGAAAAGAATTTGATTATCAGAAGTCCTACAAAAGTACCATTATTGAATAAAAAACATTTATCAAATCGAATAAACTTTGCTGAAGAACACAATTATGGAGCTTTATAGTTGCTATGTCATTACTTTTTATATTAAAAAAAATCAGTTTATTACGTTGGTTTGTTTTATTTATTTCTCAAAATTTTAATATCAAAAGTTATTTGTGGTATTTTTTTGGACAATACTGTATATATAAATATATATATACATATAGTATGTGTGTGAATATTTCTCATGAAATAAACGTAAAAATTAACAATAAACATAAACTATTGGTACAAAATTTGATTTAGTTTTAGAAAAATAAACACAAAACGTAGAATAGTAAAAGAATCATTGCTTTTTTCAAATCGAATAAAATCATTTTATTAGCTGCTCTTTCTTATAATTCTTATGCAAATATTTTTGAACGCTATTGTATTTTCTATTAAAATAATATTTTTCTGACATTAAATGGTAGCCATATATATATATATATATATATATATATATATATATATATATATATATATATATATATCGTAACTCTATTTTAATTTAAAATATTTTCCAGGCGTTTTAGAAGTTTGAAGTCTCAATTTTAACATTTAAAAACACTATATATTTTAGTTAATCATTTGTCATAACCTCCAAAAACGGTAGTGAACACGATGACGTCCGTAAAACAGTATATTAGATATTATTTACTTTTCACATTCCAATTGAAATAAATGGTACCGAAGCCGCATGAATGATTTGTTCAGCTTTGGGGGAAAGTGTTATAAAACACAAAAAATGTTAAAAAGATCCAAAAATGCATTAAGACATCATCGGTTCAAAGCCACCATCTTTTTTTCGGTAAAGAATTCGTCAGTTACCCGACAGATGGATCGAAGTTATATAAAATAATTGAAGATGTTTTGATGTGAGATGTATTCCATTTTTCCATAAACGTTCATTTTCTATTTAAAAAATGCACCGACTTAATTTGTACCCGTAATAAATTCAATATTCGATTTCAAGAATTCAGTGATTTATCAATAATTTTGGAGAATCAATTAATGATTTTTTTAGCTTTGAAATCAAAAATTACCCCTTTCTCAACTAAATGACAGTTAATTATATTAAAACCGATAAATTCATTGATCGGCGCGTTATAATAAATTCTAATATTGTCCAAACTAATTTCTAAACATCAAAAGGAAATTATAATTTACCTGCATAGCCCAAGCAACTAAATAATAAACAGTAATGAACTTTCATCAAATACCGATGTCCAGTATGTAAGTCGACGTAAAGCAAGATACCTTACTAAACAAAGACAATGTAATAACGTTTATTACATACACTTCATATCAAATATACTCCATATTAGTAGCATAAAGACCACATGTGAGATATTAATTCATTCTTGTGGAACGACCTTTCGTAATAACAATTTTGACACCGAGATATGTTCGAAGTTTAATTATTAGTATCTCGAATAAGTCATACATTCATTATTGAAATGCATTCTCAAATGACCATACATTTTACAGTCTTCTTTTGCAATATCCCGATTATCTAATATCTTTCTCTTTTCGAATGTAATAGTTTCAGCAATAAAAATAAAAGTGCAATATCTATATTGGTCGCCCTGAAGCAATTTTCAATGAAAAAAATTTTAAACTTCATTAACTTGTACTCTATACAACGTTAGAAAATGAACCCCATTGTGTATAACTCATAGACTGGAACAGTTTAGTGCATGATACGAAGTGTGAAGGGTTTTTTTTAAATGTATTTCAGAGAGACGAGTATAATGAAGCTCCAGGACACAATTGATAGGAACACCACTTACTAACCCGTCACAGCTTCGCACGAACAAATTCTGTTTGCAATACCGTGAAGTGAAACTATTTTATATATTTTTTTTTCGTTCCGACTACCTGTTAACCCGGAAACAATTCCCTAGGGATACCGTGTAATCGTGTTATTTTCGCACAGCTTCTGAAGAAGATTGCGAGAAGACGATCGAAATGTCAAGTTATAATTTACCAAAGTATCAAAACAATACTGTAACGATTCAGTGGCTGTGAGGATAAGTTATTAATAAAAAATAGAATTCAAGATTGCAGTTCGGGTTCATTGTCTCAATCTGTCTTAGCCCTAGGATAAATTTTCTTAAATATTTAATAAATATTAATGTTTAAGTATACCGATATTAAGTAAATATTTGAAAAGCCATGTTTTAAATCAATTAACTATATATATATATATATATATATATATATATATATATATATATATATATATATATATATATATATATTCTGCCTATTAATTTGATTTAAACATTTACCATTCCTTACTTAATCATTTTATCATTTTTCATTTTTACAAATTATTTTAAATCTAATATATGTTTTATTATTAAATTAATGTCAAATTTTTTGAAATGTAATTTATTTGTGAATTGTTTATACAGATATTTTTGTTGTACACTCGTTAATCATTTATCAAAAAGATTAACAATTCTCCTTTAATAATATTTAATTCATAGCTTCTGTTTATTTATCATGATGCATGATTTACCACCATCCATTAGTTCATTCTTTTCCATCATTCCATTTTCAATTTATTATCAATCTCAAATAAATAAAAAACTTAAATGAGTTTTTAGGCCTGAAAGAAATAACTTCTTTTTTCACACCACAAATATTATTTTTTTAAGCAAAAATGTTAAATAAATCATAAATATTTATTTTGATTTTAACTTATGCGTATTTCGATGGTTATTCTTTCATTTTGAGACTGACCAGGTTCATAACAATCTTCTGAAAAATAATTCTCTACCTTAACGCTCTGAATATGATGTCATAGTTGTCGAAATACGCATAAGCGACAATCGAAAATGATCAGTAGTGATTTATTAAACTGAAAAACTGAATTTAGCCACACAGTTAGAACTATATTGTGAGATGAATCCTTGTTTAAAATATTTTATTTATTGCGATTTTAATTTCTCAACACGTCACTGTCAGAGTATTTGTTTGAGAAATAAAGTAAATAATCAACGATAGTCTGTATTTTTTAAAATATTTCACAAACCTTTTTATTAATATCAAAATTATGTTATTCTTTTGCTAGTGGTTTTAATTATAAGTATATTTTATTTTAAATACATTTATTTATATATATATATATATATATATATATATATATGTATATAAACACATTTCTTATCACTTTTCCGCAGGACAAAGTGACGAATAATATTTTCTTTATCATCTCGTAGGTTTCATGTTTAATTCATTATGTTTCGTTCTTAGGTATTTTTTATGTTTATATATACGTACATACATATATATATATATATATATATATATATATATATAGATAGATATAAAATTGTAGGTTGCATTGAAAGCCGCTGTTCACGTGTAGGTGGCTCTGAGTACGTATGCTGTGGGCAGTAACAGATGTCTTTTATTTCATTTTGAAGTGGGAATATTTTCCTCTAAAACTCAATTATCAGACCCCACCCTTACACAAGTGCTTTTCTATAACCGAATTAAACTGGAATGCAATAAGTTATTTTTCCGATGTATACTTCTACACTACTTTGATTGGAAAAAAAGTAAGCTGGTGGTCGTCGATTGCTTGCGAAAACAGATAATGAATCTGCTCCATCGGAAACAGTATGTAGAGATTGGTTTCGACGATTCAAATATGGTGCTTGTGATGTTCACGACGAACAACGGCTAGGTCAATCGAAAAAGTTAAATGATGAACAAATTAAGATCTATTGGAAGAAGATCCTGCTCAAACACACAAAGAATTGGCTCAACAACTCGAAGTCGATAAATCAAACATTTCACGACGTTTACAAGCCATAGGAAAGATTGAGAAAGAAGCGAAATGGCTGCCACATGAATTGAGCAAAAATGCTATTGCTAATCGTTCAAACATCTCGATTTTTTGCTTTAAGACATAAAAAGAAGAGTTTCTTGTGGCGTATCGCCTCCAGCAATAAAAAATAGATCTATATCTACAACCCGAAACGCAAGAAATCATGAGTTGATCCTGGCCAACCATCACCGTCGACACTAAAGCGAAACATCCACGATCACAAATCAATGCTCCCCATTTGGCGGGATATGGAGGGTGTCGTTTATTATGAGCTATTGAAACCGAAGGAAACAAACACCGCAGAACGTTATCGACAACAACTGGATACTTTGAATGATAATTTGATGCAAAAACGACCATCAATTCCATCAAATCGCCGAAAAAATTAATCTTCTCCATGACAACATTCAGCCCCATGTTGATATAGTCGTGAAACAAACACTAATAGATCTCGATTGGGAGATTCTTCCGTACCCAGCCTATTCTCCAGACCTGGCCTCAAGCGATTACCATCTGTTCCTATCGATGCAACATGCTTTGGAAGATACATATTTCCATAACTACGGAGAAGTCGAAAGTTGGGTTTCTGAGTGGACTGGCTCAAAAGACAGACCATTCTTTC
This sequence comes from Acanthacorydalis orientalis, assembly GCA_034766995.1. Classification (NCBI taxonomy): domain Eukaryota; kingdom Metazoa; phylum Arthropoda; class Insecta; order Megaloptera; family Corydalidae; genus Acanthacorydalis; species Acanthacorydalis orientalis. The sequence goes on along the minus strand of CM068315.1, from coordinate 25,382,634 downwards.
ATCTGTCAGAAAAGTGGGAAAAAGTCGTAGCTGCTGAGGACAAATACTTTGATTAATGTATTAGCACATTTTGTTATTGAAATAAATGCTTAGGAAACACAATCCTTCAATGAAATCTCCTAATATATATATATATATATATATATATATATATATATATATATATATATATATATATATATATATATATATATAATGTTGTAAAAACTAATGATCATTTTTTTTCTTTTTATGTTTCTTTCTATTTTCCCATCAATTTTAACGGGTTATATACTAATTTATTTTATATTAAGATAATGTAAATAAAAAAAGGTACACTTCTCTATTTAACCACAGTGTCGTAAATTGAACTAAAATCATTATATTTAAAATGTTTCACTTTGAATAAGAATCAAATTTATAAAATTTATCAAAACAAATTGTGAATCGACACTTATCACGATACATATGTTCAGTTATACATCCCTGTCAGACAATACAAATATTTAGATACTTGTCGTACCAATAAACTTAATTATAAACACACTAGGGTTTCTGGTAGGTGTACAAATTGATTCGATGCCTTTTTTATATAAAATGAACGTTAATAGAAAAATGTAATACATTTCAATTCTCAAAATATCTTCCATTATTTTATATAACTTTTGATCTATCTGTCAGGTAACTGACGAATCCCTTTTCGAAAAAAAGATGGCGGTTTTTAATCGATGGAGTCATCAATCATTTTCAGACTTCTTTCACTGTTTAAACATTTTTTTGTATGTTTTATGGACAACACCTTCCCCCAAAGCTTAACAAATCATTCAATCAGCTTCGGCATCATTTTTTTCAACTGGAATACGAAAAGTATACCATTGCTTATGTGATGCTTTTCGGGCTCCGTCATGTTCACTACCGTTTTATCAGGTTATATCAACTGCTTCACCAAGAGACATACTGTTTTTAAATGCTGAAGTTGACACTTCAAAATCGTAAAATGACAAGAAAATATTTTAGTTTGAAACAAAGTGATGACTAATTCAATTTAAAGGCACATAATTAACTTTTACACGTAATAAATACACCACACAGTTATTTAGTTTTCATTTGAATGTAAAATCGTTGTCCTGAAATAATTAATTTAAACAATTTGACACGATAAATTATTCAATTCCATAGCTTAAACGCATTATAACAGAAAAAGATAGTTTTAAAAAAAACCATATTTTTTTTATAATTTTTGTACGAATTTCAACTGCCTGTATATATATATATATATATATATATATATAAACATATTTATATATATATATATATATATATATATATATATATATAAACATATTTATATATATATATATATATATATATAAACATTTCCTATATTTGATCAATTACACCCAGTAAGTAAGTAGTCTTTGTGAGATAATGAAAATAAACTATGTGCATATCTAAAATTCAGCACCGTCCACTACCTACTCTACCTGTGTTATCAAAAGAGTGAATTGTGTGTTCTCCAGTATTCATAGAATAAAGACCTCGTTGACCCACCTGGCTCATGATTGTGGTTAGTGTTTGTTACTATCGCAGGATGCGAATCTTTGTCGACAACTCCCACAGTAAATCATAGCAATTCGGTCGCACGAGTCGGAAAAACGGGTTTCGCACAGGAGCAGCGCGGTGGTCTTGTACAAACAATTTATTACAGGGTTACCGAACGGTCGAGTGGCCGGCCGGGATCGGTCAGCGCCGAATAGTTTTGTTTCGTTTCCGCAACCGAATGCCAAAGATTCGGATTACTCAAAAGGATTTAGATACCATTTTGTTACCTTAGTATTATTGTGAACCGGTATAATTGCAGAGACATAAAGGGTAACACGTGTACGCGTCCATGGATCGTATTGTTCCAGAGGACGTACGTTCACGATAAGAGATGACGAATCGGTTGATATAATAGTACTAATCGTATCTATCATTTTTGTTCGCTGAGGAACACTCGATTGAATTTATTATTATATAACAGTTTGGGATATTGATCGAAGCAATTTTTTTCATTATCAATACAATATCAACTATTAACGCTTATTTCACTTATTTCTTTATAATTTAAAACCTACAATTCAAACATGGTAAATAGTTATTACCATTCACTTTCATATTAATTTTTTTTAAAAAAAAAAAAACGCTTTTCTAAACGAGATTTTATTGTTTGCAATATTTTTAAAGTACTTCAATATATTCGGATCTCTTCAAACCTGAACTTCAAATACACCTCGTCATTTTTCTATCAAATCCACTCATATAACAACTTTCCCTTTTCAAAAATAATCTCCATTCATGTTCTATATCCGAATAAACATTAGTTCTTATGCTCTTATCCGTTCGATTTCTTTGAAAAGTCTTTGATAAGTATTTTTCAATACGTTTTTTCCGTGTTGTTTTGAAGTGGCTGTTTGTATATACATATATATATATATATATATATATATATATATATATAATTTGATATTAATTATTGGCATTTCATATTTTTTCTATGCAAATTTATTCCTGAACATTTACCTTTTCATAAACACAAAACCACTCCTCAAAGTATTATTGTTATACAGAAAATATGTTTCAAATATCTTTCAAAAAGTACATTGTTTCGTAAAATTATTATATATATATATATATATATATATATATATATATATATATATATATATATATGTATATATATATATGTATATATATATATATGTATATATATATATATATGTATATATATATATATATATATATGTATATATATATATGCATAGAGAGAGAGAGAGAGAGACTGGATGGAGTAAGAAAAATTACTGAATTTCGCTCAGCTATTGGTTCGGCGCTAGTGAAGTGGAACGGGGCATAATGAGGTTTTCCGATAGTATGTGTCGTACCGTTTTCAGCTGGCGTCATGGCTTGGACGGGTGTTCACCGTGCGTTCGTTATTGAATCATTTATCTGAAACAACGAATCTGTGATCATCACGTAGAGATCTTTTCGAATCCACTTTACGCTCGGTCGAAATGCTACTGTTCCGGACCGAAAAAACAATTTGGTATGGGCTGCAAATTTCAGGGCCACAGGTTCGGCGTTAAAACGAAAACCACCTGGAAGACCATGGAGTGTTCGGACGCCATAAAATGTCAGTACTGTGAGACAGTTCATTGTGCTATCTCTCAAACGTTCAACCCGTAAACATGCTTCTGCTTTGAGGTTATCTGATCGAAATGTCACAAGAATTTTAGACGCCAATCTTATGTCCTATCCGTACAAGGTGATATTTGTTCAGAAACTTAAAGAACACGACTGGGAGAACCGAATGGCATGTTGTGAGGATATCCTTCGAAATGTTTCTGTAAACGCTGTTCAGCTCACAAGTGACGAAGCTCATTTTCATCTGTCTGACTACGTTAACAAGCAGAAATTTCGTTATTGGGCGGAAAATAATTCTTATTAGCTTCATAAAAGCCCTCTACTCAGTAAACGTGTCATTGTTTGGTACGCTGTTGCAGATTTTGGTGTTTATTACCTTTATTTTTTGAAGAGAAAGTCCAAACAGTTACAGTAACTTTCCATCGGTACCTGGAAATACAATGGATTTTCTTAGTACCGAAACCCACCGATTTTGGAAATTCGAATGGTGGTTTCAACAGGATGTGTCTACCGCTCACACGGCGACCAGATCAATTGAAATTTTGAGAGAACTGTTTCCAGCGCATTTAATCTCATTACGCGGCGACGTTGAAGTGACCTGCACGTACACACGATTTCACTCCTTATGACTTTTTTCTTTGGGACCATCTGAAAGCAGAGATATACAAACATCGACCAACAATCATTAATGAACTGAAGGCTATATGCTGTAAAATTGCATCGATAACGCCGGAAATGACCCGCCGAGTGATGCGAAAGTTCATAAATCGACTACAAATGTGTATCGGGAATGAAAGTCACCATCTGGATTATATCATATTCGAAACAAATGGAAAATAAACCGTATTCCATTCACTTTTAGATTATGTAATAAAATTTTGAATAGCATTTATCATGCCTTTTTTATCAACCTTTAAAATCTGTTAGTTTTTTTACCGCACGCTGTATATATATATATATATATATATATATATATATATATATATAAATTTCAAAAAAATAAACAGAAAGTATATCTAAACATACAGAAAAACATTTTTGATTGTAATCGAAAGTTTCAGTTAGTTTTAAGCGAAACTGTGAGACTACATGTACGAGATCTCAACATTAAAGATGTATTATGATGGAAACAGATGACATCTCCAACAACATACAAATGAAAAGATGCTTGTTCTCGCGTTACGCATATCTTGTCACGCACGGTTCACGTTACAACGCACTGTTGTAAACTGTTTCATGCATATATTCACAATGTATGTGCTTACACTTATTACACAAATGTACTACCGCTGCACGGCCTAATTCACAAAATGAAATTCGCGACATGGTTCTATATGTACAATACGTACAAATATATACATAACGGCCGTGTGGAAAATCAGCATTTTTGTTTATTTTACTTTTCATTCAGTCCTGTTGACCCACGGTTACATTTATACGAGGTGTTTCATTTCGGTCGATCGAATGAATGAAAATAGGTATTTGTAACATGTTAACAAACAATCGCTTATGTATGCTGACCGTATATTTCAATTTTTAATACATACAGTTCGAACCAGGCTATCTGTAACAACATTCAACGAAATCTCTCTCGAAAATTGGTACAGTTTTTCTGTTGTTTCGAATGTGGTTTAACATATAGTAGTTTCATTTAAAAAGGAAAAATATTCGACTTACATTCGTTTATTAACGAACAAAACTGATTAAACGATGTATTTTCATTCATAAATTGCAGAAAAAATTATAATATCGGTAACTATTTATCAGTCTGTACGTAGATCAGTACTTACTTTCATAAATTAATTCGTCTTGTGTCGCGCAAACTACAAAATATTTCTTGTTGTTTGTCCAATGAAAAAAGAATTAATTTGTAGATGTGAATTTAGCGTCAGAGTGTCAGAACTGTATTGTGACGTGTACTTAGTTCACACACATATCATTCTAATTAATCAACTGTAATCTTGATTACAATTATAATTGAATTCTACATAAACTGGTTTCAAGTTTAACGCCGTTTGTTTCGGAATTGAATTTAGAGATTTAAATCTCGTGTTCAGAGGGAAAATGTAAGTTTAAAAATAACTTGATAGAGCATGTAATAAAGCTGCCTTTTTATTCTTTGTATAGTTTGCTTATCCACGTTTCTCTCTAACTCATATATATATATATATATATATATATATATATATATATATATATGTATATATATATATATATATAAATAACACCCAGAATGTTGTTCAATTGACAAGTTGTTCAATTGAAACAAGTAGTTCAGTTGATATTTTATGCTTTGTAATAAGGTTTTTTTAAAAAGATGTTGTTTCTTTAAAAATACAAACCTCTTTTGTAAATGTTTTCTTCCCAGCAGTGGATTTTTCGCTGACCTGTAATTTCTCAAATCAGTCACAACCAAGCATAAAAGTGACTGCATGATAGTTTAGACATGTTTTTCACCATGTGTGTTTGTCTTCTTTACGAAATTGACGAGATAATGGATCGTTTATAAAAACATTTTAGAAACATAAATAGTTCCTCATGCTGAGTGGAATATGCCGCTCCGATGGGTGTTTCAATACGATAATGATCCGAAACACACATCGAAGTTAGTAACGGATTAGTTCAACGACAATGCAGTTCAAGTTCTTGATTGGCCGGCACAATCACCAGACTTGAATCCCATTGAAAATCTCTTTGGTATTCCCAAACGACGAGTTGACGATGAACGCTTCGAAAACAAACGGGACCTGTTTCGAATATTAACAAATAAATGGGAAAAGAAATACGAAACCAACATTTTAAATTTAATTTCATTAACGCCACATAGATGTGCTGATGTTATTGAGAATATGGGTTTTTGCACAGAGTACTAAATTTGTTTCTTTAGTTTTGCACACACTCTCATATGTTGCAGTTACTGGTTTTTGTTACCATTTTAATATTAGTGAATTATTATTATTTTTGAAAATGTATCATTTTGTTTCTGTTTCATTAATATATAAGTATATATTTTTAATATCATTGTAAATTAATTGGAAGGAAAAATAAATACATTCAAATGTTTAAGTCGAATTTGTTGCTTCTGTTTTGCACAATACTGTAAATAATATACAAACATATAGTCATAATTAATATTGCAGTTTCTGATGAAGTTACACTTAAGTAATTTACAAATTCGACATACATAAAATTCAAGTTACGTAAAGGTTTCAGGAGCATTACTTATGTAACTCGGAGTGTTACTGTATATATATATATATATATATATATATATATATATATATATGTATATATAAACTTATAGAATATTTATTTCTATGAATTTATAATTTTCACTTTAAAAATTCATCAACATGCTCAAACATTTTCAAATTAAGAGGTGTAAAAATTTTCCTTTAAATTGAATCAATCGTAACTTTGTTTTAAATTAAAATATTTTCTCTTCGTTTAAAGGTTTTGAAGCGCCAACGTTAACGATTAAAAGTACTATATATCTTATCCAAGCAGTTGGAATAATCTCATAAAACAATACTAAACATGATGTCATTTGAAAATCAGCATATAAGTCATTGAAAACTTTCAAAACAGTTGAAAAAAATACCACCAAACCTCGGGAATGATTTATTCAGGTTTGGAGAAATGTGTTGTAGCTCATAAAATATGCAAAAAATTCTAAAATAATGGAAGAGATCCAAAAATGCATTACAACTTCATCGACTCAAATTCGGCATTTTTTCTAACAAAAATATGTATATACATATATGTATATGTATATAAATATATATATATATATATATATATATATATATATATATTAGGTGTACAAGTTAATTCGGTGTATTTTTTTATAAAAAATTTATGGAAAAATCAAATATATGTCAATCTTCAAAATCTCGTCCATTATTTTGCATAAATGCTCCATCTGTCGGGTAACTGACAAAATCACCCAACTACTCCTAACCCACGATTCCAACCGATGATGAATAAAATATCGATTTCTTAAAGAAACATTCTTTTTGTTCATTTTTCTCTACACATTAGTTTTTCTTTTATGTTTTTATTAAATAAAATCTTTTTAGTGAACGCATTTCTATATTTTTAATTGCTTTTTGTATAATTTGCGTTACTTTAACACAAATTTTATGTTTTTGTGGCTAATCAATTTTTGCACGCCATTTTTACACGATTTTTTTGCACGATACATATCCACTGTGTAAAAAGAGATCCAATTATATATACGAGTATATATATATAATATATATATATATATATATATATATATATATATACAAACATACATAAAAGAAAAAAAAATCACCAAGATCACTCCATTGAAATAAAACTCGATCCATATGTTTAACTATCTTTATTCTTAACTATATTGATTTCTTTTGTAGCTAGATCTAATCTTACGCAAATGTTTTCACTTTTTTTTACTTCACGAAAAAAAAACTTTTCTAGACAAAAATATAAAATAAATAATTTTTCTTGCGAAAAAAATAGGTAACGAAAAACGTTCAAAATATTAAAATGCAAGAAAATAAAATTGCATGCGATTCGATATAACTGGTCTTGATATAACTTTCGTCTACTGCTAAAAATGTAATTTTAAAATGTATTCATTTATAAACATTATTCAGCTATCGAACTAAAACACAATAATTCCTCACTTTAATAAATAACGACTCCAGAGGTCAGTAGATAATCGATTATTTGGTCTGAAAAGCTAAATCATCCGCACTGTAATAAAAAAAATAACAACACTGTAATAATTCAGCTGATATGGTTTCAAAATAAAGATCAGTAGTCGGATATTGGTATGCAGAAAAATATATTCAATGAATATTTATAAGCACCTTAAAAATGGTATGTAAATTCAGTGTACAGTTGACGTTTGGCAACAAAACCTAACATCAATCATTTCAACAAATTTAATATCTTTACAACAGATATATTCAGAAGAATTCTGTGATTGACTCTGACAGTATCACAATAAAAAAAAAATATTGAAACAAATATAAATTGCATGTGCCGTAAATTGCAAAGAAAAATCATATTTTTATCCCTAGATGAAAGTTTTTAGTAAAACTTTTATTAAAATGGTATTTTTTGATATTATATGTGTATATATATATTAGATAGATAGATTTGTGTGTGTATGTGTGTGGATAAGAAAGAGTTTGACTTTGTGAAGCCGAAAATGGGCATTACTTACGTGATGACATTTTTCATGTGTAATCAGAAAAAATTCCCCATTTTTATACTACATTTTGGGAAATAAAAGAGGTGAAGATATAAAACAAAAAAAATGTTAATATTTTGTACAAGTTGGAAGGAATACAATACTGCTAGCAAATATAATAAATCCGAAAATTTAAAAATACCTAAATATAATTGAAGCGGTCATTTCAAAACCTACATGTCATGTTTTTTTCCAAAATTGTTTTTGTTATTGAAATTAGATCCTTGAGGGGAGCTTCATATTCAGCATAAAAATTACATTAGCCCCGATGTGTCTATCTGTCGAACCTGGTTATTCTTTTTTGCTTAATGACTGTGATTTTGGTATTATTAAAAAAAAAAAACTATACGAAAACATGTTCATGTATATGTGGTAAAGAATACGTCAAAATGGTCACTCAATCAAGTATAAACTTTTCAGTAAAAAAAATACAAACTGAGGAAATTTTTGAATTTAAAAAATGGTGGCCTCCGTTTTACAAAAAAAAAACTGTTTATCAACCGAATCTTATGGGAAAAGAATTCCGAAAGACCATAAAAAAACATTTGCTCCTTCAACATACATTAGCTTTCAATATGATGCTAATAAAGCTAGGATGGTGGAGATTAAGGAATTCATAAATAGTTCATTAAAAAACACATTCCATCTATTAAAAAACGTATTGCAGCTGTGATGTCATTTCCATCTGCGAAAGCATATAGATCGAAAATTTCGATAAAGTATAAAAAAAGACAATTTAAAACAAGTGAAAGATAGCATCTTGGAGAAGAATATATCATTTTACAACGAAATATTCAGCTGGCTAACCAAAAAAATGAAATAAACTCTGCTAGAATCCGATGACTCATATGATTATGCACCTTACTGTAAGATTGTAAGCGGAATACATATTTGTGTGCTATAATACAATTTTTTTTTTTAGAAAGAATCATAATAGAAAAATCTTTTTTAAACAATCTGTTATGCATTTAATAAGATTCCCTTCAAAAACAACATAAATAGAAACAATTTACGTCGATTTTTTTATACATTAAGGTGTAATAGGACAATAACTACGAGGTCAGACAATTAAGTAATGCGACCGATTTTTTTTTCTCGGCCTGTGGTAACACTGCGAACCTGTAACTCCGCCACCGTAATAGCAGATCCCTACACTCTCGATTGAGACCTTGATCACCCTCATACGATCATTTCTTCGCCAGCTGTTTAGTGTTTTGTAACAACGCGCGAGTAGTGCATGTCACGAAAGTGGAACAGAGAAATTTAGAGCAACGGTGCGCGATAAAATTTTGTGCAAAACTCGGCGAAACCGCGACAGAAACTTATGAAAAAGTGCTTAAAGTGTATGGTAGTGATGCCTTGAGTCGTAGTCAGGTGCTTCGGTGGCATGCCGATTTTAAAAAAGGCCATTTTAAAAAAGGCGATTTTAAAGTGAAAACCATGTTGATTTGCTTCTTCGACAGCAAAGGGGGTGGTTCACAAAGAGTTCGTACCACCTGGAAAAACCGTAAATCAAGTATTCTACCGCAATGTGCTCGAAAAATTACGAAAAAGGGTGCTCAGAGTGCGTCCAGAGATCGCGAAGACTTGGGTTCTGCATCACGACAATGCTCCCTGTCACAGTGCGTTCAGTGTCTCTCAGTTTTTGGCGTCTAAAGGCATCGCAACGTTACCACAACCGCCCTATTCACCGGACATGTCACCCTGCGACTTTTTCCTATTCCCCCATATGAAAAAGTTCGTCAAAGGTCGACATTTTGACTCCGTTGAAGATATCCAAGAATCTGTGACGAGGGTACTCGGAGAGGTCCCACAAGATGTGTTCCAGAATTGTTACGAAAACTGGAAAACTCGCTGGAATAAGTGTATAGATGCGGGAGGGGACTACTTTGAAGAGGATCGCAGCGATGTACCTTAATTTTTAAATATACTCGATTTTTGAATTTTGTCGCATTACTTGTCTGACCTCGTATTAATCAACTAACAAACTAAAGGCTTAAAAAACATACTAACAATGAAAATCTTTAAAAAATCGTATAATTTTTCTGTTACTCGGTTTTTATTGAATCCTGTAACATTTAAATTTTGTGACTTATGTGGTTTTTGAAATTACCGATTCAATTATAATATTAGTAAACGTTAAGCATTTTTTAGATAATTGTAATTAATGCCATAAAATATTATAATTCTACTTGAAACTCTGAACTTTAAGCTAATATCTCTTTATAGACTTCCTGTATTTTGTACATTCACACACATGCCTACAAGTTCCATACTATTTTATATATATATATATATATATATATATATATATATATATATATATATATATATATATATATATATGTATGTATGTATGAAAGAAGACGCAAATGTAATACATGAATTGAAATTAGAATGTACCGCGCATAGGTGTTTGTGAGGTTGACGTCAGCACTTTACGGTTTACCGACATAAATCACTAGAATAAAAAGTAAACACGAGACGTTAGCGGCGCTCGTTCGTCTCTCGCTACAGTCAAGCCGTTAGAGCATCTGAGATGTAGCGCCAATGTGTATGTAGTAACAAACGAGCAGACACCGGCGACTTGGGAACAATTATTCACACTCGACTGGAAGACTCTACTAAGCACATAATTATTATTATAACTAAGAAAACTCAGTTAGTACCTTGAATTGTAACGACTTGTTGTTCGTCATGTAATATGTTCCGACTGATGTTACCAGGTGAGTATTTATTTAATTATTTCAGTAATAAACCAAGTCAGCCGAGTCGCGCGCCGTAATTAGTCATGAGTTTTCATATGTAATGAGATAGTTTTGACTCGATTATCAGCTTAAGAAAACATTTCTTTGTTGTTCTATAAGCTCGTTATGAAAAATCGGTCTGTTATTCGGAATACAACATCGTTATATAATATTAAATTATTCCTAAATAATGTCAATATAAAACTGATTTTTAATTTATTATAATTTTTAATATTGTGTTTTAATTTAAATTCATTGTATTTATTTTTAAATTGAAAAAGTGAATGTACTAAATACGAGGGTGGTTTGATAAGTTTAGTAAATTTCAATAATGTGACGCCACCATTCATTTGGTAATATCACGGCTATCAAGTGTCGCTTTTCAAACTAGGATAAGTAGAATTTCAGCCAGAAGCGACGCTTTATTCACGTTCTACACATGTTTAAAGCAAACATTATAGCAGTTACCACAAAAAGGGAAAAAATGAACAGGCCTTTTTCCGTCGATTCATCACCGTGGATGAAATATGGATAAACCACTACACACCTGAGTTGTAGCAGCAGTCAAAGCAGTAGACAATGTGCGCCGAAGAAGGCGAAAAACCGTTTTGTCGGCTGGGAAAGTGAAGGTCACTGTTTTTTTTTCGGATTCCCAAGGAATCATCCTGATCGAATATTTAACAAAGGGAAAAATAGTAACAGGAGACTATTATACAACATTATTGAACCCTCTGAAAGAAGATCTGAAACAAAAACAAACAAAATTGACGCACAAAAAATTTGCTCTTTCACCAGAACAACGCACCATCCCAAAAATCTACCGTCGCAATGACAAAATTGCACAAATTAGGCTTCGAATCGATTGTTCGTCCACCCTGTTCTTCAGACTTCGTCCCGTGTGACTTCTTTTTCCTAAACTTAAAAATTTGTCTCGAGCGGAAGACATTCTCATCGAATGGGAATGCCATCGCCGCCGTCAATGCGTATGTTGCAGACTCGCTGGACCAAATGTATAACCCTCAATGGAAGCTATGTTGAGGAATAAAATAGATTTTTTTTCCCGAACAATGGTTGTTATCTTGCTTTTTTACCATACTTATCAAACAGCCCCTCTAAATTCATAAAATCCTGTATTAATCTCTTACTTTTCTGTATCGTTTCTCAAAAGTGTCTAAAACGAGAGGCTAGGAGTGAGTTTTATTTTATAAATATTCGAATCTTCAGAAGTAATTCTTTTAAATTATAAATTTCGAAACTATATAAATCGATTAAAAAATATATACAAAGAATGTTTCGAATTTTGCGAATCGAAGCATGTTTGAATGTAATAAACATTTTCTTGTTATTACAATGTGTGTAAAGTATTTTATAATAATACTTCAACATTTGAACCAAATATAAAGGAAGTAAAAATCAATTAAAAATTAATGTATTGCAAATTTAAACATTGAATATAAACCCGTTTGTTATCGTATAAAACGAAAATAAATGAAAATTTGTAATACTTTTTAACGCGCCTACGTACAAAGCTTCATGTTTATCCAAATGTTGGTACTTCTGAATATTTTTTTATTTGTTTTTTTTTGAGCATTGTATTTCAATAAATATTTCAATCGTCTAAAACATTTTATGGATTAATACATTTAAAATATAAAATATATTTTTATATATTAATTTTTTGGTATCTTGTTTGTTATTTTTTGATTTCAAAGATTTATGTAATAAATATTTTTTCTCTTGTAACAAACATTTATAAGATTATGTATAAAATCTTCTAAGATCTAAGTCACCTACTTAAAAATTGGTTTACATATTTTAAATAAATTTTACTCAAATTTACTTGTTAAAAGTATTATAAATAAATGTTTTCTTTCTTTTAATGTTTGTAAATAAATACATTTTATCTGAATCTAATTATGATGCTATGAGTAAATTCACTTTCACTAATAAATTCTTTTTTTACATTTTCCAACAGTAATATGAAAAATAATGGTAATGAATAATAAAAGTTTGTGGATGCGTTAAAGTATAACATTTAAATGTAAGAAGTAATTGATATATTACATATATTTAAGATTTATTAGGTTTTTTATATCGTGGAGCTCTAAAAATAATGATAAACCAATCGAAATTATCACAAGCAACAAACAAGAATGATCAATAATGATTTATTGAATTTTTAATCATTAGAAATCCTCTTGTGATTTGTGTAGTAAAAATAAAATTCATTTTTGAATATGTTATTCTTCTTCTTCAATGGCGTTACAGCTCAAATCGAGCTTTAGCCCATAAAATTTTCTGCCTCAAGACATCCCTCGGCCTGGCAGTCCTTCTCCAGTTCCTTAGTTCTAACAGTTCCACTCCACCGTTCTCTACATTGTCTATCCATCTAAGCCTTTATTTCCCACAGGTCTTTTCCCTTCTGATGGTCTATCGAAGACCTTTTTTGGTACTCTTGAGTATGGAATTCGTTCAGTGTGACCTGCCCATCACAGGCGGAGCATTTTTATGGGGAAGGATAGTTTTGATTCCTTGTATATTTTATATAATTCGAAGTTGTATCGTATTCTCCATGTACCTCTATCGTTTACTGGCCAAAATATCCTTCCCAGCATTTTGCTGGCGAAGGTGTTCAACATTTCTACAGTCTTAGCTGACATGATCCACGCGTCATCTCCATAACATATGACAGTACGGATGAGGGTTTTATACAGTCGAATTTTGGTCTTTCTATGCAAATTTTTGGATTTCATTATGGACAAGAGTGCGTAATATGTTCTATTTACTGCTGCTTCTCGTTTTTGAACTCCTTGAAATTCCTCATTTTCACTGGTGATATTTGAACCAATATATTCAAATTGTTTACAACCTTGAAATTGTAATTATCGATGATAACGTTTTGAACTAATCTTCTTCTTCGTCTTCTACTTTTCAGCATTAGTTTGCTTTTATTCTCATTTATTCTAAGACCAATATCTGCGCAGCGGTTTCAAGTGATCCAAAGACTTCTTTAATGGCAAGTATAGATCTTCCCATGATGTTTAAGTCATCGGCTATTTGTTGTGCTTGTTGAGTATGGTGGAGTTCACGTACTTCATGTTCAAATGATAAGTTGAGGAGCATTGGGGCAAAACCATCACGTTGTTTTAGACCCTGGAATACTTAAAATTTTCATTCAGTACCGTATATATATATATATATATATATATATATTATATTTAAAAAAATGTCTTTAAATTATAGATACAAATGAACAATCATTGTTTTAGGCCCTGCGACACTTCAAAATTTTCAGTCAGTTCCCCATTAATCTGAATATGTAATTAGTAATTTTTAAACATTACTTCTATTAAGGTTAAATTGTGTATTGAAAAAAAAACGCATTTTTTTCATTGTTTTTCTCTCCACAACTTCATGTTTTTATAAATGCAAGTGTTTTTTATCAAAATTACTTTTTTCAAGACGTTTATTTAAACTCTAAAGCATCGTTATTCTTATTTATTTTAAATTGATTTTTCACGAACATTTTTCATAACAATAACTGTATTTTTTGATTTGTTTAAAATTTAACTATTATTATAACAATTACAGTCCTAAAACACATATCCTTAATTACTAAATAAACTGTATAGAAACTGTTCACATTATTTTACATTCCGTGAAGTTCTGCATTGTTGTCTTTGATATCGTTAAAACGTATCATCGTATTACAAGAAATTAAATAAATTATCATGTTTCATAGACTCTTATACAATTACTGCTACGATATTAAATGTAGAGCAGTAATGTGATTACTATTTTTATTATTTAGATATATGTATGTAGGTATGTGTTTATATATATATATATATATATATATATATATATATATATATATATATATATGTAAATATATATATGTATATATATATATATATATATATATATATATATATATATATATATATGTTTGTGTATATTGAATGTACAAATGTATATACAGATATGATGAAATATCGTAAGCAATTATCTGGTTTAATTGTTATTATTATTGTAGTTATGAAAAGTTTATCTTGTAATCTAACGACATAACATACTAATCTATATTGTAGTGTACGTTACTAATCTGTGATTATATTCTATTTAAACACTTATCGAGCCCACACCATCTGCAGAACGCAAAACGTTGAAGCGATGCCAATATACCCTCAACTCATCTAAAGTCAAGGGTCAAGTAAACGGGGCCTCGGCCAGCAAGTGAGTAAGTGAAGTAGTAAGTAGGCGAACGAGCGATCTCTTAACGGCCAGCATGGGCAGAGATAGAATCATTCCTTCCACGAGGGTCATACAACAGATAATTCAGAGTTGTTAGACACTGAAATGCCTCTCACAGGCGTTGTCTTAACGCTGTGTTGTGCGCGCGTTATGCTCTCAACATTCCGCACCGGATATTAAGAAAACACATCTGGCCTAAATTGGTGTCAGCGGTTGCGAACATGTCGATGAATTAAAATTATCTCGATTAAAACTCGAATGCGTGCTTATGAAAAATGTTTCGATATTAGATTTGTAATCTTCAGTCATTTCGTACATTTCCCATCGTTGTAATGACTTTAAATTGTTACGTTTTGTATAAATTTGACCTTTGTATATCTGTCGAGGGTATCAAAATATAGAGAATATGCATATAATAAAAAAGCGTACAAATAATACTGAGAAGAAAACGTTTTAAAAGCATTTTTTTTAAATAAACTGAAATGATAAACGATATTTTTGTTTCTACATAAGATATTTGAATGATTGAATAGCGAACCCATACTCTAGAATTATATTTCCATTTATTTTAATGATTATATCATTAATAAAACGATTTTTCGGATAAATTCGAAATTCTATATACAGAACAAGCGAAAAATTAAAGAGAAATTTCAGAACTAGAACAGGATTTTATTAATGTCAATTTTCTACATAACGCTCCCAGAACATAGTTCTACTCTAAAGCTTCTAATTTTTGTCCTAAAAGAAATATTTTGGACTCTTGTGTCCAATGCATTGTTGACCTCATAATCATAAAGAAACTTTTATCCTTCCGACTCTTTTTCACTGGTCCAAAAATATAAGATAAGGTGGAGATTTCAAGCTTTCAAATAATGATGACATTTTTTTATGATATGAAGTGTGAAGTTAATAGAGAGAAATTTAATTAGGAAAAAACTTTTTGTCCTCCCAACTATTTTTACTGGCTACTATGTGAAATAAGGTGAAAATTTCAAGCCTACAATAATGATGATGACATTTTTTTGAGAAATGGAATATGAAGTTAATAAAAGAAAACTTAATTAGGAAGAAACTGAGCCATTAAATAATGATGACATTTTTTTGAGATATAGAAGATGTCATTTATTGTTCATTTTACACATAAATGTGAAACAATAAATAGTAACAAATACTGTGAGCTACAGAAACTGAAGCCAGAAAGCAAATCCAAAAGAGTTGAAAAATTTTCGAAAGGTGTGATTCTACTTCAAGATAACGCTAAGTCTTACACAAATAATAAAATAAATAATATTTTATTCAAAATCTAGACTTTGAGCTCGTTGACTATCTATCGTATAGTTCCGATTTAGCAATAAATGATTTTTACTTTTTGTACCATTAAATAAAAAAAGAGCATAAAAGTAATAATAATAAAAAAAGATGATGTATAATAGAGTATAGTTTTAAAGTAGAGTGTAAACATTTCTTTCTGATAAGGATGTAATTAATACATTTATTATATGTATATAATCATGAAGATTTGATTATATATATTGATTATATGTATATAATCATGAAGATTTGGACTAGGTATATATCAATATTGATTTACTGAATATTTTTGATTAGAAAATTCGTCTGTAAAACAAAAAAAGAATTCATTTCTGAGAATATTTCATTTACTAAATCTACTTAAATGAAAAATTTTTATTTAAGCCAAAGTTGTAAGTTAAGAGGAATTATATAAATTTTTATTTTATATTTTTCAGCTAGCTACTAATTAAATCATTCTGCATTATAATTATTAATATATTTATGCTATAAGTATAATGAATGTATAGAAATATTTAAATAAATATTGTTTAAATTTGTACAATATTTGTGTACAGCATACTATTAGTATTACGAGTATTACTATGTTTAATTCAATATCTACTAAGTTTCTATTGTTTTTCATCCCATTATATGATATATTGGTAATTTACCATTGCCTGAGGTACACAATTTGTTACCGACAAAGCCGTGTTTCCCTCCCCATTTAGTCAACATAATAGAAATAACATGTTAACCAACTGTATATACACGATATTTTTATTTGTTCAGAATTTAGATTTTTTCATACACGAGCTAACATTTACTGTATATGCAATAAAAGGATTTTATTTAAATCGCTGAAAAGAACGAACTTAATTGAAAACGTTTGTTAAATTTTTAGTTTACAACAATATCTTTAATTTTTAATATTTTATTAGACAAAAAAATGTGTAGATAATATATATATATATATATATATATATATATATATATATACATATATGCATATTAAACTTAGTATCTTAAAAAAAGAACAAAGAATGTTTTGTACAATAGAAAAGTTGAACAAAAGCACACTAACACAATAAAGATGGAAAATATTTTTGTTTATACAACCAGATAACCTGGTTCAGTGATTCAATTTCAGTTCATTTTAAGAAAGACATGAAACACTGTACATTGAAAACACTGAGAAAAAAATAACGTTGATATTTAGTTAGAGAAAATTCATTTTATTACTAGCCGTAAACATTAATTTGATACTTTTAAATTGAATCAATCATAACTGTTTTTTATTCAAATATTTTCTAGTCGTTTCATGATTTCCAAGAGTCAAACTTAACGTTTATAAACACTATACACCTTTGCCAAGCAGTTCGCATAACCTCACAGAACAGTAGTGAACATGATCGCATCGAAAGAGCAGAATATTTGACATTGCATACTTTTCGCATTCCAGTTGAAAATTTGAATGATTTTTTAAGCTTTGGGGGAAAATATGACGCATAAAACATGAATGAAATGCTAAAACAGTGGAAGAGGTGCGAAAATTAATTAAGAATTCATCGTCATAAAGCCGCCATGTTTTTTGGACACGAGGTTTGTCAGTTAACCAGCAGATAGAGCAAATTTATACAAATAGTGAGGGACATTTTGAGGATTTCTTTCTTTCTTTCTAGAGGTTTGAAACGTATACCATTTTTCTGTAAACATTCTTTTTCTATAAAGAAATCATCGAATTGAGTTGTGCAGCATTAGCTGTACAACTCAATATATATATATATATATATATATATATATATATATATATATATATAATGAAAGAGAGGGATAATAAAAGATAGAAGGAGAGACTTCTATTATATTAAATTCATAAATATAATTAACTAATTAATTATTAAAAATCAAAATAAATTTGATAACATGTCTACAAGTAATAAAAGTATAATACATTTATACATGTGTGTGTATGTTTGTGTGGATATATGTTCCGAATAGTGTTGGTTAATAATAGCACTTAAATTCCTTTCCAAGAAGCAGATCTTGTCCATACCATTTGAAATGCTTTTAAAATAAACTAGTTGTTTATGGTTCTCTTAATAGCTCTTTTTAAAATTGTAAACATGCACTTTAATAGAATCGTGCAAAACCATCGCGTGTGAGAATATAATCCGTTAAAATTACAGATGACACATTATTCCTGTTACCTAGTTCGATAGATACCATCTGTTTAATATTTAACTCTATCCACTATTAATTTATTTTTGAAATTAAAATTTGTCATTTCAGAAATAAATTCCTTTTCACTGCAAATACAAAAAATGTTTCTAGTCGAAAATATAAATAAACCATTTTCCTCTGTCTCTTATGTCTATTTTGTTGAACAGAAGCAACCATCAATCTCAAAGAGCCAAGGTACAGGAAAATCTGTTTATATCTAGTGAAAAATTTCAGATTTTTCTGTTGAAATACTTATAAGTAACAAACAAAAGTGATCATTAATGTTTTACTAAACATTTCAGACCAGAAAATGTTTTGTTGCCTGTGAGGTGAGAAAGGAATTTATTTATATTCGAGACTGAGAATGAAATAATTTTTTTACAGAAAATATAACAAATTTAATCAATGCTACAACTTTAATAAAAGTTTTATTTATTTTGTTTTAATTATGTAATTTAAGAGCTTTACTGCGACTGAAGTTCATTGTTCGTCGAAAAAAATTACTTTCTTAAAAAATATGATCTATCTCACAAGCCATACAAGATTTGATCTTATTGTATACTGACAAACAATATGTTTTTTAATCAGTTATGTACAACACTTTTTAAAATATAAATTTTTTGAAAGGTATTTTTGCGAATTATTTATTATAAATGAATGTATATTAAATTTGAATGATATCTCAATTAATATTTCTAAAAGTAATTGTTTCTTCATAAAAACTGAAATATTTTTTTTAATTTCCAAAGCGAATTCTGTTTCAATCCATAAAATATATAAACTTGGATCGAAAGTATTCATTTATTATTTTTGATTGTTAATTATACACATTTCGATATCGATAGCATCGTTTTTAGAGCGCCAAGGTACAGAAAATCCGAAGACGTTGGCATCACTATCGAAATATGTCAAAGAAATAATCAAAAATGATCAATCATGATTTATTAAAAATTTTTGAGCAGATTTTTTATGGTTTGTAAATTGAAAAAAGTATTCATTTCTGAAACTTATTTGATTCTTATTTAACAACAAAAAAGTGACATGGAGTATGAAAAAATAATATAAAGCTCATTTGTCATTGTCTGAAATATAAAAAAATATTTTTGAATATTATACGATTGTAAGATTTATTATTTTTACCATATTAATATTCTTGAGTTTATTTCATGTTTTGTGGTAGATATGACATGTTTGATATTAATTTTATCTGTAAATAAATTGTATTAACATTGCTTAACTGCTTAAACAATTTAATTAGTTTATATGCGAGATTAATTTTAAATAATTACTTGAATAAAATGTATTCTAATACATAAATTGTTGTCAAAACTAGAACTAAATCTAATTAGTAACTTAATTTATTAGATGCTGTTTAATTGATTTCAGATTTGAATTAATATTTAAAATAATAATGATCTTTCTATGAACAAAAATTGTTCCTCCTCCATAATGTTTATTCGTGTTCTGATTGGTTGATTTAAATAGCGTGATCTACTTTCTATTGGCTAATGAAGATCGCGTGGTTTGTTTTCTGAGTGATATTTTAAAGTAAAAAATAAATTATTTTCTCTCTAAATAATTAATAGTAACGTAACACATCTCTGCAATAAAGGTTTAAATAAAGGTTTCACCCCAGAGTCGCCGAACGAATAGGGGACGTAGACCCCTGGTAATAATAAACCATAAACACACTCATAAAAATGTTTAATATCAATAAGCACAATATCAGGATATATGGATACTTTTTTACAATTCTGCCACTGGTTGAATACCCTTTTACAAATAAATTCTTTTTTCACCCCACAAACCGAACAAACATATTTTTATGTACCCCGGAATGAACATCAGCATCAATCAAAAACGATTTATTGAACATTTTCGACCAGAAACATTTTTTTATATTTTGTAGAACGAAAAATAAATAATTTGTGAAATGATAAATTCTAATTATAAAAATTAAAGAATAATAATTATATTAAAATAGCAAACAGATTGTATTTATCGAAGCATATAACACGAATAATGTGTCCTATATATATTTCTATTTGAGTATATTCTCGCACGATTTTGCAGAACTCTATTAAGTGCATTTTTACAATTTTAAAAATCTGAAATTATTGTGTATCTTGGCACTCTGAAGATATGAAATCGTCGTCTAACTACCCTTAATCAATAGTAAAAAAAATGATCAGTAATGATTTATTGAAAATTTTTGACCAGAAACACTTTTTATGCGAAAAAAGGATTCATTCAGAAGTGAATTCGACCACAGTGTCATAACTGTAATGGAACGAACAAGATTCATACATAATATATCTTAGTTTTCTTAGACATTTTATTATATACAGATCCTATCAGAGGAGGAGTCAAGAGACAGCTCCCTCGGAGCTCACAATTTTACGGGCCTCAATTTTTAACTCGATCTGTTAGAAAAAAAATACATTATTTGTATCCAGTGCAGATAACAGTTTTATAACATATAGCAAATAAATTGTATTATTAAAATTGTAGTACTTATTTTATTTTATCTTTCATTAAAATTGTAGTAAATGTATTACTTAATTTTTTTCTTCTATTATTTTTGCAATTTGTTTAAAGTTTTATAGAAATTTAATGAAATCGATCAGAAGAGTATAGATTCAAAGGCAAAATTATTGCAAAGGAAATATAAAAATGAAATAAGTGAAGAAATTGAAGAAGAATTAATATTGTTGAAGCGTGTTTACAAATATAATTTTAAACTACGCACGAAACCGACAGAATCATTTGAGGAAATTATCAACGTGGGATTCCTAAACATATGTGATTATGCTTCGAATTTTTTTGAACGTGCCTGTGAGTTTAACTTAAGAAAAAGTATCATTTATTGTTCAGAAAATGATTAAAAACTTTCTAAGATCTACAACCCTAAACATAAATTACAAGACAGCCCATATTTTCGATTATTCTGAAATAACAACTGAATTTGCTAAATGATAAAGCGGAAAATCTTCTGTAAATTGATTTCCATACTTGAATAAATATTAAATATCATTAAACAAGCATAAACATTTTATACTTTCTTCTCCATAGTTTTCAATTTTGAAAAGCCTCAAAAATATCAGTTACCCCTGGTATCGCATTTTCTTTGAAAGGCCCTGATTATATATATATATATATATATATATATATATATATATATATATATATATGTATATATATGCATACATAAATAAATAAACAAGGATGTAATTACTAACATAGTAATAGTTTGTGGAGTTTCGTTAGTAGTCACATCGAATAATATAGGTGAGACGATGCAGTAGTGTCGACAGTTATTGTACCTGAAATTACCAACCATCAGTGTAACATAAAACTACTGTTAATAGTCTAAAAGTTGTTAATAGGTTGTCGTAAATAACACCACTGTATGACCACTTCAACGTGGTCTACAACGACTATGTCCATACTAAAAGTTCACTTAACTCAGGAAACTATTACTCACTCATGCCATATTTATTGTCGTTAGCATCTTTTTCTGTTTTGTTACATTGTAAGACATTTAAATCGATTGTAAAAGAATACATTTTTAACGAATATTTAAAATATTGATTTTTAATTTTAGTTCAATTATATATATATATATATATATATATACATACATATACATACATACACGAGGGTCGTTTGATAAGTTTGTTAAATTTCTATGATGTGGCGCCACCATTGATTTGGTAACATCATGGCTATCAAGTGTCACTTTTCAAACTAACATAGGCGAAATTTCAGCCAAAAGTAACGCGTTGGTCACGTTTCACCGTTGTTTAAAGCGATCATTGTAGCAGTTGACGCAAAAATTGAAAAAACAAGTAAATCTTTTTGCATCAATCGTCGCCGTGGATAAAACATGGATCCACCACTACACACCTCAGTCGAAGCAGCAATCAAAGCACTGGACAATGACTGGTGAAAGTGCAATGAAGAAGCCGAAGACAATTTTATCAGCTGGTAAGGTGATGGCCACTATTTTTTGTGATTCAAGGAATTATCCTGATCGATTACTTAACGAAGAAAAAAACGATAACAGGTGTCCATTATGTTACATTATTGGACCGTTTGAAAGAAGAGATGAAACATAACTATCAAGATTGAAGCATAAAAAATGCAGTTTCACCCTCCTAAAAAACGACCGTCGCAATGGCACAATTGCAAAAATTTCGCTTGGCATTGATTCCTTATCAACCCTATTCCCCTGACGTAGCCCCGTGCGACTTCTTCCTCTTCCCAAATATCAAAATTTAACTCAGTGGGAAGAAATTCTGATCGAATGAGTATGTCATCGCCTCTGTCAGTGCGCAGTTTGCAGACTTGCTGAACCAAGTGCATAACCCTCAATGGAGATTAAGTTGAGAAACAAAATGGATTATTTTTTTAAAAAAAACCGGTATTTAACTTGCTTTTTTACCATACTTATCAAACGATCCACTTATATATATATATATATATATATATATATATATATATATATATATATATATATATATCAAACAAAAATAAAAGAGCATGTCACAAATGCTACTGCATCACATTATACCTGACTTCAACTCTCTTTCTCTATTCTATTTTTATATACTTATATTAAATTCATATAGAAACAACATCTACAGCCTTTGATGATCGAATTCTGTCCTTAAAAATCACATTTCTATAATTTGTAAGCGATATCTTTCGTTCTTTCTTCCACGCACGTTTGTAGTTATCCTTATTCCATCGCTCTATCTCTATATATTGAATAAAAATTACAACATACATATATGATCTGTTTGCTTGATGTAGTTTTCTTGCTTTGATCTATGAATTTTATATTTATTTATTTTGTCATGATCAATACGTTTTAAACAATCTCTCACTCTCTGTCTCTCTCTCTCTCTCTCTCTCTATATATATATATATATATATATATATATATATATATATATATATATATATATAGTTAAAATATGTATATGCTTGAATGAATCTAAATTAAAAACCAAAGTTTGATAAATAATATCTAATTGAACACTGAATTAATTTCCACAAAAATGTCACACTTATTTGAAAGTATACAACACGTTTATATTTGTTTTATATTTGATTGTATCTTTATATGTCATAAAAATCACCGAAATCGTTTTTGAGAAATACTGAACAGTTCTGACACTGGTTAAGTTCACTTCAGAGTTTTCTAGACGTTAGCGCTCTGAGAATCAGAGCGTAGCCATCGAAAAGCGATAATTAAAAATATTCTATCATATTTTCTCGAATATTTTTGATTTGAAAAATGTTGACGTATTTTATAAGATAAAAAAATAGTCCATTTGTGTAGAAATATTGAAGCTCAATTCAGATAGGTACCAACCAAAATATAACAGAATAGCTAATATAAGAAATAATAACTGTTTTAAACTTAGAAAAAAGTATAGAATTTATTATTCTAAAAAATTGAAAAACATAAAAATAAATATATTAAATATATAAATAATAGAACATCAATAGCAATGCTTATTTTATACATTCAAATTATAAACTACCTTCTATAAAACATATTTAAATATCAGGTGTAAATATTAATTCTGTGCCTTTAAATTGAATCAATCATTACTCTCTTTAAATTAAAATATTTTCTTGCCGTTTTAAGATTTTGAAGCTCTAACCTTAATGTTTCAAAGCACTATATAACCTAAGGCTAGTAGATGGCATAACCTCACAGAACAGTAATAAATGCAATGGCGTCTGAAAAGCAGCATATTAGGCATTACACACGTTTAGCATCCCATTTAAAAAAAAATCTGCCGAAGGGATCGAAATGATTTGTTTAGCTTTGTGATAAGATGTTATGACGCATAAAACATATAAAAAATGTTCAAATGGTGGAAGAGGTCCGAAAATGTGTTATGACTTCATCAACTTAAAGCCGTCATCTTTTTTTCTATAAGGAATTCATCAGTTACCCAACAGAATAAATGGCTATATTTTGAGGATTGAAACTTATTCCACTTTTCTGTAAACATTTGTTTTCTAAAAAAAAGACACCGAATAGATCATGAATCAATTTGAAAATCAGTCTTAAATATCTACTAAAGGATGAGATTCATTCCGAAACTAGTAGTGGAAATCAAATGTCTAACAGGTCCAAAATAATGACATCATAGAAACTTATATTGGGTGTAATTATAATGTTAATTCATAAAATCAAATACGAATAATATTTTTTAATTACAGTATGTAATATTTTTTTAAAAAAAAAAGCGCACTGTCCAACAAAGTTCTTATTTTATACATTAAATATAAAATAGATACATTTATTAATAAACATATATTCTCCAAATTAATATACACGAACAAGAATTTATAACAGGCTTTATTACTGATTATAAATAAACATCAAAAAGCTTTTCTCTGCAATTACTTTTTATACGATTTCGAGTTTTTCTACAAGTGTAATCTCTTTCATGTTTGTTCGGAGACAAGTTTTATTTGAAGGTACTTTCTTGCACTGTTCTTTGATTTCTTTTTTATCTCATACAGCACACATCTGAAGATTCGATTACACATTTTCAGTCAGTAGATTTTTAAATGTCGCTTATCCAGTATTCTATTTAACTTCCGATAACCATATTTATAAAATTAAAAATAAATTTTGATTATATTTGTATTGAAATTAATATGAGTTCTGCTGTTTTAATAAAAACTATGGTTATCTATAACGCTAAAAAACTCTGATTGTTGGATCGATAATGGCCTTAATTGTCGCCGCACCGTTAAACCCTTAATAGCTAACTAACTAACGTGTTTGTGGTAATAAGAAATATTGTTTTTTTTTCGATGTTGAAGAAGCATCGTATAGATGCTAATCGTTTTTATGTAATCGTTCATTATCTCAATTCGATCCCACTAAATCAGTACAGGACATTTATTCTTGTTATCTTTCTGAAACACAAACACTGCTGCACCCGATCTCATCCGGTCGGAACGATCTGTGAAAACGTTTCAAGAATTACGATCCTCGGTATCTGGAGGATTCATATTGAGGACTGGCGGTCCGTGTTAAAACCGACAGTTACACGAATTTATAATGAGCGTATGTATTTAAGATTTTATCTCCTCGATGGGATACTGATGTGGCGGACGAGCGAGGCGAGAACGTGAGTAATATCATCTGCCCTATATATCTGTGTGAATTCGGTGGATGGGGGTGAGAGTACGACGGTGGTACGGTTTCCTTTGACGCCGCCACCTGGCCGAAACCAACGGGAAAGTGAACGTCCGATGTTGCGGTCGAGATAAAACACGTCGCGGCGCCGGACGCGTCCATCCGGAACCCGAACACTCCTGAATACTAATTTATAACAATTCCGCCAGAATGCGGTTCGGTACGTTATATATAATACGTACACTTCTGCTGCTGTTACTCGCTCACTCTTTGACTGACCTGATGTGATCGTGGCTAGCGCATAAAAAAACCGCAGAGATATTCTCTTGACGTCCTTATGCGACTGCAGGGGATGTTCGTAGAATAAGTTTTTTCTTCGTAACAGCAACGACAAACACTATGTGTATTATATCATTTTTCTGTGTAACATCTACTACTGATTTATTCATCGGGGCAAAAAAAACGGTACTAACGCAGCGTCGGATCTGTATGAAAAGTAATGAAGCTTAAGCTTCAGTGCTCCGATTTCTAAGAGGGCCCGCAATGATCGAATATTAAAAAAATCGTCATACAAATAAATAAAACTTATCAAAAGCAAGTATTGTAAACCATGATTGTTAAATTACCATTGTTGTACAATTTTGTAATTTGTAAACATTTTCAAAAAATGCAAGAAAATACTTCAACAATGACCGATAAAATTCCACGAAATTTCATAAAATTAGATATTTTCCTGTCAACACAGTATATCATCCGATAGTGTCAGTTACAAATAAACTTTAATAATTAAAGGTTGATTTGTCATAAGCTGACATGCTATTTTCAGATAAGTTTATTTATGTTTTTATTGTTAATTTTATAGTTTATTTACATACATATACACACACACACACACACAAACATATATATATATATTCTATTCGGAAACTATAATTTAAAATGGAATGATATTTTTAATTGGATGTGGTTTTTTTAATTATTTAATATTGTAAAATTTGTTTCTAAAGCATTTCATTAAAATCATAGAAAATGATTATCAACAATCGAATTTTGGAGTAGCACAAACTGCTAAAATAGTTCAATTGAATAATTTAACTGTGTTTCTGTGTTCTAATTTTAAAAAGAATACTTTTAAAATTAAGATTTATAGTATATATATATATATATATATATATATATATATATATATATATGTATGTATATGTATATAAGGGGGGCAAAAATGACAAAGCTTAAGGGCCCTCTGATGTACATACATAATCGTCCATATGATAATAGAATATTTAATTCTCTTTTCCAACATGATTATTCTAAGAATACAATTCTTATACTATGTGTAAATCACATCCACAAATGAATTCTTTTTCCACTCCACAAACCACAAAAAAGTATTCATCAGAAATATTCAATAGATGGTTACACATGCGAATTTGTCAAAAGAAAAACTGATATTTGTCTATACCCTGGCATTCTTAACACTTTATGCACAGACGAATGTGAGGGCGGATTGCACGTAAACTGGGACAATTTTGGTTATCGTGTGAGTTCATATGTTCTACAACTAAAGTGTAAATAAATGTGTAACAGAAGAATTTGCAGCTTATAGATGAAAGATTAATTTTCAAATTATTTTTGTATTTACTTTATTGATGAAAAATCAAAATGTTAATAATATTTGAATTATTAATATATCTTTAGAGTATGATAGCGTTCGTAGCAATCACCCTTGTGCAGTGGAATATTACAAAATTTGCACATGAAACAAGTTCAACTTTTTTTTGGACGCTCACACCGTACATTGCCTTTGATTGATTTTACTTTTACCCTTGGTCATAATTCTTACAAGTTTGTGATATTTCAAATTAGATAGCCTCCTCGGGTGATCCATTTTTGAGATACTTCTTAAAGTGCTTGATATATTAGAGCTGCTAGAAGTGCTAGTTGAATTAGGTTCTTCTATTATATCTTCGTCTGGAATTGGCTAAGTATTTGGCAGAAGTTCTTGTTCAGTAAGTCCGTAGTCAGTAATCCAGTCACGTGCTGCATCAAGTAAGAATTTCTTGTACGATTTCTTTTTCCATTCAGTATCCTATATACTATAAACGAGTTAAATAGAGCACAGTTGATAAAAACACATTAAAACTCTTTTTGTCCATTTCTTAGTTTTTCTAAGAATAGAATAATTTGCGAG
Organism: Acanthacorydalis orientalis; assembly: GCA_034766995.1. Taxonomy (NCBI): domain Eukaryota; kingdom Metazoa; phylum Arthropoda; class Insecta; order Megaloptera; family Corydalidae; genus Acanthacorydalis; species Acanthacorydalis orientalis. Next base: position 25,354,348 of record CM068315.1, on the reverse strand, counting down.
GTGATTGATCTTCCTGATCTACCCCTTTCATATATTTATTATGCTGTAGTATTGACTCAGTCTTTTGAATTATTTGTTTTGTTCTTTTATTTACTGTATCAATTAACCTGGCAGAGTGTATTGTCGATATTATATTTACATTTTTTTCCATTGTTCCATATCTGTAAAAGAACATCGTCATTTCTTGGAAATGTAGTTTCAAAACTGCAATTGAACAGCCTATTGATAGGCTTCCCTGCTATAAGCGTTGTCGAAAAATAGCCTATTAATAGGCTTCCCGGGCATAAAGTGTTAAGACGATACCAGCGTCATCCAAATGCGCATAATCAACAACCATAAATAATCAATGGTGATTTATTAAACATTTTTGGCCAAACAATCAGTTATGGTTTGTCATTTTCACAAAATCACTTTCATACGTCTTCCACTGTTTTAACATCTTTTGCATATTTTATGCATAACAACACTTTCCCTCAAAACTGAACAAAGAATTCCCGTTGCTTCGGCAGCATTTTTTTCAACTGAAATGCGAAAAGTGTTCAATTCGTAATATGCTGCTCTTCGGACGACATCGTGATCATTACTGTTTTATAAGGTTATGCCAATTTCTTGGCCAAGGTACTGTTTTTAAATGTTAAGGTTAGCAATTCAAGAACCTAAGACGTCTAGAAAATATTTCAATTTGAAACTGACCTACAAATGGTTCAATTGAAAGGCACAGAATTATTTTTTTGCACCTAATATATCTGAATAATATATTTATACATGTTTTAGATTACAATCATCTTTTATTTTTATGTTTATACTAAATAAAAGAAATGTGTTGTGTATCTTGTCGAGTTTATCTTAAATTGTTTCGCATAGTGCAAAAACAAATTGAGTTGCTTTTCAAATCTACCTACTACATAAGTGCTGCAATATAACTATAGGTAAATGTAATGCAAGGGGTGACTTGAATTTTAAAGCAGGATGTGTTGTGCAGTACATATGAACTGAACGTTTTGCATACACTTTGAAATAAGTTTATTTAGAGTACGATTACATTTATATGTATATATATATATATATATATATTGATATATATATATATATATATATATATATATATTCTTACATGCATTAAAGTATCAAAAAATGCCATGTTGTAAAAATATTTTCAACTTCATTCGAACAAGTAACTAAATCATTTTCAAAACGAACAATTAACAACTTATATATAGCAATGTACAATTCCGACTGTAATATAATTGCAGTGAAACAGCGCAGAAAATATACAATTAAAAATGTCTCTCTAACAATTGTTTCGAAGTTGAGTGCTGCAGTTCAGTTTCCGACGGTGTTTCATAGAAAAATTAAATTTATGAAACATTTCTAATTATATGCATGCATGTCATATCTTCATTTGCAGCTGGAACGTCTTTTTAGTGCAAATAATGTTTTTTTTTTGTATTCTTATTTCGACCCGTCTTCAAAAGATGTCACTGTATTCACTTGCAGTAAAACAATGCAACAAATATGTAAATTTAGAAATGTGTTTAATATTTAATCTATGTCATTGTCATAGTATAGATATTTTATTTCAATCCTTTATGTAACGTCAGGACTTTCAAGTCCCATAAACAGAAACTGCTAAGAAATAATCAATGGTTCATCATTCGCCTAACTGATCTTCTATGTCAGAAATAAAAAAAAAGTTCGGCATTTACATTTTTTTGAATAACTCTATTTTATTTTTTGTGTTTTCACATGTTATTCTTTTGCATAATAAAAATTACATTGTTCGAGTTTTGCACTTTAATTAATTCATCAAACAAATGATTAAGAACCATATATTCAAATACATTTATATTAACAGATAAATAATGGATCATAAATATTTAATTTAATCACTTTGCCTCAATGATTAAATATTACTTTTATATAAATTATTACAAAAATATAAAAGAGAATCTGTACTAAACGATTTGATTTGATGTATAGCAACGTTTCATATTGAAAAAGCTATAAGTACGTTTTTGAAAAAGAAACTGGTAAATAATAAATTTCGATATTAAAAATGTGTAATAATTTCACAAGACATTAAAAATAAAACCGTGTCGATAAGACCAACATGAGAGATAAACATTCTTTCTTTAGAAGTGTGAAAATTATATTTTTATTCATTAATAAATCCACATACGTAAATTCTGCATTAAAAATTGTATAAAAAATGTATTTATTATTAACAACTGTTAAAAGCTCGCAGCTGTATTCCATAAAAGTTTAAATAAAACATTTGTAATGTACAGCATAATACCCAATGATGAAAATGTTTTTTTATGTAAAATAAACATATTTTATATATTTATTGGAAACTCTTCCACCTAGTTGCTACGCTCACCGACCCTATGGGGCTCTGCCCCAACTCACTTGGCTCGTATCGCATATACTAGCTCAAAATCGTTATATATATATATACAAATATATATACAAGGAGAGGTCCAAAAGTTCACGGGAAAAAAGGCAAATAAAGGTCAGATTGAGCTGAATTTGTTTTATTTCACAATAAAGTCCTCTTAATACTAATATATTTTTACAGCACTTAAGAGCTTTTTAAAACCTTCAAAAAATTCTATTGGTTTGCTTGAAAAATGCTCTGAAATAGACGACTTGAATTCTTCATCGTCTTGAATTTTTTACTCCTCAAGTCTTTCTTCAGAATTGGGAATAAAATGTAGTCGCTAAAATGGGTTAGATCTGGACTGTATAGTAAATGGCTGACTTATTGAACGCCACACTCACAGTAGCCATCACAATCTGACTTCGGTGTACCAAAGCATTTTCCTGCCAAAGAAGAATATCGTTTGACCGTTTTCCACGTCCTTTTTTTAATGGCTTCTCGATGTCAACGAATGCTCGACGCGTAGCTCTCTTCGGTTGTGCTGACACTTTTTTCTTTGTATTCAATTCAGATAGTGCCTTTGGCATCTCAAAACTGTCGCTATCATTTTTCCCGCTGACTGCGACACCTTGAATTCCTTGGGTGAGGATGTCCAATTTTTCAGCCACTGCATGGACTTTTGTTTGCTCTCAGGTTAATAATGATGGATCCACGTCTCGTCTCTGATAACAATTCTGTCCAAAATCGTACGAAAATCGTCACCACACAGCTTAAAAAACTTCTAACTGTACGCAATTCGTTGCCTCTTTTGCACCGGCTTGAGCTTTCTCGGCACTCATCTTGCACTAGACCTTAGTCATACTAAGATGGTCATGTAAGATTGTGAGAATGGTGTTTCGGATACTTTAGTCATTTCTGCGAGTTGTTTATTCTTTAGTCGACCATCTTCCGATATAAGATTTTCGACTTTTTCGATAATCTCTGAGATGAAATCCTCGACCCAGCGTCCAGAGCAGTAATCGTCTTCCAAGTCTTCTATTCCTTGTCTGAAAAAATAATGCCACTTATAAACCATTCTCTTTGATAGTTAATGATCCCCGTAAACGGTAAACATCTCTTCCATGATGACTTTTGAGGTTAGTAAGGAATTTAACAACAGCGTAGTTCAATTTTCTCCGTAATTTCGTAGTTACTCGGAGTTTGGTTGTTCTTTCGGCGACAACGTGATAATTACTGATGACAGCACAATGATACTTCGCTTTTACACTAATTAAGATTTCTCTGTTCGACCATAAGCACGGTCGTATATATAGGTCTGGTAACGAATAGCAATTTCAATGACGAAAACGGTACCGCTTGTTGGTCGATTTTTTTAATTACGATTTTTGCTATTGCGCGGCACCACCCGTAGAGGGATACACTTCTATCGCTCCTATTTAACCAATTCTTACTTGTCACCGCTCTCGTATTAATTGTGTAATTCTAATAATAGCGTTTTCTACTAATCGAATTTTCATGAAAGTTGAGTATTAAAAGATAATAAAATGTCACGCACTTGCACACATTTAACAATTTTGTTTGTTAATACAGATTTAAAATTCGCACTATACTGTAAAAGATAAAGGAGGGGGTGTATCTCTTGACGGGTGGTGTCGCGTGTTGGCGATGATTGTTATTAAAAAGTTCAGTACCGTTTTCAATACCGTCGTTGCCAGACCTGTATGGAAGACCGTGATCATAACTAATGAGAAGTGGCTCTAATTCTCTCTTCCTTTCTTTTCAGCGAACATTTTGACCTTCCTTCGTACATACATACATATATATATATATATATATATATATATATATATATATATATATATACACGTTAGTATGTCTATATAATTACTCTCGTAGTTATATTGCGACGTGTTGTTTCATAAAGTCGCACATTTCATTGGATTTGTCATTATATCAATACCATAATTTTTCGTACATCTTCGGGTGTCATTGTTAATAATAATTTAATACAAAATCTCTACACGTTATTGTTCAATTTTTTATGCATTTTTTTCATTTTTTGAAATTTTACGGAACATATATATATATATATATATATATATATATATATATATATATAGATAAATTATATTATTACCATTTCATATTAATAAACAAACCAAAAAGAGCGCTTATCATGTAAATCAATTGAAAGTATTTATTCTAAAGTTTAATTAATCTCTAAAACTTAACGAATTTGTTATAAACATCAAATTAGATTAACTAACGTGAAAACTAAAATATTTACTGTTTGAAATATATATATATATATATATATATATATATATAATGATTTCGTTTACCGTAAAACGAAAAACTTTTTACGTTTCACTAACATTTCTAGTTCGATTTGAACATTCGATAACACCGCTTCTTTTTCCAACAAAAAGACTTAAATGGTAACCTGTCGTAGCGGTTCTCTTGTATGCGGTGATTGCGAAGTGTTTTCATTGTCAGTGTAAGACCAAAACTCGTCTCCATTACAACAAAAAATTCTTAAGGTGTTTTCACCTGATATACCTTTATAAAATATCCAGCTTTTCATTCAAGCTAACAAAAAAGTGAGCGCAAAAAAGTACAAAGACCGGCATGTAAGAAATCTTTTCAAATCTCGAGACACACTATAGTTGTTTTTTACATATGATGTATTGGACTGTATATCTATAAGAAAAATAATATGTATTATTTTAAGTCTGTATGTTCTGATATGCTAATGGTAACACAAGTGAAAGTTTTTAAGGCAGTCGAGCTTCGTTATCAAAGTATTTTAACACTTAATTCACAGTACGCATATAGACATATATTCTCTCTCGTTGTCTCACTTCTTTATTTATTTCATTTGTTTAACTAGTATAGTTTTCTATATATATATATATATATATATATATATATATATATATATATATATAAATATATATATATATATATATATATATATATATATGTAAATATATATATATATATATATATATATTCTTTTGTTTTTATTAGTCGGTTCAGGATTTACAGAACTGTGTCCCATTTCCTTTGCACTTTTTATCAACTGAATCTTACGGTATCTTGGATTTTTTTTGCGTTTTGCTCATGATTTATTTTAATGATTTATTTTAAAGCAAGAACAATAGGTAAAAATTTTAAAAGTTGTTCTATTATTTATAACGTAATGTGAAAATTTTATAAATGGAACTTATCGGGACTAATTGGTCTTTTGTTTGAAAGTACTTTGACCAATATTCCTGCATGTTATTCATGTCAATAGTTCCCATATTCAGTATAATACCAATAAAAGCTTTACTTTAACTTCTTTCCAATTTTTTCAAATAGAATGTTCAGTAATATTTTTTTACTAATAACATATTGTGCATGTAAATTCGGTTACTATACAATGTTCTCTACCAAATCGCTCGTAAAAAATAAACTAAAATATTCCAAAAAGATTGATTTAAAGTATTTATCTGTGGTACAGGTGTTTTCGACCCAGTTGAAAAATCAGATCGCTTAGGAATGCTGTCTTCTTCAAGAACTTTTTGCCAATGATTGAATAGAAGACTTGCTACATGTAACACGATCTATATTTTTTGCACTGTCACAGGGAGCACTGTATTGATAACTTCTTGCTTTTTTCTTTCCGGTAAAATAATGTCACTATCATCAGAATCAGTGCTTGATGTCTCAACACAATCATTTTCTAAAGAATTTTCATAGTCTTCAAAAACAAATTCATCATCACTGCTGTCTTAAAACAAGTCACTATCAATTATAGTTTAGGTCATAGCAAACGGTGTATTTTTTGATTTTTGCGGTCAGAGAAACGATTAAATATTGATCAGGCAGAATACTGAATACAAAAAACACAGAATTAAGTGCAACTCTAATTTAAGTGTAAATCACAGTATTTTTATTCTTCATTGTACTATATATGTTGGTGGTGTACTTCGAGTACAACGCCAAAGAATGTCTATGCCTGGAAGGAGTACTTCGAGTACAAAAAGTTAAAGTCTATATTTTTAAGTTTTGTTATCGCAGAAAGAAAATATTTTCCAGGTTTTCTATTTTCTCCTTTTCGTCGAATTTTGTATTTTATGTTATCATTAATTGTATATCCGATCCTTTCTATATTAAAATATAATTTTGAGCCATTTGTTAATTAGAGGTATGCAGCTATTCTTTTAAATTTAATTGGTGCTTTGGTTAATCTAAATTCACTTCCCAATTCTTAGTATATTTTTGAATAAATTATTTCGAGATCAATTTTACTTCTTTGTATTTGTCTACTAAGTTTGTTCTTTTTTATTCTATTTTAGATTGATTAATCCATTTGTTCTCTTCATCTATTTTGTTTAGAAAGCTTGTAAATTGTGTATCGCAATAATATTTTTCTATATTTGCTTTTTTTCATTTAATCTTTTGAATTTCTCCAGCCACATTTTAGGATAGTTATCTTCGGATGATCTTAATATTCAGATCCTTTATTTCATCATTATTCTGAATACCTCGATACCTAAATGACGTCCGGTTTATAATCGAATCATATATCGAACTATCTGTTTAAGTAAATAAAATAAATGCAGACATTTGCATTACATGTTAGCATTAATTTTGTACCCGATCCCGTTGTTGTTAAAATATAAAATTCTTTGTCATTTTTTAATCCGAGTTGTGCATCTATTCTTTTTAATTTAATCGATTCATTGATTAATTTCAGGTAACATTTAACTTGGTAATTTGATTTAATTTCCTCATTTACTTTTAAGGAAGAAAAGTGTTGTTTACTCTTTATATTTCCCTACTAGGCTTGAGTAATTTTTTTTATCTCGATTGTAGATTGTTTAACCAATATTTTTTCGTTATCTATTTTGTTTGGAGAGCTTCTAAATTGCGTATCTCAATTATATTTTTATATATCTGATTTGTTTGTTTTCAATTCTTCGAAGCATATTTTAAAGTACCTGTCTTTTGGTAACCTTGATAGTTTAACCCGGTATTTTATCATTCTTTGGAAAACCTCATGAAAAGTTATATCTTTACTTGCAAATCGAATCGAATATATGAAGATTTTTATCTATATATACATAGAATGATAGAATATTTTTTATCTAAAAATTCATTAAAAATACTTCGGTTTCGTCTTTTAAACAACGTATGATTGTTTTTCTTTTTATAAATATCACGATAAACAACACACCATCTCAAATCCGTTTTCTAAAATTCAAACAATAAAAAATATTCCTATTCATTCCACTTAATTTGATATATAAACGCCTTCGCATCCGTCCAGCTATTTCATTTCAGACCATTCGTTGTTTGCAGACATATTGATTACTGTTAAAAACATCTGTAGATTCCGTCCGTTTAGTTTTTTAAGTCGTCCGATGCGTATAAAGCATACAAAGGCATCCAACACATCGTCGTGAAGCAGACTTCATGAATTCCTTGTTCTGCAGCAAGTTCTCTCGCCATTCGATGGGTCACGTAAGCAATAACGCGTGTTTTCCGTTCGACTTGAAAACATTCTCGGCACGACTTAAGCCAGACAACGCAATGAGACTAACGTTCGACTATTCTTAACCTTCGTGTAACGGAAACACAGGCACAATGTAAAATCAAGATGAGTGGTGAAATGAGGAAACGCGCTTTGTGGATTGACACGGATATATAGTGGTTTTCAATCAAACACGTATTCTTAGATTTTGTTAATAGCAGTTATAAATTCTGCGAGAACTATTTTAATTTTACCGGTAATTAACAGTGTCAAATTGATCTAATGAAATATCAAACAGGTGAGGGGGAGGAATGATAATTAGGAAATATATTGCTAATGAATTGAAAGTAAACTGAAACTTCTTTATTATAATTTTTTCTAATTACTATATATATATATATATATATATATATATATATATATATATATATATATATATATATAGGTGGGCCAGAATTCAATTTCTCATTTTGAAAAATTGTATAGTGTGCTTCTAATATTTTTACATTTTTTTCCTTTTCGAGAAATAAAGTTCTAAAAAATGTATAATGGATAAGTGCACATCTTATCGGCGTTATAAATGTATTCCAAATGAAAGTTTGTGCTTCTATTTATTTTTATAAAAGTTATAATCAAAATAAAACAGAAAGTTACTTTTGGCCTACCTGGATATATATATATATATATATATATATGTATATATATATTGTTTAAAAATTAATTATTTTTATTATTTCGAGGCTAATAAAATGAAATTCATAAATTTATATGATACACTTGTTAATCCTGTAACTCTTACATATTCTTTCTTCTTATACATATTCTGAAAATTAGATACTTTCGCCTTCATTATTTAGATTATTTTCTATTTACAAATTACATCCAACACTACATTTTGACAATTTGTAAACGGAATATTTTTTTTGCAAATTGATTCTTTTTCCAGACGAACCTCAAAAATTTTTCTAAATAAAAATGTTCAATCAACCATTAATGATAATTTTTGCTTGTAGTTTATGCGCATTTCAATGGAGATGTGAAATTCTTCAGAAAGTCGATGTATAGAAAAATCTAACACGTTTAAAATTGAATCTTCTTATATATCACTACTACTACTGTCTACATTTCTTTCTTTAATAAATTGAAGAGAGGCCTCAAGTACTACATTAGACAGGTCATAAGATATAAGAGATTGTGATAGAAGATTCATTTTAAAAGATTTTTCTGTACATTAGTGCTCTGTAGAACATTAAATCTCAAAAATTATCAATAATGATTTATTGAACATGCTTGATTAGAAAAATGTTATGGTTTGATAGAGAAAAAAGTAATTCAATTGTAAAAATGAATTTATCCAGTATCAAAACTCTATTGTGATAAAACGGATATTTATTTTATATATTATACAGCCTTAGACTTGTTATTGTATTTAAATGAATGTTTTTACAATTATTAACTATTTAATTATATTTACAGAATATATCACCCTCATTTTATAACCTTCAGTTATTAAAAAACTCAAGAATAAATTAGGGGTGAAAATTAAATATCTGTCTTTCAATTGAATCAATCATAACTCTATTTTAAATTAAAATATTTTCTCGTCGTTTAAAGATCTTGAAGTGCCAAACTTAGTATTAGAAGCACTGTATATCTTATTCAAGCAGATGAAATTACGTCGAAATGCAATAGTCAACACAATAGCGTCAAAAAAGAAAGATATTAGGCATTGCATACTTTTCATATTCCAGTTGGAATGTAAAAAGTATGCAATGAATTCGTTGGCGAAGCCGCGAGAATGATTTGTTCAGATATTGGGAAAGCATAAAAAATGTAAAAATATGCGTAAAACATGCAAATAAAACTACACAAAAAATCCTTCAGCAATGTCAGGGGTTCAAAAATGCATTACGTCTTCATCGACTTAAAGCCGCTATCTTTTTTCCAACAAGGGAATTGTCAGTTAACCAGCAGATGGAGTAACGTTTTAAACAATAATGAAGAATATTTTAAGGATTGAAATATATTCCATTTTATCATAATCATTCATTTTCTATAAAAAAAAAGGCACTGAATGAATTTGTACTCCTAATATACGACGATGAAATCAAAAAATTCCTAATTTGGCAAAGAAAAAAATGGTTTTTAATACACCGCCACTCAAATCACCAAATTTGATGGAAAAAAACATGAATTACTAATTGCTTCCACATCCATCATATTCTCCTTAATAAATTGGCTCGGAGGTACAAAATTTACATCGAATTTGAAGTCATCGCTGTTGTAAATGCCTATTTTAAGGATTTTTACAATCCATAATACTCGGAAGGGATAAAAAATGGAAATGCGTTAGACTAAGTGCATTGTGTTAAAAGAATTACATTGAAAAATAAAAGAGAATTTACTCAAAAAAATGTGTTTTCTTGTGAAACACGGGTACTTGTCACTCTATCCTATAATATATAGGGTAGAGTATAACACTTTTTACGAATTTCAGTTATTAAAAAGCACAATAATATGATTGTACAGCCGTAAATCGGCTTTTAATATTTAATAAATCGATACAACTAACATCTTAAATTCTATGATTCGAAATTAAAATAATTTTGAACCTTAGAAAATTAACATTAACACTGCTAAGTTACTTAAACGAAAAGAATTCGTAATCAGTTGTATATAAATCGTTGTTGTAAGAAAAATTCACAAGAATATCATTAACGGACCGTGTATCCGGGATACGCGAAGTCCTGCTACTGAGTTCCCTAACTCGGGATATTAAATTTAAACATTATATAGAAATCGGATAATTTCATTTCGCTGTCCGTGCGTATCAATGTATAGAGGTATATATTCGTATTGCACCGTTCGCATCTTTGTCCGGACTTCTCTTTCATCCAAACATAAAACGAAAGATTCAATTGATTTCTTTTTTAATATTGTATTCGGAGAGGAACGTATTGTATTCTTTTAGTGAAGAGAAATATTAAATCAAATTACATTGAGATTACACTGTGATTTGAAATAGGTTTGGGAGTTAGACTACATAGACATACATCCCTCTCTCTCTCTCTCTCTCTATATATATATATATATATATATATTGTGTTTTATATGTAGAGATTAATTCATGAATACTTAGTTCAATTTAAAAGTTACAAATACAAAGGTAAAATTCTCTAGATATTTTATTTTACTCAAACATGCAAAAATAGGTTTTTTTTATCCTGAAAAAATAAATATTTCTTCTAGTTTCATTCCGTTTATTTATATAATTTTCTAAAAATAGTTTTATTTCTCTTAAGTTTTTTTATGATTTATCATTTTTAATTAAAAATAATTGTAGTTTGATTTTTTTAATAAATATACAATCATACAGAAATACAATTATGTATATATATATATATATATATTTGAATACAGAATAGTTAGTTATTTGGGGTTTTCGGGCGCTTCTACAGCTAAAGTCATTAGCGCCCAAACACCAATACAATTGAAAAACACACCCCGTTTGTGCACTTATGTACCAATCACCCCTTAATTCTAACGGAAAATGTATGATTGCCAAACATTAACAGAAACAATATTACACTTAGAGAAAGATAAGAAACGCATATAAAGAAACTGAACTTGTAAAATACCTAATCTTGATTGGACAACACATATAAATAGGATAAAAAGAGATGAAACTTAAAGACAAAAGTATATTAAAAATACTGTGACCTAATATTAAAATTCACTGTTTTTGTTGTGAAAAAACATTAAAATAAACATGAGGGCATGTATGTATGACGACACAACATGCTTAAATATCAATATTGGAACACTTACTCATATTAAGTGATTACAGAATAGTTAAATGATATATTTATTAATAAAAAAACATTTTTATATCATATATTTTCTCTTTCAGAAATTAAAGTTGCTACTAAACCACCAACAACAACTACAGAAATTCCAATAGTCACTATGGCAAGTAAGTATATCATTTCATTTATTTATTATTAAAATTAATTATTATTATAGAAGATATTTGGTTGGTACAAAAACAGTTGCGGTTTTTATCATTTTCAATTTGGCGCCGATTTTTCTAGTTACCATTATATTTTGTTATAATCATGTAATATATCATTGTAAGCAATGTAATTAACACTACTGAATTCAACTTATGTCTATTACTTTATTCTTTAGTATTGTTGGGTATAACTTCTTAAATCAATATTGGAAAAAAAATCAAATTCACGCGATTTTGTTGTATGAGTTTAAATTGGGACCAAAGCAACAGAAACTGCTCGAAATATCAAATTTGTTTTTGGCGAAGAATCAATTAGTGAACGTACATCTCAACACTGGTTCCAAAAATTTCATAATAAAAACGAATGTCTTGAGCATGTCTTGAACAATCATTATAGACAAAAATGATTTAAGAACCATTATTGATGCGAACGAACGTAAAACAACTCGAGAGATGGCAGAAGAATTCAATGTTGATAATTCAACTGTTGTTCGACATTTGAGCGTAATTAGAAAAACAAAAAAGTTGATCTATTGTAAATGAGTGACGTATGAACTAAACGACCTTGAAGCAATTCAACGACACGAAGACTACTATGCGCTTCTTTTGCATAACAAAAATAATCCCTTTCTTGATTGTATTGTCATATGTGATGAAAAGTAGATTCTCGATAACAATCGTAAACGTTCATCACAGTGGCTAGACCGAGAAGAAGCACCAAAACAGTTTCCTGAACCGAAGAAGCTTCATGAAAAAAAGATTATGGTCGCTATTTGGTGGTCGGTAAGTGGGATAAATCACTACAACTTCTTAAATCTTAATGAAACAATAACAGCAAAAAACAATTATCAGTAAATTGAGAAAAATGCATGCAAAGGTGCATCGTTTACTACGGCCAATATTAGTCTATCAAAGAGAGCCAATTTTTTTTCATGCAAACGTCCGATCACACGTCTCACAAATGGTTTTAAAAAAATTAAATGAACTAGGTTATTAAACCTTACTTCACACATATATATTCATATATATATATATATATATATATATATATATATATATATATATATATATATGTATATATATATATGTATATATGTATATATGTATATATATATATATATATATATATATATATATATATAAGATGTACCCGTAACTCGTCACTCTTTTTTTAATAAGTAATACCGATTCAGCTCGACTTAAGTCTCTGACATGTGAAGAAGTGTTTTCTTGTCGTATAGTGTAAAATAGAATGAGGAGTTATTGTTTTGAACAAAAAAGATTCTAATATCCCAAAATAAATGGCATACTACCAGTCTTTAGAATAACACATACGTCAACACATACGCATACGTCTTGCGTACTGTTTCATTTTTGATCGGGATTTAACGCAACCGCATGAAAAAAAATTATGATATCTGGTGAGACGTTTTGAATGTCTATAAATATCAACGTTGGTTCAGAAAATTTTCAAATAGTAATTTTGACTTATCTGATAGTATTCGAAGTGAGCCACCTTGATGCTTTAAAATCACTAATTGAGTCGGATCCAATATTGATCGTGCACGAAATAGCTAACACACTTTGAGCCACTTGGTCGACAATGCCGGTAGAAGATTTGATCGACAGAAGATACTTTCATAGAATCGGAAATGTATTGAGGGAGGATATTCGTGTTCCACATCAATTGTCGAATACAAAAATTAGTGACGAACAATTTGCACATCGTTATTGACGAGGCAACGATCAATTACTTGGCAAAATCGTCACCGGTAATGAAAAATGGGCCCTATACAGCCACTTGAAACACTCCAATGAATGGCTTTCTCCGAACCAATCAGCTATACCCACATCTAAACCGGGTCTGATATTGAAAAAGCTAATATTGGACGTTTGGTGGGATTGTACTGGCATAATTCATTTTGAGTGGCTAAAACCGGATGAAACAATTGCCCATGGTATTTATTGTCAACAATTAGATCAGTAACATAACGAATTGTTAAAAAACGACCGCCTCTGGTCACCAGAAAATGTATCATACTGCGTCATGATAATGCCAGACCCCATACAGTAAAAACAACCCAAGAAAAAATAAAGCAACTTCATTTAAAAGATTTACCGCATCCATCATATTCATCCGATATTTCGCCACAGGATTATCATTTATTTAGATCTATAGAACATTCCCTCAATAATAAAAAAATTCGAGATGTCAGTGATGTTCAAGTTCACCTCGAATCATATTTTTCATCACAGCCAGCATATTTTTATGAGAGAATAATGCAAAATTTACGGAATAGATAGTAGAAGGTCGTGAATAATGATGGTGAAATGTAATTGATAAGAAAATTACAAAAAAAATGAACTCATATGTGTGTTTAAATTTGAAATAATTTATTACTTATGAATACCCCTAATATATATATATATATATATATATATATATATATATATATATATATATATATATTAAAATATATAACAAAAGTAATATATAACGTTAATAAAATAAAGAGACAGTTAAGTATAAAATTTATTTATCAATAACCGTTTAAAATGTATGTATATACATACATATATATATATATATATATATATATATATATATATATATATATATATATATATATATTGATTTAAATATAATAATTGTTCACTTATTTGAATATATAGGTTAAATATAAAGGTTTTTTTTAAATTAATTATTTATAAGGAAGGTTTTAAGGAAATTCTAGTGAAATAAATCAATATATATATATATATATATACATATATATATATATATATATATATATATATAAATGTGTGTGTGTGTATATATATATATATATATTGATTTAAATAAAGTAATTGTTCACTTATTTGAAGAATATAGCACTAGTTAAATTTTAAAGTAATATAAAAATTACAAATGCGACGTTAGTTCGATTTATGTAGTTCACAAACAGAAACCATGCATTTTCTTGTTTTTGATTCCCAAACACATATTAATTTAATTATCATATTATCGTTTCTATACATTCGTTCATGCATATTCATTTTTATTATATAGATAATATAATATGCATGCGACCGAAATAAATGAATCAATGTTTATTGTACCCCAATAATGTGTTTTCATAATTTTATGTTGTATTGACATATTGAAAGAATGATGGTATAAAATTTACAGCGAATCAATTGTACCATTCGAATACCATTCAAACTTTAAAATAAAACGTTTTCATTGTATTGCAATTTTTTTTGTAATATATTCATTTAAATGTTCATTCATAATTATAAATAAAATCGCATATAATGTTCGATAGGGTCGAGGAATAATGGCCTTTTTTATTTCAATTCAGAATATTTTAATTGTTCATGTTGTATATTTTTAATTAATAAAATAGATTGGATCAGTAAACAACTCACTGTTTTGTAAATGCTTCGATTACACAATAATATACTTCATAATAGTTTCAAACATGTTTATTATAATATACCAGATACAGAAGGTGTTCCAATTACACGAGAGCTATGTAAATTGATTGTAACGATCAGACAGCGTAAGTAGGAAGACAATCTAGGTAAATAAATAGTTTTATGTAAATAAACAAATACGGTTTTAGTTTTGAATGTTTTATAGATTATCAGAAACTGAAATAACTGATCATATTTTGAATTATAATTGTAATTAGAGTTCATAAAGTATAAATTTTGTGAGTGTAGACTCAAACGACAAAATAGAAATGCAGTTGTGATATAATTTTGTTTCGAAAAAAATCTCTATCAGAAGATTGATTGATCTTAAGCAAAGTATTATAAAAGTTTGAATTTATTATTTTTTAAATTTATAAAACCATTTACCTATATAATTCAGTAATCAAATAGAATTTCTATATAAAAAACTAAAAGAATATAAATAATAAAAGTATGTAACAATAAAACAATAGATTTTCATAGCTACATTTTATTATTTATTAATTTCGCATCACAGAGACTTATAAAGTGTGCACTTTTCTAATTATATATATATATATATATATATATTGTTAACCCAAATTTGGTCCCCTCGCCATCTTAAATTTATTGTAAGAACTATTTTTTAAAAAAAAGTCGGGCAGGTAAATTAATTTTCGATGGTAGAGGTAAATAACATGAATCATATTCTTGGTATATATATATAAGTTTTATTTTAAATTCATTATTTATAAGTTTTAAAGCAGTTCTAGTGAAGGGAGCATAGTACAAAATGCATGCAAAAGTCCACAGCTCAATAATAAAAATAGAGATTTTTCGCTAAGATTCCACTCTAAAGATAATGGCGTTGCCGTCGAAATGCCTATAAACGAGAATCGAAAATTATCAACAAGTTTATTGAATATTTTTGAACAAAAATACTGGTGTCATCTGTGGGGAGAACAAAGAATTAATTTGTGAAAGTGAATAGAGTAACTGTGTCAGAACTGTTTTTATGAAACAAAATAAATCTGTTATTTTGGATTTTGCTGAAGAACATTTTTCTACTGGGACCATAGCTTAAAGAGTAAAATGTGATAAATCTATAGTAATCAGTGTGTCAGGTTCGCAGAAGTAAAAAAAGATTCAAAAATGCCTTGAAGAACTGTTTTAAGGGATAAATTCTTGGAAAGGCCATGTTTAAGACATCATCCTCGAACTACGAACAGAAATTCTTCGAGATCGTACTGAATATAACGCTATTAATACAATCAAAACCTTTAAGGACTTAAAACTATCTAAACTGAACTCTGGGGATGTAAAATAGTGTTATTTTCTGTAACGAAAACAAATTCAAGCTTCTTATAGATGAGAAGCAGATCCTAGTAAGAAAAAGGGTTCGGAAATAGATTGTACGAAAGTTGTGCTCAGCAAATACTAACAATATCTGAAAGCGTACTGATTTGGTGCTGACTTAGTATTCGATTGAAGGTCTATCTGAGTCGGCAGATCTGGGACAACATTATTTTCAGTGATGTAAACAAATTCAAACTTCATATAGATGA
The DNA here is from genome assembly GCA_034766995.1 of Acanthacorydalis orientalis. Classification (NCBI taxonomy): domain Eukaryota; kingdom Metazoa; phylum Arthropoda; class Insecta; order Megaloptera; family Corydalidae; genus Acanthacorydalis; species Acanthacorydalis orientalis. Next base: position 25,337,432 of record CM068315.1, on the reverse strand, counting down.
TGGGATGATTTTAGTAAGGAAGAGAATCAGAGAAAAATTGCATGAAAATTATGTTCAGAAAATCTGAATCGTAATTGTCTGGGACTCCTTTAATAGTCGTGGCCTAGAATTTAACACTGATGGACAGAAATCAGCGTAAATATTTATTTAAAAACCCTAAAGGTTAATTTGAAATCATCGATAATGGAACAAATCCATGCATATTTGTGATGATAAGTATTTTTGGCCCGCTCTGGATAACATTTGATTAATATATTCTACTTTTCCTTACAGATAATACAAGAGAACAAAGTAAAGTTGCAAGAAGTGAAACAAATACATTGAATGTAAAAATAATCAATTTTATCCGACAGAAAATATGGAAACAGATATAATCGAACAATATATGGGTTTAAAAAATATAATTTTCAAGCATAATAATAAATTTAAAATTGAAATTTACAGCACATACTATAAAAAAAGAATCTAAAAATAGACAAAACGTGTAATTAACAGTAAAAAATTAAAACTGTATAAAACCCTCATCCGTACTGTCATATCTTATGGAGGTGAAACGTGGATCACGTTAGCCAATACCGCAGAAATTTTGAACACCATCAAAAAAAGAATGTTGAGAAGGATATGTGGGTCAGTAAACGATGAAAGTACATGGAGAATACGCTACAACTTCGAATTATATAGAGTCTACAAGGAACCAAAACTATCCATCTTCATAAAAATGCTCTGCCTGCTATGGGCAGGTCACACTGAGCGGATGCAGGACTCAGTAGTACCAAAAAGGGTCTCGGATTGACAACCAGATGGGATAATACCTGTATGCAAACCAAGACTCAGACGGATAGAAAATATAGAGAAGAATACAATGGAAATGATGGGAGTAAAGAACTGGAGAAGGACCACCAGGGAGAGAGATAGAGGCAGAAAATTGAGTAGGCCAAGGCTCGGTTTGTCCTGTTGCGCCATCGAAGAAGAAAAAGAAAAAATTAAAAATGGCTGAAAAGCCAAGGAATATATGAAAAACAGAGACACTGAATGAATGAAATTAGAAAAAAATAGAAGTGTCGTTTATTCAGCTATGTATAATGAAATATTAAAAATAACTATATATATAATGTTATATAAGAATATATTATACTTGTTTGCAGGATTGCCGGTTATATAATATTCTTCTATGTAGCTGGTATATCTATAACGCGAATTTAATCAGCGGAAATTTTGATATTACAGCGAGCCGAAATTGATGTAAAATATTCGATTCTGGCAAATTTAATTCTTGATTATAACCCCGTGATTTGGCCGTGATATGTTCGAATACTAATTTTGTTACGGCCATTTAAAATCATTTACCCGAACAGCGCGCGTACAATCGCGAATAATTCGTTTGGGGACTTTTATATTAAATTATTATGTTCGTTGTTCATTTTGATATTGTGTGTTTGTAACGTTGTTTATTGTATTTGAATACAATCATCACTTATTGTATACATTGACAAACTTTCTGATAGATTTATTATTCTACTACTTTTATAAAAATAATCGTTTATTCTCGTTTAAACATACACACACACACACACACACATATATATATATATATATATATATATATATATATATTACAATTCAATAAAAATCTATAAATTTTTTTGTAAAATCTTAGTTTAAAAATAATTTATTTAATTAATAATTTAGTCACTTCTACCATTAATCATTGCAGTATTTATATGATTCGCATATTATAAGAACAATAAATGATAGTTAAGATATAAAATTCAACATGAAATATTAAAAATAAATATTAATAAGAATAATGAAACACGTATAAGTATTCAACGTAAGTAAAACTTTTACAATTTATTTTTAATATAAAAAAGTTCTAGATAAAAATTATATCTATAAAAATGCTTCTCAAAAAGAGATAGATATCCAAACAATTATCTTTATAGATTAAAAAAATTTTACTATTATTTAGTACAGGCAAATACGAAAACAAGGATTTTTCAATTTTGATAATGGAATTACAATAAGCACAACTGAGCTTGGTGAAAACATTCAATCTATTTTTCGATATTATATCGAAAAATAAACGTGTTGACGTACTGATCATAACACTTAATCAAGAATTGAAACTTTGGTAATAAAAAGATTTCTCTTAGAGACATATCTATTGCTTGACCATCTTTCGAATTGAAAATGATGTCTTAATATCTCATTCAAGTCTAAAAACTAAAGTACGATCAATTATCAAGAAGTATATCAGTTACCTTTGTGAAAAAATTAAGATAATAACAAGCTTAGAAATGGCGATAGCGAATCCATGGAAGATTACAACTCATGAACTCTTGGAACACGTACGAAGTCCTTTTAGTTGAGTTAACTGTTCTAGGTCTTACAATTAACATATCTTGTTATCAGGCCAATTATTGGTTGAAAAGAATCAACTGAAAAGAATAGCAATCGAAGACTACGTCAATAAAAAAAGAAAAAATAATTTTATCATCAAGGTTTTGACTCTGATCTGGTGATATGTTTAAATCGCCATTTTATATGATGATTAGGTTGAAAAGTAAAATGAATATATCCTTAAATCAAACCAATTAATAACCTTAATATTTGAAAATGTAACTTTTTAATATTTAAAAAATAGCGAATCTTACTACAGTTCATTTATTAATACTAACTAAATTCACACTCACAAATGAATTCTTTTCCACCCCACAAACCACAAACATTTTTTGTTGTTAAAAATCTTCAATAAATCATCCTTGATCATTTTCGATGCCACCATCTCCAGAGAACCAAAGTACAGAAAAATCTTTCATTACAATAGAATGTTTATGTTAAAAAAAAGATTTTTCTATGTCAATTGGGACATATTTAACCTGAAAAGTCTTGCATTAGGTATACATATTAATTAGGTACCTTTTTTATAGAAAGTTAATGTTTATGGAAAAATAGAATACATTTCAACCTTCAAAATATCTCATATTATTTTGTATAACTTATGTCCATCTGTCGTAAACTGACGAATCGATTGATCCTTTGAGTCGATGAAGTCGTAATGCATTTTCGGCCTTTTCCGTTGTTTTAACATATTTTATGCATCACAACACCTTTTTTCAAATCTGAACAAATTATTCCTGTGGCTTGGGCAGCATTTTTTTCAACTGGAATACGAAAAGTATGCAATGCATAATATACTGCTTTTCAGACGCCATCGTGTTTACTAATTTTTTGTGCGATTATGACAAGTGCTTAACCAATATATATATATATATATATATATAATTTTTAATGATCAGATTAGTACTCCAAAATCGTTAAACGACAAGCCAATATTGCAATTTAAAACAGTGTTACGATTAATTCAATTTAAAGGCACAGATTTAATCTTTACACCTAATAATTTTTGAGGTAAAAAGAAAATTATTTTATTATAGAGATTCTTATTTTCTGACTTTCTTCCCTGCACAGTAATACAATTATTCAATAAATATATAAAATAACAGTTTTTTTCCAAAAAAAAAAAAAATAAGAAACAAAATGACATTATCAATATTCGAAACAACGTGCCAAGTACTAATTAGATCACATTTAAAATCGAATCATTCACAAAAACAATAATAAAATCTATTTTTTAAAAAAATAAAATGTACCTCCTGCTTACACACAAAAACATATATAAATATTATGTGTTCTATATGAATGTGAAATTTATATGTAACGCTATCTTTCATATATAATAACATGAAAAATATCGTGTCACTATTGACAAGCCAATAATCCGCGTATTGCTGTTGTAATATTTAGGAAGAAGGGCAGAAGTTCTGCAGAGGGTCGATCGGTCGTTCGGTGTAGATGAACATGTGGTGATGGTGGTGGTGGTAGATAAAAGCCCACGATCTAGTTGAATTGTATTCTATAGAGAGATTATATTTCCCCAGCTGCCGTTTGATGGGAACCGATCTTTTCTGTATACAGTGAAAACATTGTTGTCGATACTTCAGTATTATGTTTCGGCTTTTTAAGACACTGACGCTCGATAATATAGTATCTACCCTGTATTCGATAAATAATAATAGGCGATGACAATAATTGTGTACGCTTATATATATATATATATATATATATATATATATATATATATATATTTATTTACATATGTGTCGAGTGTTTGTAGATAACAAATATTTTTCCATTTAATAGTATTTACGATCGGTACAAAATCGAAGTAAAAAAGGACAATACATCTTAAGTAGACGCAACATTCAACATTCGTTTCACTAGTGGCTTATTGCGTTCAGCTGTATGTGTAACAGTTGTATCCCATTATTGTCTGAATGGTCATCCATGAATTATATATATTAACAACTCTTAACACAAAAACGTTTCGTCTACATGAGACTCAATTCACAAGTTAAACATTTAAACTGTTTGCGATAACTCTCTTTTAAATTATAGTCGATGGATAACAAATAAAGGGATCGAGAAAGTTAACTTGTCCAGATACAAGGACTGAATTCAATTGAAGATGTTTCTGTTGTTGAGTTCGAAGAATTTCAGTAAGAATATAAATTCTTACTGGAAATAACAATCGTGTTTTGTTTAATGTTTCAAAGGTGAACATTGATGTATGTTATTCAGTTTAAACATGATTATTAATATTTTATTTTTTGTTATGTTAGACAGTTTACGACTTGATTGACTGTGTCATATTCGAGTATGAATAATTGTTCTGTTTAAATAATAATACAGTTTATATACATTATGATGCGTCGTAGCAATACTTGTTTTAATTTTTTCCTGGAAGTCACTTTCTTCGTTGTTGTTTTTCCATTACTGATTTCGTCTTTTGACATCTTCAGATGTCTCGAACCTACCTGAAGATGTCGAAAAATAAAACTGATAATGAAGAAACAAAAATAATGAACAGTGGCCTCGAGAAAAAGAAAGTTAACTTCAATTTGTCTTACTATCTAACTTTTTATCTAGTAGCTAATTTATATCTAAATCAGGAGTGGGTAAACATTTCTGACCGGACTTCTGTAAGGTCCCTAGTGGGCCGAATGTAAAAAAATGTCTTTTACTTTCTGATACATGGTGTCCTAATAATGGAGGAAAGTATTGATTTCATTCAGGAAATCGACTTTCAATTTACAACGAATTTTTACAGCCGCTCCCTATCACCGCCATTACCCCCAATAGGTTATATACTGAAAATAGTATCGGAAAGTCGAGTGGGGTATACTTCAGATATTTTAGAAAGAGGGAAGAGCATTAACGTACAAAATCTAAAATTATTAAATAAAAATCACTATTTTCCGCACAAGAATACATTTATTTATTAATCTCACAAACAATCAGTTCGTTACTGCAGGATTTAATGGAAGGGAAACTTGTTACTTGTTTATATAATTTAACACTTTTATGCTAAAATTTTTAAAAAATCTTCCACTTGTGCACGGGATTCACAAAACGTCGTCGCGGGTCGCATGTGACCACGAGCCATAGTTTCCCACCCTTGACCTAAATCCTAATTTTAATATAATTTCGTACTTTTTTATATTTTACAACTATTTGTCTTCTAATAAATAGAATTTCACATTATTATCTTTCTATTATGAATATTATTTTTTTGTGCCTTTAAAGGCATTTATATTTTTGAGGTAATTTATCATGACATAAAATAGGCTCTATAGCTCTGGATTATTCCTTATTTTCAGAATTATTGAACAGTGTTTCTGATCTGTTAGGAAATCTATCCTTAAATTTTTGTATTAAAAACACTCGAAAAAAATGTATTTCATGTTTTCTATTTTTTCATGTTGCACATTTTGCAGTCAGATCTCTTTTGTATCTAAATATAATTTTGAATTATTTATCAATCTGAGTTATCTGAGTCTTTTAAATTTAATTGGTCCATTGGTTAATTTCAGATAACATTCCACTTCGTAATTTGTGTTTTTGAGGAAATTCCTGTTTCTCTGGTAATTTGTAATGAAATAAAATATAGTCCATAGCTCTAGAATATTTATTCAGAATTCTTGAACAGTATATTTCTGGTCTGTCATGAAATCTATCCTTAAATTTTTGTATTAAGAACACTCAGCAAAAATGTGTTCCATGTTTTCTATTTTTCAATATTTTTTTCAGTCCGATATCGTTGTATCAAAATATAATTTTGAATTATTTATCAATCTGAGTTGTGCAACTATTCTTTTAAATTTGATTGATCCGTTGATCAATTTCAGATAACATTCCACTTCGCAATTTGTTTTAATTTCTTTGTATATTTTTGAATAAGAATTTTTTTAATCTTTATTCGTTCACTCTTTGTGTCTATCTACTAAGCTTGAGCAATTCTTTTTTGTATATTGTTAACCCATATTTTTTAGTTATCTTTTTTTAAATAACTTCTTAATTGAGTAACCAAGTTAAATATGATTATAAATTAGTGTTCGCTTAAATACTTTTTCAATTTGTAAGACATTTATTTCTATTGTAAATTTTCACAAAAATGGATACACACAAAACACACACACACATATATATATATATAGAGAGAGAGAGAGAGAGAGTGAGAGTGATTCAATTTAGTGTTCCAAATAGTATTATTAAAATGTGGCGCAGGGATTAAAGAAATTCATGTTATTTTTTTATTTACTATTTTAGTTCAATTCAATACTTAAATACAATTGAACTAAAATACTAAATAGAGGATAACATGTTTTTTTAAATACTTTCGTATGGAAATCAAAGTTAAATCATCCTGTGTGTATATATATATATATATGATTATTTTTTTCAGTCACAGAAATCAGGTCAAATATTATCCCAATCTGACATTTGACAGATTAGTAAGAACCTGTTGGCGTGCCGACGCGTTAATATTACACAAAGCAAGTGCTTCTCCTAATCCTTTAATTCATTATTCACGCATGAAATGATGAGAAGGCTCGATTAATAATAAAGATTTAAATGTATTTAATTACTAACTTTTGAGACGATAATTGAAGTTCTTATTATTTTATTATAGCTGACTAAAGCTTCTATTTCACTCTAACATCCGTTACATCAACAATTCGTTAATAAAAATTAATGTCCCTGAATACTCTACTACTAATTCAAATTAATATATTTTTTTATAAACTGGCATATAATTATTTGTTTCAGAACTGTTTAAACGCTCTAAACACCAGTTTGGACGTGTCACTCAACATAGATATGAGATATTTGTTAAGTTTACTCAGAGGAAAGATTAACTATATCAAATATGTTACCAAAAATTAATAATGATTTATAATTTATATACATATATGTGTATATATATATATATATATATATATATATGCTTGCATGAAGATATATATTCATGAAATTTATCGTTGCTGATATCATCGATAATGGAAAATAAATGTGAACGGATATCGAAACAGAATGGAAAAGATATTAAAAATATGATTAATGGCGAACGAGCATAAATAATTAAATAAATGATCCCCTCGTAAACAACAAATGTACGATTTTTTCCACTGGTATACAAACAAAAACGACCTCTATCTAAACAAACACTTTATTAATATTGCAGTAACATTCGTTTATATTATGCAATTTTACAGACACATTTTAATATTTATACTTATTATATTATTAATATATATATATATATATATATATATATATATATAATATTATACATATATATATATATATAAAATTCTTATTTTATTATAATTTAGTCTTCTAATTCTCCTTCAGTTTATTTTTTTATTTTATTTGAATGTTTAATTATTTAAAAAAAATGTTTGATTAAATCTTTACTAAAAAACGAATTTTCTATTTATTTCGAAAGTAGAATACATATTGGAAACTTTTAAAAATGGTTACATATCCAAAATAGTCAATAATATGATATTTATAGATCATATTATTTTATTAATTCTTAAAAAATCTATAATTATTATATTTAAAAGCATTATAATAAACAATTTGTATAACATTTTTATTAAATTTCGTTATAAAATAAATACTAAAGCCTTCAAAAATCATTACGAGAAGAACTGAATTCTGAATAATCAACTTCATTTTAAATAAAATCGGATAGAAAAATCACACTGAAGTAATTTCTTTTTCAAACAGAAAAATAATAAATATGGGCATGTACAAGAACTAATATGTATAATGAATATTAAATGCACGTTCGAGTTATTAAACTAGTTATTTATTTACTATTCGAACAATCTTCCATAATTTATTGACATGAAACGAAAAATATTTAAAAAATCATTTTGTACATAAATTAATATACGCGATAATACTTAACGCTCTGACACACCATTATTCATTTCAGTCTTCAGTCTTGTTTAACCATTTATTGTCACTGTCAAGTTCCACTCCCTAAAGGAAATTTTTCACCGGTCAGGTAGTTCTTCATGACGTTCAAGACATAAAAATCATTAGGTGTCTGTCAGAGCTGTGTTAAAATTGGTACTTGGTAACATAAATATAATTCATGCTATTTTAGGTGTTATTTTTTTGAAAAAAAAATTTCGAAACGTTTTCGTCTAATGTATTCAAATTATAATTTGTAATGTTTTAATAAAATTGTGTACATGTATGAACGAGCAGAATTAAAATTTTTAAGAAAACATTAGATGTATTTTTAAATAATTATCGATTCATTTCTCAACTCGTAATTTCTTCCTCTGTCTTTCTATTCACAGAAACACACACACACACACACACATATATATATATATATATATATATATATATATATATATATATATATACATATACATATATATATATATATATATGTATATGTATATTAATACATAAAACCGTAATAAAAAATCCAACAATCAATTTATCATAAAAAAAAACACTTTATTAAACCAAAATTCATTGTACAAATCTATATTCGTTTTAACATAAACTGTGTACTCAAACAATTTCTCTCTGAATAAATCTCAGTTTGTCTCTGAATAAATAAATCAAGTTTATTTTAAAATAAATTTCCTGTATAAAAATTAAATAATATCGATAGAAAATATATTCTGTTTTAGTTTATTTTAAAATATACCAAAATATAAAATATATACATTTATTATAAGACGTACTGAACAAAAAAGATTACTTTTCTATCTCTATTTGTAATATATTAACTTTATATTTCTAAAGTCAATATAATGTGCGTAATTTCCATCTCTTTTTCCTAAATTCATATATATATGTATAAGTATATAAAACGATATTCAAAAATCCAGAATTGAAAGTATTACAAAGAAGATCTTTTTGCATCAAAATTTATTGTAAAAATGTAAAATCGATTTAACATAAACTGTGTAATAGAACAGTTTTATTTACCACTGAATAAGTAAATATAATTTCTTTTAAGCATTTCATGTGTCAAAATTGAATAATATCAGTAGAAAATTTTTTATTTATTTAAAGATATAACAAACTACAAACATATTTTTATTTATTATTAAACAATAAAGCTATTTTCATTAAATTATCATCTTTACTGTGGTTTCCTGCTAAAAAGGTTTTCACCACTAACCCTCCATGTGGTCAATTTCTCCACTATTTTATTCAATAATAGATGAGCAGTTAAAGTTTTTGATTATTGATATATATATATATATATATATATATATATATATATATATATATATATATATATATATATATATGTATATATTCATAAATACACAAACACATTTACGAACTAATACTTTTAAATACATCAGTTATAAATTTCTTCCATCCAAAACATTGAAATATTGATCTCATATTTCTATTTATAAACAGATGAATAATACTAAAATGTTTTTCATTAATTTTTGGTGTTATTTTAGATTTTTTCTTCTTTTCATTCTTTCTGATACATTGTGTTGTATAAATAAATCATTTCGATTAATTAACTACAAAAGTTTTTTTTTTGAAAAATTATGTATATTTATATAAAAGAACTGTACCAAGAGTACGTTGTTTATAGGAAGCGTGAATGATACTTGGTTGTTTATTTTCATTTAAAAAGTAATCGGTTACTATTGAATTTAAATATGAAAAATCATATTTAATTTGTTCATGGACGCACTAAAAATAGTGAATAGAAAAAGGTACTTACTCGTTATGAACATGTTTACATGTTTTCAAGATTTATTTGTCTCCATGTGAGACTTACAAGCACTTTTATATTATTTATATGTCTTGTCCGATCAAGGTCAATAATACTTTTAACAGTTCAGTTCTTTATATGTTTCTATATTAAAATTATTTTTAGGTGATTGGATATGACACACTATGAAATGTGATTAAAACCTAAGTATTCAATTAGGAGTGTTTATTTTTGTATTCGTGTTCAAGCGTTAATAATTTTAGCTGTCGGTGCGTTCCTAAACCTCAAATATCTATCTATCCGTCCATTAAGGTTTATTTATATAAAAAAATGTCAATAATATTCGTCCATTGTAATCCATATATTACCACTTAGTATTGGTGCGGAAACACTATTCATTATTTCCTATTTATTATGTTCAAAAAAGCGCACATATTTATACAAAAAACGTCGTTAATTGTCGTCTTCAATTCAATTTTTTGTCACTATAGTCATATTCTGCTAAGATTAGTTTCATCTCTGAGGTTGAACTTTCTGTTAACTAAATGATATTCAGTGCTAGGTTGTTACTCGATTATAATAATACCTGATGAGGCATTCAAACATATTATTATATAGATGTCTCAAAAGTCGCTATCTATTTCAAAGACAATGGATGTTTTTTTAAAAAAAAATGCTGGCATAAAGGTATATACTTGTGATGAAAATTTATGTATTTGAAATAAAGTTAATTGATATTTCGAATTTAGTGTAATTTATAAGTGATGAAGCGACCTTCCACACTTGTAGAAAGATTAATCGATATAACTGTCGCATTTGAGCGAACGAGAAACCAACTAATTTTCTTGAATGGGAACGAGACACACCGAAAGTGTTTGGCTTATTATGACTCGATTAAAGGTGTACGGACCTTCCTTCTTTGTAGAGGCTACGATTACAAGAACTATGTATCTTGATATGCTTGAACAATTCCTGGAACCTCAATTTCTTACAGATGGCATTCTTGACAAAAAGTAGTTATTAAGTTATTCAATGGGATGTAACACGGTTCCATTGTGCAATAAGTATACACAGGCCCTTCCCAGGTTGCTGAATTGGTCGTGGAAGAGCACGGCCATAGGCAGCACGTTCACCCGATTTACACCATTCGATTTTTTTCCTGGGGTCTCATCAGGCTTGTAGCCAGGCTGGTTATATTAGAGAAGGTAAACACAAGTTTTAAGAGGAAAAATTTTTTTTTATATCAAAATTGTTAAGGGTGGCGGTGGAAATAGAAACGATTTTTTTCGCGCGTTGAAACTTCTTTAACGTGTGTTACCGTTATCTTTTGTTATAGTCTTGTAACATTTCATTGTAAACAATGAAAGTACGAACAGCAGTGCTCGTACAGTGCTGCTTTCAATTTGTGTCTATTGTTTTCATCAAGGTAAACCCATTAGGAAGATTCTCCATGATTTTACTATCTCACAAAATCGCAGATTTTGTAAATGTGGGGGAGGGTAAACAGAGCAACCAGGAATATAATGCTCCACCTGGCCCACCTCTGACTACGGACCTGTATCTCTTCAATTTTATGGTGTATACTGGCAGAAGAATTAGTTATGTAGCCGAACTTCGAAATCGTATTATCGATGCAGTACAGAAAATAACACCTCAAATGCTGAAAAGTGTGTTCCAGGAAACAATTGATTGCTTTGAGCTCTGTACAGACACTGATGGTCGCCATCTGAAGAAAGATACGTGACCCGTTTTTCTTATTTCCCGCTATTTTTCAAAAATAGACAATGACTTTTGAGATACCTGTATTTTAATCGAATCTATCCACGTCGGCAACTGTTCTGAACACCTTTTTCACGTACGAATATCCTAAAATAGAAATCTGATCTGTTCCTGTCGAATGAACGCGCCGCCGTGTACAATTAAAATCATCCGATAAATATTTAAAAAATTGCTAAACCGTGACGGATATGGTTATTTCCGCATTCAGTCGTCACGGGTGGCCGTAGCGTCGTCGTGCGCAGAACACCGGAACAGATACAAAACGAAAATAATGGAATCGATGAGAATATACAAGCGCGAAGATGGGATTTATTTCCGTTGTTAAGTGGGCGTGTCGCGAGTTGGCGCGAAACTTTTTCTTTTTACGATATCGTAACCGAAAATTGCGAGACCGCCAAGTTAAACTTTGTTGTTGGTTAACGAGACCGACGAATAATGATGATGAGTACACCCTTGTGGAAAATTTAAACACGAGCTTTTAATACTTTTGTCGTTATACGACGTACGCATGTATATCTTATATAGAGGAGTCGTTACGCTTGTTTCTACTTGTACATGTATTGCGAAATCTATAGATTTTTATGCATTTGGAACCATAAAAGTGTGTCGGTTTTCTTTAAATTCAAACGACATTGATCGAAATTTCATCAATGTCTACATTAACAATACGAACCTCAAAAAAACAATAATGAAAATACAAGTTCTTTTACTGTGTTCATTTTCTGTTGCTTCTACATGTATATTAATTCGCTGAACCCTTCTTATATCAATCACAATCAGTTATTCATTCTTATTGAAACGATTTTAATCATTATATGGTTGTTGCTATATGAAAATTTTTGTCGATCAAAATAAAACTATAAAAATGTAAAGATAACAAATAGATAACTTAATGGAAAAAAAAACAAATATATCTTGTAACAGTTATTGTACTTAAATTAAAAGATCATATTCTATAAACATTAGTTGTTCCAAAGTAATTGCGGTTTTTATCATTTTAAATCTGGCGCCGATTTTTCGACTTACCGTTACTTTTGTTATAGTCTTTTGACACATCATTATAAACAATGAAATTAGCACTACTGATTTCAGTTTATGTCTATTGTTTTCATTCTTCAGTATTTTTGGATGTAATCTCTTAAATTAAACATGGAAAAAAGCAAATTCGTACGATTTTGTTTTTATTATCAGTTTAAATTTGGACATAATGCAATAGAAACTTTTCAAAATATCAATTTTGTTTTTGAAAAAGAGTCAAATTGTGAACGTACAGCTCAACATCGCTTCCAAAAATTTCGTGATAAAAACGAAAGCCTTGACAGTGAGAAGAGTCATGGACGTCCTTCAGCTATAGACAATAATGATTTAAGAACCGTTATTGAAGCGGAGCCACGTAAAACAACTCGAAAGGTGACAGAAGAACTCAATGTTGAACATTCAACAGTTGGTCAAAATTTTAGCCTAATTGGAAAAACAAAAAAGTTGGGTAAATGTGTGCCATATGAGCTAAACGAACGTCAAGCGATTCGGCGATATGAAGTCTGCTCTACGCTTCTTTTGCGTAACAGAAACGATCCCTTTCTTGATCGCATTGCCACATGTGATGAAAAGTGAATTCTTGATAACAATCGGAAACGTTCATCACAGTGGCTAGGCCGAGGAGAAACACCAAAACAGTTTTCTAAACCGAAGAAGCTTCATGAAAAAAAGATTATAGCCACTATTTGGTGATATGAAAGTGGAATATTTTACTACAACTTCTTAAATCCTAGTGAAACAATAACAGCAGGAAAATATTGTCAGGAAATTGAAAAAATGCATGGGAAGATGCATCGTTTACGGCCAGCATTAGTCAAGCGAAGAGGACCAATTCTTCTTCATGACAACGCCCGATCACAGGTCTCACAAATGACTTTAAAAAAATTAAATGAACTGGGTTATGAAACCTTACCTCATCCACCTTATTCTTCAAACCTGTCTTTGAAAGATTATCATTTTTTAAACATTTGAGTCATTTCCTACAAGAGAATGTTTTCAAAGATCAGCTCAAAGCACTTTCGATGAATTCGTTAATTCGAGGACTCTAGAATTCTATCTTGTAGGAATAAACAAATTTATTTTCCGTTGAAAGAAATATGTGCAGGCCAATGGTCTTTATTTTTATTAATAAATATAATTTTAACTGATATTTGCGTCCGTATACTCGATACATAAAAATCGCAATTATTTTTGCACCAATCTAATACATTAATTTGTTTAATTCTTCATATATCATTCACAATCAATTATTCATTTTTATTATAACGATTTTTATAATTGTATGGTTATTACAATGAAAATTCTTGTAGTTCAAAGTAAAAGTATAAAAATGTAAAGATAATGAATAGATAACTAAATAAAAAAAACAAATATATCCTATGACAGTTATTATATTCAAAATTAAAAGATCATATTGTATAAATAAAAATCTTTTTCTAATAAGTGAAGTGTTTTTTAACTCTTTATATAATGCCGAGACTTTCAGATCGCATAAATAATAAATGTTATTAAATAATCAAATGATTAATTATTCGCATCAAAGGGAATGAAAAAACTGTTCAGAAATTTATATTTAAAAAAAAACTAAATGGTTTCGTATAGTATTCATTTTCGTAATAAAAATTATATTCTTCCATTTTTGCATTTTAATTAATTCCGTAGTAAGTACGAAAGTGTCTATTTTTATCTGTATTGAAAAAAAATAGAAATTATTATTCATAAGTAACCAACAACTCAGAGTATATACATTCCAACATTTTTACAATTTTAAATATTTTTTCAGGTTTTGAATTAACATCGCCAAGTCCTGAACCAGAACTTGAACATAGAAGTGTAATGGCAGCCACGACGATAGGTAAAGAGCACAAACACAATTTATGTATGTCCACTTTTCAATATTTATCTAATATTGTTGTGGTATAATCATTTTTTTAATTTAATTCACTTCATGTAATTAAATCACATTTAATTCTTTTTGTTTCGATTTTTGTGACTACACAAAAAGGGATTCATTAAATTTTATATCTATTTTACTATTAAACTCCGTGTCCGGCCATTAATAACTTTTTTTTATTTATTTAATGATATAATTTCATTCATTTCTTTGCAATTAATTGTATCAGTATAAGAAAAGTATTTATTTTATTTTTTATCTATTTTACTATTAAAATCTGTGACCAGCTATCAATAACCTATTTTTTTATTTATTTAATGATAAAATTTCATTCATTTCTTTTCAGTTAATTGTATCAGCACAAAAAAGTATTTATTTTATTTTTTTATTTATTTTACTATTAAAATCTATATCCGATCATTAATAACTTATTTTTTTAATTAATGATAAAATTTCATTTTTTTCTCTTCAATTAATTGGATCAGTCAAAGAAAATATTATTTTTATTTTTTCCTCTTATTCCATTAGAGTCCAAATCCAGGTATTAAATACTTAAATAATTTCAAATATTATAGACAATTCTTTTCTTAAAAATATTCTATATTACTATAAATTTTAGCATTGAACTTAAACGATCTTAAAATGGTTTTTCAAAATCTGCTTAGTATTAAAAAAGTTTCTGTATGTTTATACGAATAAATTTTTAATTTACTTGATACTGGTTTGTCTCTGTCTCTCTTTTTCTCTCTCTGCATATATATATATATATATATATATATATATATATATGTAAATATAGATACACAGATATAGATATAAATATTAATAAGTATCTTTTTTGAAAATAATTTTAAGAAATAAGGTAAAAAGTATAATCTAAAATTTCGTATAAAAAACTTTTCATTCAAAATGGTATTGAGATTTAGTGTGTATATAAAGAGAGAGAGAGAGAGAGATACATAGATATGGACGTATATACTAATGAATTATACACAATATGATTGGAATTAAACTTTGTTAAATAATTGTAAAAATCAAATCTCAGCTGAGGTGAAATATTCTACTTTTAGAATTTTTATTAATATTCCATCTCTATTCGAAAACATTCCAAATCGAAGATATTTCAATTTATTTTCAATTCATTCAATATATTTATCACTGTTTTGTATATAACTCATATTACACTTTATCGATTATTAACCATCATTTAAATGTTATGTAAAATACTTGAAATGTAATGATTTATCATACATTGCTTACATTAATCATACATTGCTTTATGCAACGAACATCTGTACATAATTGTATATTTCAGCGCCGATCGAATCATTAGTAGATGATTCTATTTTGGAGAACGCGATACCACCCAGTGACACTACAATTCCACGTGAATACAGCGCAAACTACGCTTCAGGTGCACCCAGTAGTGCCGATGTGCAACTAATTGTGATACTTACCTCGTTATTTACGTCGTGTTTTTTTGTGAGGTGACGATAAAACTAAACATAATGAGTAATCAGTGAAGATATGTTTTAAAATACATTCATTAAATGTTGATTTATTACACGTAGCAGTGAATAGACAGACTATATAAGACAAAAATGGAAATATTATTGGGAACAGATTATAAAAATTCAAACGATATAGATATATACATACATATATATATATATATATATATATATATATATATATATATATATCGAACAACTTCTGAAAATACAAGTATTCGTGTCGTTCCATTCGTAGTAGCGAATACTCAAAAAATTCAAGTGCATATCGTCGAAATGTTTAAAAGAGCTACAATTTATTGTCATAAATATAATACTGTACAAGTAATATACCAAATATTGAATCACCTTTGGCCGATAATATTATTAATGACGAACAATGATTAATTAATTTTATTTGATCAAAGTTCCTCGTTTCGTTACGTTTCGGATTACAATAAGAATAAGATTTTTTTAGTGTAGATAAAAAAGCTGAGAACAATTCAAACATTCGATCTAATATTTCGTCATTTATTAACCGAGTGTTTAAAGTGTAGACAAAGAGAGATAAACTGCAGAGAAAAACTGATTTTAAAGTGATAATGTGTTATTTATAAGGAATACATTCAAAGTGTTAATAATTGGACTGTATTGTTACGAATACGTTTGTTTGGAGAAAGATTTCTTTATAGTTTTATAATGGAAGTTCCAATAACCTCATATTGAAGAATAAAAAGGTATATAGACCGGACGGATAGTGATACTAATGTTGTGATAATAAATAATAGTGTGAATAAACACATTATCAGCTTAAACTACTATTATATATATATATATATATATATATATATATATATATATATATACTATTACGTCAAATACTGTTGGAAATACATTATTTAATAAATCTTCATCTTTAAAATGCAATACATTTAAAAGTAAATCAATTATATCATACATTAAATATTTACATCATCATTACAAAATGAAACTAAAAATAAATATAATCAAGAACATTTATTGAAATTTATTTATTATTATCACAAACATTCAAGCAGGTTTGTTATTTTCAAATGTATATTAAAATGAAGTTTTATATATATATATATATATATATATATATATATATAATACATATATGTATTTGTGTGGGAGTATGATTATTTTTTTATAATTAATAATTATTTCAAATTTCACATCATTCGAGAAAGTTGCTTCTTTTTTATTGCCCGTTTAAATTCATATATTTCAAAATAATCACTGCAGGAAATAAAACATTGAAAATGATTCATACAAAATAATTTTTTTAAAAATTTTCAAAAGAAAGTGTATAAAAATTTTTAAAACACTGGACTAGAAGATTCGTTTCAGATTCCCATGTAATTTAGTCTACTATTTCAATATTTTCACAGATGAATTCTTTTTTCACATCGTAAAAAGAGATATGTCTATACTTTAACACTCTGAAGATGATGACATCGCTATCAAAATGCGCAAAAAACAACGATTCAAAATGATCAATGATTATTTATTGAACATTTTCGACCAGAAACAATTTTCTTATGGAGTGAGAGAAGAATTCATTTGTAAAAATGAATTCAAACAATGACAGGCAACCATTGTGACTGTTTCTATATTTTTTATATTTATAAAATATTACTATTTTATATCATTAATACATGTTTATGTACGTGTGTGTGTCTACGTATGTGATTGTATTTTATGATTTCAGATATTTAAACATTATTCAATTGAAAATGTTATTATTATAAAAAATAAAGTATCTTTTCCTCCAAACAAATATAAATGTTTAATTATTTTCATTGAATTGTATTTGTATCATCGTTATATGATTACATGTATCAATATACATTCTATTAAACTAATTGAATAATAATTGTTAAGAAAATATGTACCATATTAATTCATACTGTACATACTGACATATCTTCTGTAAAAAAAATTGTAATATAATAGATGTGAAATAAAGTGCCAAACAACTATTATAATCATTGGACACAATTCTATAGCATTTCTTTTACATTATTCGTTACAGCACTAGCAAATATTTATAATAATTTTTATTTATTTTTCTGCTAGGGACATCTTATGATAAGAAAAATTGTCGAATAATTTTAAAAAAATTCGACAACTAATAATCAAGAAAATATCCATCCAAATATCAAACCATTACATGCTTTAATTGCAGCAAAAATACTATTAAAATATGTATTAAACATTTAAGGTAACTTTAAAAAATAGTTTAAATATATACAGCACATATACACATATCTGTATAATATTATTTTAAGTTATTTTTCTTTTCCTTGAGATCACTATTCGTTCTATTTGTTTCTCCATTGCCGGTTTCATCTTCCGACATCTTCAGACAGGTGCCCAGTATAGGTGCTCAGAATGGATACTCAGAATGTGTACTCAAAATAGATACTCAGAATAGATACTTACAAGTTACCCATCTGAAGATATCAAAAAACGAAACAAAAGCAAAGAATAGTAACCTCAAGGAATAGAAAAATCACTTTAAAGTGCACAAGAATGGAATAAATTATAAATTTTAATTTAATTTCAGGTAAAATATAATAAATTATCTTAATTTTATTACTGACATAAAACTGAAAATAAACAACAGTTAAATAAACACTTGTAATAAAAGTTAAGGAAACCTATACAGGTAAGTGCTTATATTTATCTCTGTACATAAATAAGTATGTATGCATATCATAGTTGCTTTACATTTTCAAATTGGTTTGAAATAAATTATACATATATATATATATATATATATATATATATAAACACACACACGTATATATGTATGTATATATATATATAATAGGATATGTATAAATATGAACGTTGATATGTATATTCTAGATATTTTCGTATGATACATGTGACGAAAATATTTTATTCATAACACTAAAGTTTACATAAATTTACTTTCTCGGATATAATTTATAAAATATAAATAGACTGAAATACTTCCATTTATAAACTATATTATCAGTTTTCAAAAAAGTCATATAAAGTTCTTTAATAGACATAACTATTTTATCTAATTATATAACTCTATTTCTTTGTACAAAAGGATATAAAATATTTAGATTATTATAGAGTATTTAGATATAGATTATTATTCCATATTAAGTGCATGGTCATGATTTTTATAAAAATAAAATTATCCTTTATCTGATTAAGTTTGTCCCATGCTGAAAATCTTTAAATTAAATACTCGAACTGAAATTATAAAATAACTGGATACTTGTCAACGTGTGTATACATGTTCTTTTATCATTTTCTTGATCTGTGCAACCTGAAATATTAATTTAAGATACAAATTATTTTTTTATTTCTTTCAATATCTGTTTATATATATATATATATATATATATATATATATATATATATATATATATATATATTTGTGTATGTGTAATATATTGAAAACATCTATTTAGAAAGCCAAATCCAGTACGAGGAATTTTAATTTTTACTCATACAATAGAGACCGATATTTTAATTTTTACTAATACCTTTCTTCAAGCTGTTCTTAGACGTTTTCATTAAAAAAAACAGCAGTTTCGGCAAACAAAATGTAAATCATGTCAGACATGATGGTTTATTCTATGAAAGATGAACAATCACATAATTCATCTTTTTATAATTGTCTAATTCCATTTTTAGTACATGATCATTAAATTTATAGAAATGAAAATATGGTACTAACTGATTAAATGTCTCCCATGCTGAATATTCAGAAATTAAATATGCAAACTAAATCACAAATGTCTTCCTATTTTTCAGTTCGCATATCTATGTTAGGTTATCATTCTCTTAGTCTGTCTAATCTGAAATATTAATTTAAGATAAAACATGTACTTTTTCTTTATAAACTTCCAATATATCAGATATATATATATATACATATATATATATATATATATATATATATATGTATGTATGTGCGCAAACGAGGTGTGTTTTTTAATTATAATTTGTGTTCGGGAGCTAATGACCTCGGCTGTCGAAGCGTCCTAAAACCCCTATAATCAACCAACTGTATGTATGTAAAGTTGTTTTAAGTTTACAACTTATACATTATGTGTAATGTATTATGTATATAATACATTATGTGAAGAAATAATAAATTTACATCTCCAATTATGGCATGTAAGTTGTAAACGTAAAATAATTTTACATATATACAAACATACATATATATATATATATATATATATATATATATATATATATATATATATATATATATGTACACACATACATATATACATATACACACACACACATATATATATACACATACATATATATATATATATATATATATGTAAAATTATTTTACGTTTACAACTTACACGCCATAACTGGAGATGTAAATTTATTATTTCTTCACATAATGTATTCCGTATAATTCCATCATCGGCTTGAAAGCATCGTCTGTTTTATATCAGTTGAACAAATATAACGATGACAAAAAGACAAATGCAATTGTCGTCAGAACGTTCGAATACATTTGTAACTGAACCGTAGACGGACGGAAACCGATATTATTGAAATATTTTCGGTTTCCGGCCCTGCTGGCAACAGTCGCGCATAAAATATGTATCCGGGCCAAACACAGTGGTGCCGGTTGGTTGGTTAACTGTTGGTCGTCGACGGTTGGTTGTCGTAAGGGCACAGATGCATTCGGCACAATTCTGCACATTGTCGCTAAATTACACATTGTTAGTGTAATATAGTAATACGATATTGGTAGTACTGATGACATTCAGCTCGTGCATTTTAATCATTGTTTTCAATTTTACTTTGTTTCTGAGAACCAACCGCATACATATTATGATTTTGTTCCGCGTTTTTCAGACATCTTGTTAAATAATGGAATATTAAATTAAATGTTAATATTTATTAAAAGAAATAAATGAATTGAATATCTGACTGTAATCTAATTAAAGTAATCCAAATAACATATTTCTTAAAATACGAAGATATGTCCGAGCCATCTTTTCAAATCCGAATATATTTCTTTCACAAGGTAAAAATGTCGGAGATACAAAAATCAATAAATATTTACGTCATGAAAATAAATTTAATTATAAAAATTAAATATATCTTTTTAGTACTCGTGTACACATTTTCAAAATTTATTTTCTATTAGTTTGAATAAACTATTTATTCACTCCACAAACTACAAAAAATGTTTTTCTTGGTGTTATAAAATTGGTGATTTACACTGCCATCAAAATGCGCATCGACAGTAAATAAAAATGATCTATATGATATATTATACACTTTTAACGGCAAAAAATTTTTTTAGTTAATAGAATTCGTTTGTGAAAATATCATTTTGTATTTTTCTTTCAAAAATCTTTACAAAATATTGGAAAATGCATACCTATGTACGTATTAACTGACTCGAATAGTTTTGAACTATTTTATTCATTGCTACTTTCTTTAACATGTAATCTATTTATATTTACTTCGCTGTTTCAAACTGATTGATTCTTATAATAATATTCTTATAATAATATTCCTTTCAATTCCATTTAAAGCAAGTGGATAACATAGCCCTTTTTTCTATTCTATATACTTACAGATTTTTCAAGTAAACTTCTTGGTTTCTTACTTAATTAATATATTATTTCATTAAGTGGCTAAAAAACTAACTCAATACAAATATTATGGAAGGATTTGTGTTTGAATTCTCTTATTATATTCTAATCATTAATAGTTATTCATTTTTTTTAGATGATTTAAAAATTTTGTAGTTGTTAATTTATTAACATTCTTTCATTTCAATACAAAAATGTAAAGGTAATGAAAAAATAACAATTAAAAAAGCAAATAAATATATCTTGTGACCATTATTCTATTTAAAAATTATTTTTTCGCTTCACAAACCACAAAAATGTTTTATAGACAAAAATTTTCAATAAATCATTGTTGATCATTTTTCATTGATTCTTACATCCATTTCTAACTTCAAGATACATACAAATCTGTGTGAAATATCTGTGCTAGAGAAAACTTAGTGTTTTCAAAATGATAGCACTGCCATCAAAATTAATATAAGAAACAATCAAAAATAGTCTATAATAATTTATTGAACATTTTTAAAAAGTAAAGAGTGTATTGTTTGTAAGATGAAAAAAGAATTCGTATGTGAAACTGTATTCGAGATAGAATAAAATTTCGACCAGAATTAAATACGATATTTTTTATTTTGTACAACACCTAAAAGCTACCCTCTTTGTTACTCGCTTTAGATCAACCAACACGCCACTGTTGTCCACGATCATCGTCGATTTGCATACTCGAACGCCATCCAGCGTGTGCTCGTATAAGTTGTTCCGCACTGTTGTTTATGTTTGTTTGTTGTCATCATCTGGTGCTAACAAAGTTCGGATCGGTGTCGAATTGTTTGTAGACCGTGGCCAGATGTTTCTCCTTTATCGTGATTATTCCAATTTTAGGTTATGTATAGTTCAATTTACTAAATGCAATAATGTATAAGACTTTGACATACAGTAACATTTGTTACTCGTAAACTTTTACGTACAAGAAAAAATCAGTCTTGATTTATTTGTGTCTATCTTAAATTCATTGTATAAAATAATTTAGTATTCACAAAAAAAATGTATATAAAATGAAACGAAAAACGATATATACCTTTTCAATTTATTTTATGCAATTATATTATAATAATTTGAACTCGTTATTCTCAATCGATCTATAAAAAAAATACAATAAATCATAATAATTTTATTAATCATCATTTTGTACATTTTTCATACACATATTTAATTTTTATTACTAAAAGATATTAAATAGAATATAATTTCACAAATTATTCTTTTCTTCGCCACACAAAGGAATTTTCGGTTCAAAAATATTCAATAAATCATTATTTATTATTTTAATTGTCGCTTATGCGCATTTAGATTACGACCCTATCATCTTCAGGTCGCTATTGTACAGAAAAATCTATTTACTTGAAAGTAGTCTGAAAAATACAGTTTGATAATTAATTTTTCTCTACATTAACGCCAAGAATGTGGAAAAAATTACAATGTAACAATTAGGTATTCAACATGTTAATAGTTTCATGTTTATTATGGCAGAGCAGAATTCTGATTTAAAAAAATATATATTATTAACCTCTTGACATACAAAGACGTTTCTGATACGTCATATGTTTCTTATGCAATTGTAAACATTGACGTCTCTGAGACATAGGCAGATTTATTACCCTTTAGTGCAGCTACAAAGTAAATATTAGAAAGAAATAATTATATACTTTCAATATTAAAGTATGAACCATAGAAACAAACCGTGCAACATATATGTTTTGATTTTATACAAAAGTGATAGTGACAGCCAATTGGGCTATTCGAGTGAGGACACATTTTCCTAACCACTGGCAAAAAGCAACAACCTGAAAAAGATATCACGTGTGCTCAAAAAATAATACAAGAAGCGAAACGACTTGGCACTGTAAAAAATATCAAATACCTCTACATTTACAAAAATGTTTTGAAAATGTTTTTTCATACTCTACAGGACTATTGAATTATTGTTTAATTTGTTATTTACTTATTCGTTATTAATTTTGGTTATTAATATCGAATTATAATATTTAGCAAAGTATAAATATTCTTTTCTTTGTAAAGCGTACACAAATGTTATGCTGAAAAATAAATAGTATTTTTTGGTCATATTGAATTTCAATTAATTCGTATGTCAAGGGGTTAATGGTTAAAATATTTTCTTTTCTGACAATAAAGTAAAGTATCTTATTTCGAATATTTATTTATATATTTTTAAGTAACCGAATTTCAAAAATTACAATCCCTTTTCAGAATATTAACTACAATTACATGACTTCTTTTCAGAAAAACTATTTGTTTGCCACAGCACTTTTTTTAAAAATTACCTTGAACAAACCAAAAATTTTTACAAATGAGTTCATTTTTCACAAATCAGATATCGAATTTTTCTCCTATAAAAATTATACAGAAAAATACAATCTTTTGTCTCTGGACACTATGAAAAAAATAGCACCGCCATTATATATACAACAATTAAATAATTCATTAGTGGAAATAAATTGAATTAATGCCAGAACTGTACGAAAACGAAATTATCGTGTTATATTTCTTTTTTTAAACAAATAATTTAATATTTATTCAAACCGTACTTAATATAAATAAAATATTTATGTGCATGTCTATACGATAATCATATGTTCCCTGTTGATTTAAATTCTTTGTTGTTATACTTTTGACCAGTTTTTCTTAACCTTTCTCCAACCGTGCCCCCTTTCGACCTTGTTTCTCTCTTGTGCTTTCCTTGTCTAAGTGGTAAAAAAGTAACTATTTAATTTTTTTGTTTGTAAATAGAACATGTTTTATTATAATTTTTATAATCTATACAAAATATAATGATTAAATAAAAATTTATACGTTAAATATTTCTCGATCAATGTGACCCTGATACTTGATGACCAGAAACAAGCTTTTTTAAATCCGGTTCTATTGCTGTAAGGGATAATCAAAAATCGGCTCTCCATTATTTTAAGGCGATTTCGCGTTAGGATGAGTAAATAATTCACACAACGAAACCTGATTCTACCAAATACGAAGTAGGAAATGCCATGAAAAACAAATTTGCTTTATCCCAAAACTGTAAAAACTTTTAGATATTGTACACTTGATCCAAAAATGGCGTTTTTTTGACAAAGTTATTTTGGTTGCTATATTGCTTTATAGTTCTATGACCTCTTCGTAAATTCCATTGATTGTCACTTCTGTATTTTTTTCTCGGTTACTTCCCTGATTTTTTCATTTCTCACTTCTCTCTGTAACCCCCTAATCTCGTACCGTGGCCCCACTTTTACGTGATTTTCACCTATAGCTCCATTGGAATGTCGGGGGGAGGGGGTAAACATATGGCTTCTGGATGAGAACCCCTACTTTAGACAACAATTGATTTATTTCAAGTTTATAATTCATTCAACAATTAAGGATATATTAAAATACCTTTCATCGTTGATCAATTTATTTTTTATACCTGCTTTAATAAAATTGATTGCATAAAATAATAATTCTCTAGAATAAGTTAACTTTAAAAAAATAGAATGTTGATTTAGCCCAAATCGACTCGATATATAACAATAAACGATTTGCATATTATTGAAAATCTTAAACAGAAATTTGTGATAACTATAGTTTCCGCTTGCCATTAGTTTATATGGTTTATATGTATATATACATATTGTTCCGTCCGTTTATACTTTCGCGGTCGTATTCTGTTGCCAACATAACAATCTAGTATGCAAACAGTCCGTCCTACCGATTGCAGAGTGCACATACACACATGTAAAATGCATATATTTGCATTTCATATCTGCTGTCTGCATTTTGCATACATCATCTATTCACGCTCTGCAAGTAATTTATTACTGAAAACCATAAAACACGCATTACAAATATTTACAGGATACAAATGTAGAGTTATCAGGAGGTGATGAATATATATATATATATATATGTGTGTGTGTGTATGTGTATATATATATATATATATATATATATATCTGGCATAACTAGCGTTCTTTTTATTTACTGATTATGTTGTAATTAAAACCGTCATGATAGAAATATTGCAACTGACGTGCGTGTTGCAAATGTAAACAAATTTTCATTCAACAATTCAGTACAGTGGGGAACTTAATTTTCCTTTACTAAATTAGTGTTTAAAATTCGATGTTAAAGACCTTTTTAATATATTTTCTTCAATAATTCTCAAACAATTTGCAATTATTATTCTCAATTACAGTGAATCATTACTGTTTTTTCCATCGATTGTTCTTTCATCCTGAAATATATTCCTAGCATACACAAATGATTCTTTTTTTACTATACAAACTATAAAATATTTTTCTGATTAAAAATCTTCAGTAAATCATTATTGATCATTTTTGATTGTTGCTTATGCACATTTATATGATAATGCCATCATTTTCGGTCTTCTGAAAAAAATAAATCATTTTTTAAAGTGATATTTATTATTTTTATATATTTATAGTTATGAAATATAATTAAATTTTTCTCTGCATGTTATAAATTAAAAATACACAGATACGCATCAAATTTACATAATTAAACTCTGAAAAATTTGAAGTTTATTTATGTTTTGTGTTAAAAGTACTGTATTTCAATGGAAACATACAGAAAAAATAGAATTCGTGTTTACTTTCTCATTAAATTTACTTTCATTCCGTTTTGTACAATTCTTCTCGTATACACGCACCTAAAACCAAATAACTCATTTTATATTCGTCACTCTGATAATTGATTTATACATTGAAAAATTCAAAATGAAACTTTAGACTCCCTCTGTAATTCTTACATGGATCTAATATAATCTGTATATATCCTGTTAGGGCACAGATCTTCTTTCTACCACACATAAGCAATTGGCATGCCCCCGCTAATTACCTATTAATTTTCAATTTGCGAAACGTGCACACGGTTAATTTGCAATTAGCGTGATAAAGAATCGTTCTATTCAGGGGCAACGGTGATCGAAACTGTTGAGATATAAATGTATCCGTACGTACTTACATGTATGTATGTGGCATAGGGGGAGCTGTACAGAATATATATATATATATATATATATATGTATGGAACTTATGTGAGAGGGATATGAATCTTGTTCCATCATCATCATCAGCAACAGTATCGGCAAAGAAAGGTGCAGATGAGTCGCTCTTAAAAACGTTGATTCAATTTCAAACTAACGAGATGAGATGTTTCATTATACGGGCGTTACGCACGCAACTGCACACACTGAAGCTTCTATATACACATTATATATATATATATATATATATATATATATATATATATATATGTATATATATATATATATATGTGTGTGTGTGAGTGTAGCAAAGCGTGAAAATAAAAGATACATCATTATTGATTTAAAAGTGGTCAAAAACAAATTAAATTGTTATTTGTTAATATTTTTTAATACATTACTTCGTTCTCTTCACATTTTAAACTGATATTTTTTCATTAAAGTCCTTCCTTTTTTATGCGTTTCTCCCCCCCCCCCCTCTTTAGTTTTCACATTTTAATAAATATATAAAAGAAAAATTTGACTTTCAAACAAAATCTTATATTCAAATGAAACTTATTCTGTTCAAAAATTTTTTTCTGTCCGCTTACGTACATGTTTGCTAATAAATTTGTAAAATTTAACCCTCCGTGCCCGTGGGACGTCTTACAGTCCGCAAAAAAATCATCCGAGAACAAATCATAAGCAGCGTTAAGTTAAGCCACACTGACAAACAAGCAAGCAAGACGAGCCGCATTACTTGAAAATACGTCCGTTTTTATTACCGCGCGTTCGCGTGATACGCAAATAAAGAGAATTTATTAGGTCCTCGGCGAAAGTTTACATATTTATACAAAAGAGGGGGCTCACCGAGTCGAAAAACATAGTGCGTGAACTAATAAAATACATCATGTGAAAAGTTCGAAGTTATACGAACAACATCAAGAAGTCGTGCAAAAGAAAAAATCCGTACTTGGTTTATATGGATATACCTTTATACAGGATGTTTTAAGTTTATTGATGCGTACGTTTATAACAAATGTAATATTCATAATAGAAATTTTGATTATCACCCATATATATATATAATATATATTGTTACGTGTTGAGAATGTATCCATAACTACAAAATAACACAACACACACGTTTGCTACAACTGAAACTTTATTTCACTATTTTACAATATAAATCCTTCTGTACAATCCATCTGTCAGTCTTCCTACTATTCCAAAAAATCACACAATACGTTTTGTCTATTTATCGCCAGTCAGTTTTTTCCCTCGCCAACTTGCTGTACTTGACAACCTTTTTGATCCGCCTGGCCGCTTGTTTATTTACTCGAAGCAGAATCTTTTAGAACATTCCAGATTTTTCTATATTGCTTTTATTTATTCTTTTGCTCGCTCGCCACTATATATATATTTGTGTGTATAAATATAACATTTAACAATTACTATATTTTTAATCATCAAACAGAAAAAAAATCATATAATATATAATAATTACGATCATTGTGACTGATTTACACCAAGTTGAAGTCAATTTATCAATTTATTAGTTTCTCACATTCTCAAAAATTATTAGATCGTTAGAAAAATAATTTCGGTTTTTGTTATGAATTTGAAAGTCACAAACCGCAATTATTTTGCTATCAACCTAATAATTCTTTCGGTTATAGTTCAGTTTAAAGGCTTCTATTAAAATGCACTTAAAATAATCGAATTTTTTGATAAATCGCCTAATTCCAATATAAAAACTCCTTAAACTGAACCTTTACCTTCTTTTCTACCCTGCAAACAAGTTTTCTAATCAAAAATACTCAATAAATCATTATCGACCATTTGCAGATTTTTCTGTACCTTTGCGTTCTGCAGTTGATGACATCGTCATGGAAATACACATAAACAAAAATCAAAAAATGAGTAATAATTATTTATTCAAATATTTTTTTATTTCTTGTAGAAAGAAAAAGTATACTTTGTCAGATATTACTTCATCTTAGGAAAACATAAGTGCTTAACTTTTATTAAAAATATTTAAAATGTAATAATTTTATTATTGAAATTTTGTTTCTTTTTTCATTCAATTATGTTTTCAACATTTTGAATTTAGACTTTTATGTTTCTAATAATAAGCTGAGAAATAAACAACTTATATTAATTTATTTTCAAACATTATGCTCTATGTAGACTGAAATACAAATTAATCGGTCATTTCAAAAACTACATGTCACGTTTTTTAAAGTTGATTTTTTTATCAAAATTATATCCTTAAGGATAGCCTCATATTTGGCATAAAAATAACATTAGCCATGATGTGTCTCTCTATCAAATCTGGTTATTCTTTTTTACCTGATCACCGTAATTTTGTTGTTATTAAAAAACTGTACGAAAATATGATCGTGTATGTGCTAAACGTTGAAATAGTTACTCAACTCAGCATACAATTTTCAGTAAAGGAGTACTAACTAAGGAGATTTTTGAATTTAAAAAATGATGACTTCCGTTTTACAAAAAAAACTGTTTTTTAACTGAATTTTACGGGAAAAAATCCGAAAAACCAGAAAAAAAATTACTCCTTCAAAACATACATGAGCTTTCAATACGATGCAAATAAAGCTGTGCTGGTGGAAACTGAGGAATTCATAGAGGGTTCATCAAAAAACACATTCCAGCTACACAACAACAGTTGTGATGTCACTTTCATCTGCGAAAGCATATGAATCGAATAATTGGCTCAATTTTAAAAAATAGACAATTTAAAAGTGAAAGATAGCATCTTGAAGAAGCACATGTCATTTTGCAACGCAGAATTCAGCTGGCCAACCGAAGAAATGGAGGAAACTCTGCTAGAATCCAATAGCGAATATGATTATGCACCTTAATATTAGATTATAAACGAGATACATATTTGTCTGCTATAATATAATGTTCTTTTTAGTAAAGAACCATAATAAAAAATCTTTTTTAAACAATTTATTATGCATTTAATACTATTATCTGCAAAAACAACATAACTCAATACAATTTACTTTGATTTATTTATACATTAAGGTTTCATAGGACAGTAAGTAGTAAGCAGCTAATAAATTAAAGGGTTAAAAAACATTTTAATGAAGAAAATTTTTAAAAATTTTTATTATTTTTGTGTTACGCTGCTTTTATTTATTCCTGTAAAATTTACGTAGATTTTTCTGTATTTTGACGCTATGAAGATAATGGAATCGTCAATTAAATTCACAAAATCAAGAATAAAAATGATCAATATTGAGTTATTAAACATTGTTGTCTAGAAAACTGTTTGTGTCATGAAAAAACAATTCATTTATGAAAATACATTTAGAATTTTTTCTATAAAAAGTAATCATTCAGTATGTCTAAAAATAAATTAAAAATGTGCACAAATTTTATCATATTTCAATTAATAAACAAAATTTATCAAACATGCAACAGCACATTAATTATACATCAATTCCAAATATCTTTTTCTGAGTAATAAAATAAATATCTACTTCAAAACATTTCATAAATTTATAATTCTTGAAAAACATTTTTTTTTCATTTCATATCTATTTTGCAAACACTCGAATAATGATTGAAAACAAATACGCATAGCAATAAATAAAACAGCCTGTATACGTCCGTAAAAAAATAGTTGTCGGTGAAAATATGTGCATTTTGGGAATATAAGAACTTTTAATGTTAGCACTGGTTCTTATACTGTCGTTCCTTTCCTCTAGTACCCTTAGATGAATGACATATATATGGTAATTTTTTTAAATCTCTATAAACAACTTTACACAGTTATTTTATTCAAACACACTGACTTCAAGTTGATAGACAAATTTATCACATCAGAAATTTTTACTACGCTCCCTTCGATTATTAATTAATTAATGATTTTTTCATATAACTACTTAATTCGACCTTTTTTTTACTTACTAAACTCTTTTTCCACTTTATTATTTTAACTTCTTGTTTTTTAATGTGTATATATATATATATATATATATATATTAGTTAACCAACAATGTTCTGTCGCTGTTATAACGTACAATAATTCCAAAAATTGTTTACACTTGTTATCGAACAAAATTACAAGAATTGTTTATCAATAATATTAGCATGTGCTTTAAATGAATCTCGAACTGTTCACTTTAATTTAAAAAATAATTCTAACTCTTAAAAATGTCAGAGAAAAATAGAGTAGTACGTGCGTGTTTGCTTTATGAATTTAAGCTAGGGACTAACGCTACAGAAACTGCAAAAAAATTGTACTGCGTTTGGAGAAAATACAGTTACATCAATAACAGCCCAGATATGGTTTAAAAAAATTTCTGCCAGAGATGAATCCATTAAAGACGAGACCAGATCAGGCAGACCATCACATTAAATACCGACGAATCGGAAACAATGATTGAAACAAATTCCAGTTTAACGTGTCAACAGCTTGCAGAATTGTTCAAAGTAAGTGACGAAACAGTACGGAAGCATTTACACAAAATAGGAAAGAGGTGGAAATTAAGTAACAGGGTACCACACGAATTAACTCACAATAACAAATTACAGCGTCTTACAATCTGTACATCTCTTATTTTCTGACTAAAATCTGAGAACTTTTTGGATCAAATTTTGACCACTGATGTAAAATGGATTATGTATTAAAACTACAAACGTACTCGCCACTGGCTTTCATTAGGAGATCCTGTCCCACAAAGTCCTAAATGGAAGTTAACACCGTGAAAACTTCTTCTCTGTGTTTGGTGGAGTTCAAAAGGAATTATTCACCATGAATATCTACGAGGGGGTCAAATCCTAGCGGAAAACATTTATAGTGAACAACTCCAACGAGTACACGATGCATTAAAACAAAAACAGCCAGCACTTGTAGATCGTAAAAAAGTATTATTTTTACGAGACACCACACGACCACACATTGCAGTAGAGATCAGAACAAAAATTATAAATTTAGGGTGGGAGATCCTCCCCTATTCCCCAGACATATCACCATCAGATTATCACCTATTTTTATCATTGGACAATCGTATGCGTGGTAAACAGTTTAATAATAGAGAAGAATTAAAAATGGAGGTGTCTAAATTTTTTGAAAATAAAAATAATTAGTTTTATAAAAATCGAATTTATAAATTATCTTCTGGCTTATAAAGGGTTGTTCAATGCAAAGGTGAATATTTTGATGAATAAATTTATTTTATATGAAAATACACAAGTGTTTTTTTCTCAATTCAAAAACAACAGAACTTTCTCGGTTACTTGATATATATATATATATATATATATATATATATATATATATATAATATTCAACCAGAATCAAAAAACTGTAAAAAATCTAAAAATATTAAATCTGAGAAAAATGATAGTCAGAGGATAATCAAAGAAAAATACGATGAAAATGACAAAGAGACAACTTGAAGATGAAGGAATGGAACAATTACTATAAGACACACACTTACAATCAAGCTTTCAGTTCTTTATGCAATTAGTTCATTATAAAGACTGTTTTATTCAAAATAATTAAATATTTTCACCAGAACAGAATGAGGACCTATGATAATTATTAGTTTGAAAGAATAGAAACGACAATGAAAATTGAAGAGTTTGGAAGATACATTGTGTACAATGTGATGATGATAATAAAGAAACATTTAATAGTGAATTTTAAATGAACTAGCGAAATTATATACAAAATATTTCTTAATATAAAAATGGACAATATATGTCAGAGCATGGACTCAAATGTTACACAAATAAATATAGAAAAATATGTACAGATAGTGTTTAAGTTATTTAATAAGGCAATATAATGTAGGATAAAATATATAATTAAAGGTTAATTCCATATCTTTTTATACAGAAATATATGATTTTAGTATAAAACAGGCTTCAGTCCATATCATATACTCGTATAAAATATATTTTCTAAAATCTAACTACGAACACCAATTAAGTAAACATATACTCTACTACTACTCATTTATAATTCTATTGAATTATAAACAAAATATTATTATTATTACCTTCGGTTAATGTGGAAAAAACAAAAAAGTACAATTTTCAAATCTATTTTTTCAACGTCACTGCATAAATTTTAATCAATAGCCATAAAACGTTAATAAAAAGAAAATATATCAAACTTAAAGACGAGTTCTTCAATACTTATTTATACTTTTTTCGGGTAATTATTTTATTCACCGCTGTTCATTTCATCTCAACGACTTTTTATACTTTCTGATTCATAACCTTCTGTACGTTTCGTTCAACGTAATCAATCTATCTTGCGTGCAAGTATAATTTTTTTTCTAGTTTTTTTTCAGTGCTCTGTCTTTATCTTTATTTTATCTTAAATGTTCATCTCATTTTCATTGATTACACGAAAGTGATATAACTATAAAAGAGAATAGATGAAAAGTCTATATAAGATATAATTATATAGAGTAGTGTTTCTTAACCACTGGTCCGTGGACCGTGCCGGTCCGCGAAAGATTTTCACCGATCCGCTGAAAAATGTATTTCTTTTATATAACAAAATTGATAGGTTTAAGAAAAAAATTAAATCTTAGTTGGGAAAAATTAAAGAAAATATTTGTGATATATTTGTATCTTATTTTAATTTTTTCAAATGTACTGCAAGATTTACATGTAGATATTAGGTTGGTGCAAAATTAATTACGGTTTTTATCATTTTAAGTTTGGAACTGTTTTTTCCCGTACTTTCTCTTCCGTACTTGGCACTGTTTTTTTCCTGTACCGTTCTCTTTTGTTATAGTCATGTGATACATCATTGTAAACATTGAAACTATCACTACTGATTTATAGTTTTCATTCTTTAGTATTGTTGCATACTAATAACTTCTTAAATTAGTCATAGAAAAAAAGCAAATTCGCACTATTTTGTTGTATGCCAACTCGAGAGGTGGTAAAAAAACTCAATGTTAATCATTCAACAGTTGTTCGACATTTGAGCCAAACTGAAGAAACAAAAAACTAGATAAATGACCATTATCTTTTGTTATAATCATGTGACACATCATAGTAAACAATGAAATTAGCACTACTGAATTCAACTTTTGTCTATTATTTTCATTCTTTAGTATTGTTAGGTATAACTTCTTAAATCAATATTGGAAAAAAATCAAATTCGCGCGATTTTGTTGTATGAGTTTAAATTGGGACGTAAAGCAACAGAAACTGCTCGAAATATCAAATTCGTTTTTGGTAAAGAATCAATTAGTGAACGTATAGCTCAACAATGGTTCCAAAAATTTCGTAATGGAAACGAATGTTTTGAGTTATAGACAATAATGATTTAAGAACCATTATTGATGTGGACCCACCTGAAAAAACTCGAGAGATGGCAGAAGAACTCAATGTTGATGATTCATCAGTTGTTTGACATGTGAGCGTAATTGGAAAAACAAAAAATCTGAATGAATGAAACGTTATCTTACCCACCTTATTCTTCAGACCTGTCTTCAACATTGTATCATTTTTTTAAACATTTGAATAATTTCGTACGCAAGAAGGTTTTCAAAGATCAAGCATCAGCTTAAAGCACTTTCGATGAATTCGTTAATTCCATGAATTCTATTTTATAGTTGTAATAAACGAACTTATTTCCCGTTGGGAGAAATGTATGGAGGATAATGGTCTTTATTTTGATTAATAAATATAATTGACAACTAATATATTTTATGTTCAGTACTTAAAAATCGCAATTATTTTTGCACCAACCTAATAAATTAAATACATTTATCTGTCATCATTTAATATTATTATATGATAGATTTCAAAAATCTTTCCCGACAAATATGGACATGAAAGAGATGAATTTATGGATTACTAATCCTTTCATAGAGCATAATCATAATAATTTAAATTTAAATAACAAAGAGCTAGAAATTTTCTTAAAACTGAGTTCATATTTTACACTAAAAGTTAACTTTTCAACCAAAAAATTAAATAAATGTTGGATTACACTAAAAAAACGAGTATCCAAGTCTTCATAACAAAGCTATAAGAATGTTAATTCCTATTTATGTGAAGCAGGATTTCGGCAATGTTAATTATAAAAAACAAACAAAGAAACCGCCTTTCCATAGATTCAGCTCTTCCTCTGGCTTTGACAAATTTACAACCAAATATTGAATTAATTATTGAACATGAGCAACAAGAACAGTCTCATTAAATTGTAAATTATATTTCAAATTTGCAATTTTGTCTTCTTTTTTGTATTATAATTAATATATTTTTTGTGAAGATAATTTTGTGATTTTGTATGTGACGTTTCAATATAAATAAAAATAACATACAATAATAATGTGTTTTTTAAAAAAAAAAAGATATACTTACATATTCATGTAGCTTTTTATGCAAAGTGTTACTATTAAAAAGTAAATAAACATAGTTCATAGTCGCATATATTTACTAATCCACGTAAAATTAACCATTATTTTATCGGTCCTTGATGAGAAAAAGGTTGAGAGACACTGACATACAGAGAGGGATAGAGTAATAAAGAGATTGAGAAAGATACATAATTACAAACAATATCAGCGTCTAGGAAACAAGTAAAAAATACATTTTTAGTTTCGAACACGCGTCAAATTGTCTTCAAATGTACGTACACGTTCGTATGAATGAACGATACCGGCCATTTCAGAGTCGCGTTCTAAATTATCGATGAGGCACCGGCCCTGCGGGGAGCAATCTCGCAGACACGGACTGATGCTCTTCAACTCGTAAAACGCGAAAAGATTGTTGCCCGAGGAGTACTCTCGTACCTC
The DNA here is from genome assembly GCA_034766995.1 of Acanthacorydalis orientalis. Lineage (NCBI taxonomy): Eukaryota > Metazoa > Arthropoda > Insecta > Megaloptera > Corydalidae > Acanthacorydalis > Acanthacorydalis orientalis. The sequence continues at coordinate 25,301,636 of CM068315.1, read as the reverse complement.
GATTGCCGCGTCTGTATTACGATCAGCCCACTGCTACGGGCCAACACCTTCGGCCCCGACCCTTGTCTCTGTTACATTTTTTTTTGTATGCTTTTTTTGTGTACGCTATCACACTTACTTATTATCGTTCATTCAATCGTATTCCGAACCACATTCATGATACAGGACGGTCAATCATTTCAAATAGCTGTGTTTAATATTATTCGTGATTTGATCGGTTTTAATCGTTCGATTTAAAACCTAATGCAGTCCAGACATTGTGACTGAATTTACTTTCGTAATTGAATTCTTTTTTCGTGTCACGAAAAACTGAGGATGTTACCACCGTCATTAAAATTCACATAAACATCAATCAAATATGATTTGTTAAACATTTGATCAGAATCTTTTTGCGATGAAGAAGAATTCATTTGCGAAAGATAATTCGTATATTCCTTATACGTTTATTTTATTAGGAGGTTGCATTGAAAGCCGCTGTTATTTTTTGTTGCTTTTTTTTGAGCATTTATTTCAATCACAAAATCTGTGAATACATTAATCAAGGTATTTTCCCTCAGGAGCTATGACTTTTTCCCACTTTTCTGGCAAAAGTTGAATTCCGTGACGAAAGAATGGCACGTCTTTTGGAGCCAACCCCGTCAACAACACAATTTACGATTTCTCCGTAGTTATAGAAACGCGTATCTTCCAAAGCGTGTTACATTGATCGGAACAGATGGTAATCGCTTGAGGCCAGGTCCAGAGAATACGTTGAGTGCGGGAGAACCTCGCATTCGAGCTCCATCAGTGTTTGTTCATGAACATGGGGTCGAGCATTGTCATGGAGAAGAATCACTTTTTGGCAATTTGATGCAATTGAAGGCCGTTTTGCAACAAATTATCATTCAAACGCTTCAATTGTTGTCGATAACGTGCGGCAGTGATTGTTTCCTTCGGTTTCAACAGCTCAAATACACGACATCCTCCATATCCCACTAAATAGAGAGCATTGTTTTGTGACCGTGGATGTTTCGCTTTTGTGTCGACATTGATAGACAGGATCAACTCATGATTTCTTGCGTTTTTGGTTGTCGAAATAGATCCATTTTTCATCGCCGGTGACGATACGCCACAAGAAACTCTTCTTTTATGCTTTATAAGCAAATAAATCGAGATGTTTAAACAATTAGAAATTGTATTTTCGGTCGAGTCATGTAGCAGCCATCTTCCTTCTTTCTGGACCTTTCCCATGGCTTGTAAACGTCCTGAAATGGTTGATTTATCTACTTCGAGCTGTTGAACTAATTCTTTTACACAATAATCTAATTAATCGTCAAAGTGTGTGTGTGTGTGTGCTTAAATAGTTTTATGTTCATACTTTAATGTTTCAAGATAAAGAACTAATTTAATTGACAATAAAATCAAAAATGAATATTGGACATTTTTGACCAGAAGATTTTTTATGGTCTGTGGAATAAAAAGAAAACAATTAATTTGTGAAAATGTTTGAATGTATTTAATATTTACTTGAACAATTTTAAATATACAGTAACGTAAAATGCTTGCTGATTATTTGAAAAGAACAATAATATTAACCACCAAAACTACCGACGGTTGACGTATACCTACTTCTACCGGATGGGTCAAAATGACTTGTTTTTGAATAGAACAAGTCGTTTAAAAAATGACAAGGCATTTTATCCATGTTTATATATTTTCCTGTTTTATTTAAGGAAAATTAAAAATAAACTTAATAATATAAATAATTTTTAAAATAATTACACACGCAATTCAGACATTTTTATAGGTTAAAATCATTTTAGCAGTGCAATTAGCGCAGACACGTTTATTATATGTACCACAAATATTACTTTATTTATACAATACACTATTTGACATCGTCTATGTTTCATCGAAATATATGTCTGGTTTCTTGATGATGTATAAAGTATTTGTTCTGATTCTATTGGGGATCGTCCAGCTAGATCTTTATTATCACTTGCAAATTCTTCAGTTAATTGAAATAAGAAGTCTTTTCTGGACATATTTTCCCCTTTTGTTTCGTTGTTTAATATTCAGGCATTCATTCCGGTAAGATATAAGGTAATATAAAATACTTGTAAAGGCCCTCTTCATGATCCAGCTTTCATAGTATATTTTCTAGCCATTCGGTCTATCATATCTACGCTAAATTTGGTGCTGTTATAAAATACCGTAAATTCGGACAAACGTTCCCTCTCTTTTTCAATTTTGACCGATTTATGGTTCATGCTCAGTAACAATACTTTTTAACTTGGTTTACTTTTATATATAGTATATATACAATTTTCTGTTTTATAAAGAATTGTCGAGAAGTGAGGCATATTATCCTTCTTTAGTCTTACAGGTTTAAGTAATTCTCTCTTATTTTGTCTAATGGTGCCAACTAAAGTAGTTCTTTTAGTTATTAGTTTTGTTGCTAGTGACAAACTTATGAAGAAATTATCTTTTGTTACTGTTCTCCCGTATCCAGTATATGGCTCCATTAATTTTAAAAAGTACTTGAACTATACGGAAATATTATGAAAATTTTCTGAAATCAAAAAGTTTAGCTACGTTCTCTGAGGAGTCAAAATGACTCATTTCGGTATATGTAGGTACACTGCATATAAATTTTACAGAAAAGCAAGAAAAAAAAACATTTTACAGAATTAATCATTTAGATATTTCAATAAAAGTCAGAAAAAAATTTAGAAAATAAGATTTTCTGAAAATTAGTTATGATAATACGAAATGACAAAATAAGTCATTTTGACCTCCTTGCTTTATTTAGTGTTAAGAGAGTTAAATAGACTGAATAACTAAATAACTCTGTCTAATCTAAAATAAAACAATTTTTTGTGATTTGAAATGGTATATAATGAATATAATTCTAATATTAAATAAGAATTCGTATTATAAAGTATATATACTTTTTTTTATTCCGACGAGAATAATAATATTTAGGGTTTAGGGGCTCGTGGACAACTAATCATTAGCGCCCAGTTTATTCAGTAGATATATTAATGAGTTGTTGAAATGACGATAAAGGTATTTATGTAAATACATATTGGTATTTGGGGAATTAGAATACAAATTTAAGAGAATGAATTATGTGTGATACCGAAATGAGGGACAACTATATATATATATATATATATATATATATACACTATAAATAGCCCATCGATCTCTACACAGGACAACATAAATTTTACATATAATATTAAGATTGATAACAACCACAGATTAATATTGAATAGTTTGACAGAAATTATAGATTGATTACAGAATTGATTTTATGTTAGTAACAACAGTGACTGATGTATGCGTAATGAAATTCTATCTCATTTCATTGACACTTCTTGTTTATTTTTATCTAAACATAATTATTTCATTTTTATTTAGGATAATTTAAGATTCTAAAAACAGAAATGTCTTCAATACAGTTCTGAAAACACTGTCACTAAATTCAGTTCCACAAATGAATTATTTTTTGACTACACAGAGTACAAACAATTTTCGGGTCAAAAATGTTCAATAAATCGTTATTATTTAACGTTCAATAAATAATTGGATTACAATGTTATCATCTTCAGAGCATCAAGGTACTGAAACATCTCATTTTTGATTGAGTTTGTGGGATGAAAAAATAATTGATTTATGAAAGTGAATTTAGCTACAATGTTATAACTATATTGTTACATGTTAAACTTTTGAAATATTTCTGGAGTACCTATTTAATTCATTCACTATCGTATTTTATTAATATGATATTTAAAAGTGTATACATCAATTATGTCAATAAACGAATTCGTATATTTTACAATAAAATTTCATATCAGGTGCGAGCAGAGACGGATCTATATGGAAACTAATGAAGCTTAAGCTTCAGAGCCCCGCTTTGTAATGGGCCGCACAATGAACGAATATTAAAAAATGCATTGTACAAATAAATAAAAGAAATATTGGAAATCATGATTGTTAAATTGCTATTTTTGTACAATTTTGTCATTTTGAATTCGGTTGTATTTGTAGCGATTTTAATAGTTACTTAAATATTTTTATGTATTATTTTAAGAAACATAAAAAATTGTCAGAAAATACTTCAATAATATCCGATAAAATTCAATTTATAGAAACGAAATAGAACCAAAATATCTAATGATGGAGAAGAAGGAACAGAATTATTAATGAGTGGAAGAAAGTTTCACGTTAAAGTAATTAATAAGTTGTTTGATTGTTTAGTCGTCGAATTAAAGAAATGGAATTCAGTTTATGAAAAAAATGGGAAGAGATTTTTATATTTACCAGATTTAATGCAAAATGCATCTGATATCAAAGAAGAAAATATAAAATTGTCAACCGACTACTATACTGACGATGTTGATTGGAATCTTATCAAAGCGTGCAAACAATTTAAAGAATATTTGAAGTGTTCTTCCGACAAAAATTATACATATTTTTAGATTTTAGAGTTAATATATGAAAAAAGAATGATTAATATTTTCCTAAATCTAACAGCTATTTTAAAAATGTACATGAATGTACAAAAATGTACATGACGTTACCTATCACATGTTGACGAAGAAAAAAGTTGACGAAGAAAATGAAAAACAAAATAAGTTCTTAAGTGATAAAAATATTAAGAGTGAGAAAAGAAAGAAATTTGTGAGGAGATCTCGAAAACGTATAAGACGACTAGTTAGTTCAGAGAGCGAAGAAACTGGCAATATTTCAATCGATATTTCTTTATCAGAACAAAATACAAATGACTGGCAGTGATAAGAATGTGACAATGTATCAGAAATATGGGATACCGAAGACAGTAGGAATAAACACGATAACCTTTTGCATATACTATGAAAGAATGGATCAGTTTTAGATGTATTCTACGAAGTACTAACCAAAGATTTTTGGGAAATGGTAACGAGCGGAACGAATAGATACTTCTTTTTAATTTAAATAAACCAGTTTGTATGCATTATTTTTTTAAAAAAATACAAACAGATCATTTGTTAATCACGGTTGTGTAACCACACAGTTGTTCATTTAAATTTTATTGGTATTTTGTTTAATTTCATATAACATTTCACTTCGCAATTCTTTGTGTACTTTTGAATCAAAGTGTTTTTTATTCGTTAAAAGTCAATTTTAATTGTTTGTTTTTTGTACTTCTATACTAATCATGAGTAATTCTTTTTTAACTGTATTGTAAATTGATCAACCTTTATGTCCTCTTTGTATATTTTGTTTAGAGGTTCGTAGTTGTTCAACCCAATTATATTTTTCTATATTTTATTTTTCCCATCTAATCTTTCCAATTCCTCGAATCGAATTTTAAGGTACCTATCTTCTAAGTAATATTGACAATCTGATCCGTTATTTTATCATTCTTTTAAATCGTTCGAGATTTAAATTATGTTGTCCGGTTTCTAATCGAACCATATATCGAGATATCCATCTAGGTTGATAAACTATCTTTCTAAAAAATCGTGTGTATGATTTTTGAATTTCTTCCGTACATCTCGGTCCTTATATGACTTCACAATACAAAAAAGTCTACTGAACTAGAGATTATCGTAAGTTTATGATTGTTCCTTAATCGTTTAAGTAGATAATGTAAAGCTTAGCTTTACATAAGCTACTTAATGTAATCTTAACAGCGGTCTTGAAAAAAACGTTGTTACAATTATCAAATTCTTTATTTTATTTGGTTGGTAGGAAAATAATTGCATTTTTTGTTTTCTGATTTCTAACCCTAATTTTTTTCAACCAAAGTATCATTTTATCGTGTTCATCTTAATATCATTTTAAAGTGCATTTTTCGGTCTGTATTTTGGTAACGTCGACTTCGGTTTTATTACTAATTTTGTTTCAAATAGGGCTATTGAATTAAAGATGGAAAAGAAACAAATAAGAGCAATTTTTTGTATAAGTTCAAAATGGGTAATAAAACAGCATGAACTGCTCGTCTAAACGATGCTTTTGTTGTGGGTACTGTTAAGGAACGTACGGTGCAACGGTGGTTCTAAAAATTTCATGCTGAGGACGAGAGCTTTGTAGATGAAGATCGCAGGAATCCTTCTTCAGTTCATAACGAGCAACTGAATGCGTTAGTTGAATCAGAACCACGCACAACAATTCTAAAGCTTGCACAAAAGTTAGACGTTAGTCATCCATCAGTTCTGGACCACTTAAAACAGCTAGCTGAGGAAAATGTATATGAATTTGAAAACCATAAATCACAATTATTTTTCTACCAATCTAATAACATAAAATTAAATTAAATCAAACATCGGAATTTAACTATCTCTTCTTAATTAATGCATACTAATTTGTTGATAACTTTGAAAATAATTGCCTTTGAATGTTCATCATCATACGTATACTTCTTATATACATACATACATACATACATACACACATACATACACACATACATACACAGACATACATACCTACATACATTCACACATACATACACACATACATACACATACATACATACAGGCATACATACATATATATATATATATATATATATATATATATAAACTTATTGATTCTGAAGGGTCAAAACAAAATGAGTCAGCCTCTTGTTCTCCGGCCGGTGTTAAATTGTGTGCACAGGGACTGTCGCGCAATCGAACAATCCAACGTTCGATACTCGTCTCTGAATTTCTGCAAGAAACTGTGATTGGCCAACTTCAGAGCAAGTTACGAATTGGTCGACTTGTCTGCGACTTTGATTGCTTTAGTTGTACAGAGAGGCGAGAGCTATCGCATAAGGGTAATTATAAGTTACGTACCAAGCCTCTCTCTCTCTCTCTCTATATATATATATATATATATATATACATATATACATATATATATATATATATACATATATATATATATATATGTATGTATGTGTAGTTTCATATGATTTGTATATGTATCTGAGGTAAATTCTGACCATATGTGAAATATGAGAGTTATGTTGTTATAATCTAAGAAAGTTAATGTATTAATTAAGATTATAAGTTTTGAAATTAATCCCAACTTTTTTCTTTATCTAATTAAAGTCATATAAGTAAATATCAATAATCTTTCAGAAGATGCAGAAAAAGAGATTTGTCTGTACTTTATCACTCTGATGATGATATCGCCATCGAAATCCGTATAAGCATCAATTGAAAATAGCCAATAATGATTTATTGAACATTTTTGACCAGAATCGTTTTATGATATTAGGTTTGAAAAAATTTCGTAGCGTTTTCTAATAGGTGTCATTAATTGCAGCTCGATTATATGACATTACTCTATATGTATCATTTTGACAGGTGACATTTCAACGTTTGTTTATCTGCTATTTTTGTGCAATTTTGTGAATTTTAAGTCTGTTAAATTGAAAATTGAAAATAGAGAAATATAAGACGCATTTTGGTCATTTGATGCTGTTTTATTGCCGGAGAGGAAAAAGTGCTGAGGAGAAAGCAAAAAATATATCCGCTGTTTGTGGAAAAGGTACTATAGCTGGCAGCACTGTTCGAAAGTGGTTCGCTCGGTTCAGAGATGGAAAATTCGACCTAGAGGATCGAGAGCGCTTCGGTAGGCCTGCAGTTGTTGATAATGACAAAGTTGCAATACTTATTGAAAATAATTAACGTTACACGACACGAGACAACGCAGAGATACTTCAGGTGCCTCATACAAGTCTTTTGAGATATTTGGAGACACTTCAACATGTTAATCGTTATGCTTCATAATTTAACTGAAAGAAATTTAATGGAACTCATTTCCTTCAGTCGTTTGCTCCTTAAAAGAATCCAAAACATCCCGTTTCTGAAACGATTAACCACAGGCAATGAAAAATGGGTCATCTTCAATAATGCAAACCGAAAAATGTCTTGGGGGAAACGAAATGAGCATCCATTAACCATTCCAAAAGCGGGTCTTCATTCCAAAGAACGTGATGTTATGTATCTGGAGGGATTGGAAGGATGTTGTGTATTACGAGCTTCTCTTAAACAATCAGATGATAAATTCTAAGAAATATTGTGCTCAATTGGATCAATTAAAGGAGGCAATCGTTCAAAAGCGACCAAAATTGGCCAATCGGAATAGTATCGTTTTCCACCAAAACAACGCTGAACCACACGTCTCTTTACAGACATCCTACCTCACCCGCCATGTTCACCTGACCTTGCACCATCAGATTACCATTTGTTTCGGTCCTTACAGAATTCCCTTAATGGAAAAAACTTCACTTCCCTGAAAGCCTACAAAAACCACTTTGATCAATTCATCGCTCAGAAAGATACCAAGTTCTGGAAGGACTGAATTATGAGACTATTAAAAAATGGCGAAAGATGGTGGACTAAAATAGCACATACTATTAGAACACATATATGTTCGAATATGTAAACACTCGCTTTGAATTTCGCCTTAAAAACGCTACGAACGTTTGTTCCAACCCAATATTTAAATATTACTGCATGCATAATAGTTCGTATGTTTAATATTTTTATCGAAATGCATATTCACACGTGTTACCTTTGGTAATACGTTTGGAAATATTTGTATTTCCAAAGGTCGATACGTGTAAAGTTGAATTTTGATCAGTAATATTTTTAATAGACGTTTTTTTTCATTCTCTCGTATACTTCAACTATAAAATACATTATAAGGTATAAATATCTATATTTATATCTAATGAATGAAAAAGTTTCACGTATACATCATTTCATACTTAAATTAATATAAAACAAAACGTACGCTATATTTTTTTTGTAAAAAAAAACACTCGACCATTAAATGTATTCGCTCTATTATTACAAATTTCCATTTAAAAGTCATCAGTTGTACAATATGTAAACATATTTGCAATCTGGAGATTGTATAACGTAAAATCTATATAATTAACTTTAAGTGTGTGAATAAAGACATTCTCACATGTATATATATAGAGAGGGATTGATTCTTTTTTCATTTCAATCAATATGATACTTGGACTTAAGAAACAAACTTTTTGTAAAATAATTTTCAGAATTTTTGCCAGAACAATATTCAAGTAATAAGTTGTGCATATTATTAATTATCATCAGTTATCTTCCAATATGCAACGCAAATACATGTAAGTATTTTATTACCATATAATAAATATTTATTCCATAAATGTTAACAACGTATATTTAATATTAATCAGTTCAGGACTTGAAGAAAAAAGTCATATTCACTCATTAACAAGTGCTTAATGTATATAATAATACATTTTCTTTCTATTATGATACTTGATAACAATATTTATCTAATTTATTATCTACTTTATTCATATGTAAATTAAATCTAGATCCTATTTTTAGTTTAACTTCCTAGTTTTTTTATTTTACAAGACTTTATATTCAATCTTTTTATTATGTTTATTATTTTACTGTGTTATTGAGAACACTTCTGTTTTTTTAAATAAATTGTAAGAAAATAAAATAGGATCAATAAGTCTTGATCGTTCTTTATTTTAATAATTTCTTGAACAATGTAGGATGAACAATACTAGGTAACAGTTTGTAGTAAGGACACTTGAAGAAAATATGTGCTAGGTTTTCTTTTTTTTCATTTTGTAGAATTTTGCATTTTATGTTATCATTAATTTCATATCCCATCATTTTTGTATTAAAATATAATTTTGTGCAATCTGTTAATCAGATGTATGCAGTTATTCTTTTAAATTTGATTAGCGCTTTGGTTAATTCTAGATTCACTTCACACTTCTTTATATATTTTTGAACAAAAATGCTGTTTACTCTTTCGAGATCAGTTTTAATTATTTCCTCTTTGTATTTCTCTACTAATTTTGGCTATTTTTATTATATTTTAGATTGATTAATCCATTTGTTCTCTTCAACTGTTTTATTTAGACAGCAGCTTATTCATTGTGTATCTCAGTTATATTTTCCTATATTTTATTTTTTCCATTTAATTTTTTAAATTTGTCCACTACATTTTAGGATAGCTATCTTTTGATAATCTTAATAGTCTGATCCACAATATATTATCATTATTTTGATTACCTCGAGATTTAAATGGTATTGTCAGAATTTTAATCGAAGTGTATATCAAAGTATCGGTATAGAGAGATAAAATAGATTTTTTAAAAAAATTTGTAGATTTTTCCATTTTTCTTATACAACTCACATTCCGTACAACAGTCAAACAAACTAGAGATTTTCATTATTTTATGATTGTTTCCCAATCGTATATTTTCATTTTTTAGAAAATATATTTCAAAGACCCACCGTTTTAATGTTTGCTTTACTTTCCATGCCTTTCCGTTTGAATAAAAAATCTCTTTATTATGATCAGAATACCCAAATATGTGTATTTGTATACAACTACTATTTCTTCGTCATTATATATGAATTTTAAAATCTTTTTGAATTTGACATCTTTTTCTCATTATTGATATTTTGATTTTATCTCTGTTTGTATCAACATTAATATCATTTACTATTTATTTATTTATTTATTGTATCTTTTAAAACTAATTATTTAAATTGTGAATTATTCATGTTTCAACTAATTCAATGTTTTATTATCAATCAGTATTTTTTTCTAATTTTTAAACTTAAAAGACAGTTTATCAATCGAAAATCGATGCAAGTTTTAGTTTTCCTATCAAATTTTAAAATGGTTGAATGTAAGATCTCTTATTTAATATATATATATATATATATATATATATATATATATATATATATATATATATATATATATATATATATATATTATTATTATTCTTCAATGGCGTTACAGCTCAAATCGAGACTTAGCCTCCTCAATTTTCTGCCTCCAGACATCCCTCTCTCTGGTCAACCTTCTCCAATTCCTTACTCCCAACAGTTCTACTGCATCCTTCTCTACATTGTCTATCCATATGAACCTTGGTTCCCCCACAGGTCTTCTCCCATCTGGTTGTGCATCCAAGACCCTTTTTAATACTATTGAGTCCGATATTCCGCTCAGTGTGACCTTCCAATAGCAGGTGGAGCATTTTTATGAAGACATATAGTTTTGGTTCCTTGTATTTTTTATATGATTCGAAGTTGTATCGTATTCTCCATGTACCTCTATTATTTACTAGCCCAAATATCCTTTTCAGCATTCTGCTTTCGAAGATGTTTTCTATATTTCTACGGTCTTAGCTGACATGATCCACGCTTCATCTCCATAAGATATGACAGTACGGATGAGAGTTTTATACAGTCGGATTTTGGTCTTCCTATGCAAATTTTTGGATTTCATTATGGACAAAAGCGCGAAATATGTTCTATTTACTGCTGCTTTTTGTTTTTGAACTTCTTGAGATTCCTCATGTTCACTGGTGATATTTGAACCAATATATGTAAAATTGTTTACAACCTTGAAATTGTAATCATCAATGATAACGTTTTAACCTAATCTTCTCCTTCGTCTTCTACTTTGCAGCATTAATTTGCTTTTATTCTCATTTGTTCTAAGACTGAAGAATGTCTGCTGCAGCTGTTTCAAGTGGTCCAAAGACTTCTTTAATGGCAAGTATAGATCTTCTCATGGTGTTTAAGTCATCGGCATATCCCGCTATTTGTTGTGCTTGTTGAGTATGGTGGAGTTTACGTTTATTGGGATAATCCGTACTTCATGTTCAAATGATAACTTTAGGGGCATTTGGGCCAAACTATCACCTTGTTTGCAATCAATACCCTATATATATATATATATATATATATATATATATATATATATATATATATATATATATATTAGATTTAAAAAAATGTCTTTAAATTATAGTTACAAATAAACAATCATTAAACACAAAGCAATTAAATTCAAAAAAAGAAATAACTGGAGATGATTTAGGACGAAGGGCACTAGACGAAATCAGTTCATCTTTATCGTCACCACTGACCAGTCAACGTAGATCTTCAAATCCAATAATCAATCTATTTTCTTCAGATTTATACGCAGACCGGCGTAACTATCAAAACATGAATACTTCGTTGGAACAGGTTCGCCATTCATTAAACCAAACACAAAATATGAATAGTTTAGGAGCACGATTGAACCAAATTAAAAATTCGAACGATTCTTTATATACTTCTGTAATAAATAATGATTTCATTAACGATGATTATAATCGAGCATCAAGAAGAATGAAGCGATTAGATGAAATAAATGATGAATTAAATTCGATAAGACAATTCACAAATCAATTGCTAAAGGTTTTATTTGCATTCATTTATAAAGAAAATAATATAAACACTACCAATAAACAAATATAAATAGTGTTTAATATAAGGAATGATTGGTCTTTTATATTTAAAACATAAAAGTAGCCAGACAAACACTCAAACATTGCCATTCAGTCTGATCATTGTTTAAACAAATCAATTTAAAATTTTCTCCTCAATTATTTAAATACAAAACTGCTATCTATCTATAAAGCAGAATCTTATTAAAATGCGTACAAATCATTTTCCATTTCACATCAAATTTTATTCGTCTTATTAACTTCAAAAGCTTATTATTGATCAGAAACATTTTGTTCGATATATAATTTTTTAGTTCAAAAATAAATTAAGCTGTTTATTGTTAACAATCTAATAAATAAAATTCCTTAATAGATTTCAAACAAAAAAACATACTCTAATGAAAATGCATTCAATCATGATACAAGAAACCAGTATGGAAACTCGTACAACCTCGAAAACTTTGACAATCCTATGAAGAAATAAGGAATTCCAATTTTGGAAACAGTTTAGATAATGATTCACTTTCAAAAAAACGAAATCTACGCTAGGTTTGTCTTCTGGATGAATAATTCTTACAGTTCTGATTCTGACTAAATTCAGTCTCACAAATAAATTTTTGTTCATCCCACAAACCCTCTAAATCGTTATTGATTATTATTGATTGTAACTTTTGCTCATTTCGATATCCATCATCTTCATAGCACCTTAATGCAAATCTAAATTTGTTATCTATGGAGTAAAAAATAATTCATTTCTTAAAATATCAATCTTTAATTTAATGGAAATCGAAATCAGTACTAATGAAATAATTATTAAACTAAATATATTACGAACAAAATTATATATATATATACAAGAAAGTTTAATCTTCTATTGACATTTAGGGGTACAAGCATTCAATATATCCATTAAAACATAGTACGTCACTCGATTCGTATTCACAATATTACCATAACAACATACAAAAAGTTCCTAGCAATGTTTTGGACAAATTATATCAACCGAATATTGAATACAATTCAAATCTATCGCCGTATTACACCAATGAACTTAATCAGCTACACTATCAACCCTTACGCCCTATGTATTGGGATCATTCAAAAGACTCCGTAAACCACTACACAGCAAGTCCATGTAATTTTTTTTTTTTTTATTTTAGAGATTCAAGTAAAATATTACTTTTAATCACGAAATAATTCGGACAATAGCTAAATTCACTCTCATAAATTAGTTTTTTTCATCCCACAAAAACATTTTTCTTACATTTTTATCTACTTTGACACTTTGAAGGTGATGATATCGCCATCGAAATGTATATAAAAATAATTAAGACTAATTTACTGAGCATTTTTGACCAGATATGTTTTTTGTCGGTTATGAAATGAAATAAAACATCTTTGAAATTGCTAATAATAAAGGAGCAAAGAACAAATAATTCGTTTTTTTTATAATCCATAATTAAAGAAAAAGATATAATTTTAGAAATGATTATTTTAAACGGGAAAAGAATATAAATCAGAGTACAAACGCTTGCAAAAAAGTGAATTAATAAAAATATTCCTTTTTTTAAATAATGTATATTTTATTTTATTTTAAACAAAACTGTCCCAAACTCGAAACTAAATAAAATACACACACACATACAAGTTTCATTATTGTAAAATAAATTGTTTCTTTATATTTAAAACATAAAGGTATCCAAACAAACACACAAAGTTTTCCAATCAATTTTATCATTGTTTAAACAAATCGATTTAAAACTTTCTCGACAATTATTTAAGTATAAAACTAGTCGCTAGTCGATAAAACGTAAACGCATTAAACATATATAAATCATTTTTCATTTTATTTCAAATTTGACAGTTATGACACTATGAATAAATTCCCTTTCGCAAATGAATTGTTTTTTCAGTCCACAAACTATAAAGAAACGTTTTAGTCAAAAATGTTCAATAAATGATTTTTGATTGTTGCTTATTTGTATTTCAATGAAGATACCATCATCTACCAAGCACCAACGTATAGAAAAATCTAACTTTTTAAAAACTGAACAATTGCAAATACAACAATAATTTTCTAATTATAACTAGCTTCATTTAATATGCCGAAATTTAATTTCTAATCGACTCCATTTGATTTTTACGAAGTGTAAGTGCTAAGTGTATTTGCGAAATGTAAATTTTTTTCAATTACTAAATATTGTTATTTTGAAAAGAAATTTATGAATAACTGCAAATACAAAGAATAAGCTTCTAATTCGATTTTAAAATAATTAGATCTTTCTATACCTTAATGGTCTGAAAATAACAACACTGAAATCCACATAATGAACAATCCAAAATGATGAATAATGATATGTTGAACATTCTTATACCAGAAAAAGTTTTTATAGTTTGTGGACTAAAAAAATTCATTTGTGAAAATCAAATTTTACAGGTGTCGGAAATTGCTGCTAAAAGTAATATTTTAAATACTTAATAATACATATACGTATACACACATACACGTACATATTCCAGTATAGATAATAGAACTAATAGAAACTCATATTGTATTTAAATAAATAATCAGATTCAAAAATGTATATTTATCAATAATTGTTGATTGTACCTACTGACTTGTTTTTGTAAGCATATTTATATATATATATATATATATATATATATATATATATATATATATATATATATATATATATATATATATATATATATATATATATATATATATATAATGAATAGAATTTATTTAATAATATTCAGACGATGAAAATAGCATATCACAGCCATCTAACGGATTCAATATAAACTTCTATTTTCAAATAAAGAACTCAGCTTCAGCGAATACACTGCCGCCTAATTTAGTCAGTGTACCTCAAAATCCTGCAAATTACATTTATGAAATGCCTTCAGCCCTTCCAAACTATTTCTCTCATATTTTACCAATCGGACCACGTTCAGTAAAGAAAAATTTAATAGATATGTAAATTACTGTTTCGCGTCACATAAACTAATAATACGGTCTAAAATGAAGCCTTCAAATAAATTTAATTTATTTATAGGTTTAAAAATGACATATTGAGATCAATTATAATTTTAAGTATTTATTGTGAATTATTTTATACATGTTGAACACGTGGTAGTTTCATAGTTTAAATTTTTTATATTTCACTTAATTAGTCCTTCATTTACTGAACTAAATGCTAAGTTGGAACATTGTAATTTTTATTATGAAAAATAATAATATATGAAATCTCGAAAAAAATGTTTTTTTTTAAAAAAAATAAATAGAGAATAGTTCTTAATTTCCGACATAGAAATTCTGTGAAGTGAATGACGGAATCATTGATTATTTATTATAAATTATTGTTTATGGTACTTGAAAGCCCCGACAGTACATATAGAGTTAAATAATACCATTTGACGATAATAAGAAAAAAGTATATTAGTTTTTTTAATATTTGAAATAAATGTCATAAAACTAAAACTTCCTTATTCTTCGAATAAACAGTTTTTATAGTTTATGATTTTTATTTATAAAGTTGTCTAATTCAATTTTTAATATGTAAATAAGTGTATATATATATATGCATATATATATATATATATATATATATATATATATATATAAATATGTATATATAAATATAAATATATATATATATATATATATATATATATATATATATATATATATATATATATATATATATATATATATATGTGTGTGTGTGTGTATCAAGGAGGCATAAGAGCAAGAGGCTTATCTTATAGCCTCCTTGGTGTATATATATATATATATATATATATATATATATATATATATATATATATATCAAGGAGGCTATAAGATATAGGCTCTTACTCTTATAGCCTCCTTGATACACACACACACACATTTATATATATATATATATATGTGTGTGTGTGTGTGTGTGTGTGTGTATCAAGAAGGCTATAAGAGCAAGAGCCTATATCTTATAGCCTCCTTGATATATATATATATATATATATATATATATATATATATATATATATATATATATATACGAGTATATATATATATATATATATATATATATATATATATATATGGTAAAATCACGGTCGTATATACAGGTCTGGCAACGAATAGCAATTTCAATGACGAAAACGGTATCGCTTATTGTTCAATCTTTTTAATTACGATTTTCCGCCACTGCACGGTACCACCCGTAGAGGAATACACTTCTATCTAACCATACCTTACTTGTCACCGCTCTGATAAAAATAGCATAATTCTAATAATAGGATTTTCCATTAATCAAATTTTCATGGAAATTGAGTATTAAAAAATAATAAAATTTCATAGTATATTAAAAGGTGATAAATGTAGTACACTTATACATATTTAATAATTTGGTCTTTGTTAATACATATTTAAAATTCGTGCTGTACTGTGAAAGATAAGAGAGGGCGTGTATCTCTTTACGGGTGGCGTTGCGTGTTGGTAGAGATTATTATTAAAAAGTTCGACCAACAAGCGATACTGTTTTCAAATCGTTAGTTTATAATAATGAAGTTCATTAACTTCATTATTAGCTAATATCATTATGTTAACTAATAATGATTAACTAAAAAATAACAGTCAACCAATAATGAATCAATTAATATGTTTTTGTTATTTTATTAGGAATTACATTGTTGCTTGAGCTAATCTAAGAAATAATCACGATTAGTGTTATATCGTTCTCCTGTTTCAAACAAACAATACAGATCAAATTGTTTGTAATGATACACCAAAAATTTTAACTAGTTTACAATATTTCCATTCACAGTTTTTTTTAAAATTACTTTAACAAATTCTATAAAAAATATCGACCCAGTTTATCTCAACCATTGTATTTTTTATTGTTGGATGCAAGAGTATCGTTCATATTTTTTTCTCAGTACGCGGCGCTGTATTTGAATATACCCTGGCTCAAAAAAACGATAAATTTTCGAAATATTGAAATTCTATAAAACCGCGCAAACAGCAAGTCACATATAAGACCATAAATGTATTAACATTGCATTGTAGGTCACAAGTTCAACGGTATAGTATTATTATACGTAGATGTATAAATAAAATTAATTTCATAGACCGGAATGAATCGTGCTTATTCTTATTATTCGCATTACGAAGGCTGTGACTTTTTGTTTTACGTCATTGGTAACCAATTAAACATGTGACTATACCTATTTCACTCAAAAGAACATAAGCATAGATGACGTGACAAGGACTGCCGTATATCTATTTCATCCGGGTGTAACATGGCCGTTCCGACCAGTATTTTATTCAACGCAGTTGTTCTAATGTGAATTGTTTCGACATATAGGCGTTGATATCGAATCAACTGAAAATAGAACATTAACATCGTCTGCTGTATTTTGTTTTACATATATGTAACATCCGTTCAATATGAGTGTGGACGCATATGGTCCCAGTTCACAAACTCTCACGTTTTTGGACACAGAAGAGGCAGATTTAATTGGAGCTGACACACAAGGATCAGAATTTGAATTTACTGACTTCACTTTACCGTCGCAAAGTCAGACACAGGCATCGCAACTCGACCACGGAGGACACCAAATATCGACAGCTCAAGTATGTAAATCTATGCATGGCTAACATGCCAGTAATAAAGGTTAACAATACTGCCAGGTTCATATGCGCACGTTATTGAATATTGGAATCAAAACAATTGAAAGCAACAACCTCTCACAATACTTATATACTTTTGTAACATTACTGTCATAAATAATATTCTTATAATAAATATTATTATTAACTATTAACTTTTTTTTTAATTTTAATTATCAATATTTAAAATGAAGCATTAATTTAATAAATGAGTGGTCATGTAAAAGAGATTTATGATATTGGTTTAATTTACTAAAATAAATTGCAGAAATGGTATATTTATAAATTCTTATTTACTAATTATGTTTTTATATTTATGTACATATGTGTGTGTGTGCGTGTGGGTATATATATATATATTATATAATGAATACTTTATATGAAATATTGTAATAATACTCCATAATAATTGGTATCAATACAAACTTAAAAATAATAATTCTCGTACAATTATGATTCATTGTTTCGCAATTTAAATGATTAGAGGTATGATGTGCCCTATTTTTCAAAAACTGTATACTTCGTAAAAGTCAAGTATATTTTATTTTTTAAATATATTTTTAAACAAAATAACTTTTCAGCATTGCATGAAAATGTCAAATAAAGCCCATGAATCATATTTGATTAATTTTACTTTAATATGTTGAGGATATTTAAGAAAAAAGTTATTTTTAATTAAATAGGTGTTTTGTTACTTTTAAATGTTATATTTTCATATAATTTAATAAAAATATTTAAAAACAACTACATCATATATATATATATATATATATATATATATTTAAAAATTCACTTTCGTATTAAAAAACCAAGAGGAATACAAAATTAATGTAAAATGTTTGCAAAACAAGTTTTATTAGTAAATTATAAAAACATCAGTTATTGAATTGATTAAAAAGTTTCATTTAAAATATTCAGTTTATCTTTTCATTAACATTTTTCTTTATCAATCTAGGTAAATGGAACAATAAAGACACTAAAAAATGATGTCACATCAAAACTGGCCACAGCAACACCGGCCCCTGCAGAACTTCAATTTGAAGAAGAAGATGAGGAATTTTACAACAGCAAAGAATTGCCTGATTATGCGTGCAAATATTGTGGTATACATGAACCAAGTTGTGTTATAATGTGCAACTTGTGCAAAAAATGGTTCTGTAATGGGCGTGGAAATACCTCCGGTAGCCACATAATCAACCATTTGGTACGTGCTAAGCATAAAGAAGTAACATTGCACAAAGATGGTCCTCTTGGCGAAACAGTACTCGAATGCTACAGCTGTGGTGTTAGGAATGTATTTGTGCTTGGGTTCATTCCAGCAAAAGCCGATTCGGTCGTAGTGTTACTTTGTCGACAACCTTGTGCTGCTCAAAGCTCACTCAAAGATATGAACTGGGATCAAGAACAATGGAAACCATTAATTGCTGATCGTTGCTTCTTGTCGTGGCTTGTAAAGATACCTGGTGAACAGGAACAACTACGTGCTAGACAGATTTCTGCACAGCAAATCAATAAACTTGAAGAACTATGGAAAGAAAATGTGGATGCTACATTCCAAGATCTTGAAAAACCTGGGGTTGATGAAGAACCACAACAGGTTTGTTTTCGAAATTTTATATTATACTATATGATTTTTTTTATAAATTTTCAATAGGCACTGAATTATTAGTAAAACAATGCTTTAATATTTACAGGTTCTGTTACGTTATGAAGACGGTTATCAATATCAGAACATATTTGGTCCTTTAGTAAAACTAGAAGCCGACTATGACAAGCGTTTAAAAGAATCACAAACGCAGGAAAACATAGAAGTACGTTGGGATGTTGGTCTGAATAAAAAGACTATAGCCTACTTCACACTTGCAAAAACCGATAGTGATATGAAGTTGATGCATGGTGATGAATTGCGTTTACGTTATGTAGGAGAATTACATAAACCTTGGTCTGGTGTTGGACATGTTATTAAAGTACCAGATAATTATGGTGAAGATATTGGAATAGAACTGAAAAGCAATTCAGGGGCACCGGTTGATTGTACGAGCAATTTTTTTGTTGACTTTATCTGGAAAAGTACCAGTTTTGATAGGTGAGCACTAGACAACAAAAGATGCATTGTTTTCATCTACATAAAAATGATAATTCTAGATAATAGATTTCTTCAACAATAAGTTTTAATGATCAAAAATAAAATCTATTTTTTCACAGAATGCAACTGGCACTTCGTAAATTTGCTGTCGATGATACTTCAGTGTCGGGATATATTTATCATCGCTTGCTCGGACACGAAGTCGATGAAGTTTTATTCCGTTGTCACCTTCCGAAGCATTTTTCTGCACCGAATTTACCAGATTTAAATAGGTCGCAGGTTTATGCAGTCAAACATGCATTACAACGCCCATTATCATTGATTCAAGGCCCTCCTGGCACTGGAAAAACTGTAACCTCTGCAACTATAGTATTTCAACTTGTTAAACAGAACGGTGGGCCTGTACTTGTCTGTGCACCTAGTAATACTGCTGTCGATCAGCTAACTGAGAAAATACATAGAACAAGCCTAAAAGTTGTCAGGCTGTGTGCAAAATCTCGTGAAGCAATTGATTCACCGGTTAGTTTTCTTGCTCTTCACAATCAGATAAGAGTGATGGATGCAAATACTGAATTGCAAAAACTACAACAGCTTAAAGATGAGACCGGAGAGCTCAGTTCTGTTGATGAGAAACGATATAGAACCTTGAAAAAGGCAGCCGAACGTGAATTACTTGAAGCAGCTGATGTGGTTTGCTGTACGTGTGTAGGTGCCGGAGATCCACGTCTCGCTCGTATCAAATTTAATTCGATACTGATTGATGAAAGTATGCAGTCTACAGAGCCAGAATGCATGGTTCCAGTAGTACTTGGTGCAAAACAACTTATACTTGTTGGAGATCACTGTCAGTTAGGTCCGGTTGTTATGTGTAAGAGAGCAGCGCGTGCCGGTCTTTCACAAAGTCTATTTGAACGTTTAGTTGTGCTTGGTATCAGACCATTTCGACTAGAAGTTCAATATAGAATGCATCCAGAACTGTCACGGTTCCCATCGAACTTTTTTTATGAAGGTAGCCTCCAAAATGGTATGTGATTTATTTACTTGTTTCATATTATCGACTAAGAAAATGTATCAAAATTGCAATTTTTTATGACAGGTGTATGTGCAGATGAACGTCGACTTGCCAAAGTTGACTTTCCATGGCCTGTACCAGATAAACCCATGTTTTTCTACGCAACACAAGGACAGGAAGAAATCGCTGGATCGGGAACAAGTTACTTGAACCGAACTGAAGCAGCCAACGTTGAAAAAATTGCCACACGATTTTTACGCTGTGGTGTCCGTCCAGAACAGATAGGTGTTGTGACACCCTATGAAGGCCAGAGAGCATATCTTGTTCAACATATGCAATACCAAGGTTCTTTACACTCTAATTTGTATCGGGAAATAGAGGTCGCAAGCGTAGATGCATTTCAAGGTCGTGAGAAAGATATAATTGTTATGTCGTGTGTACGCTCAAATGAACATCAGGGTATTGGATTTTTAAATGATCCACGCAGATTGAATGTTGCATTGACACGTGCAAAGTATGGAATAATTGTTGTTGGTAATCCAAAAGTGTTGTCGAAACAACCTTTATGGAATCATTTACTTGCATTTTACAAAGAACAGCGAGTGCTTGTTGAAGGACCTCTGAACAATTTGAAGGAATCATTGATACAATTCTCAAAACCTAAAAAATTGGTTAATGCTGCAAATCCTGGATCACATTTTATGTCAACATCGATGTATGATGCTCGTGAAGCAATGGTTCCTGGTTCTGTCTATGATCGAAGTGGAACGACAGCAACCGCTGCACCGTTTCCTTATACACGCACGGGTGTTACTTTAGATGCGTATGGCCGCACGCACGATCCGATTGGCTATATATCGCCGGAACGTGCTCGTGCTGCATTGGACAACTTACCTGTACCGGTTGGAATGTTTATGAATATGGCGCACGTACCACCTCGTTTCTATAATCAACAACAACAAGCATTACAAGCACGGCAGAATGGACAACAACGAGGAAACGGTAGAGCAAGGGGAAGTCGAACTACAGATGGAGCTCGTCCGTTCAGCGGAGCACAGTTGACGCAAGCGATGTCTCAAGGTGCATCTCAACCTGGGTTTGGATTATCGCAACCGGGGCTTTCACAAGCAGAGCTAAGCCAAGATTCATATGCCGTTGAATATCCATCGCAGACGGACGGTCTGTTGTCACAAGATTCCACTTATCAAGGTGACCGATCAGCGTTCGCATATCACGCGGCGGGCGCACAATTCTCACAGCCGTATTGAACGGCGGTGTCGGGCAAACAACAGCGGCCCGCGAGCCCGGCCGGCCGCGGATCGTGAGACCGACAAGATGGGAGAGCACCCGGACATGCGCAAAAACGCGCGGTTTGCCGGAGCGAGAAGGGGACTTTGTATGAACGCGTGATAACCGGCGAGGGAAAGTGTCGGAGCTCACGCAATAACACATCGATCGATCTATTGAATCCTCGATCAGACGTCGAATAAGATGGTACGACATCTCTCATCAAAATCGCTGGAAATCGTTCATCGATTAAAGATAAAATACTTTTCATTTCGTTCACTGTTTCAGTTATTGTTGTAATTATGTAATTTTCATTTCAATTTTTTTTTCCTTCTTTTGGAGTATCAAGAGTATTTGTCATGTTTTCAGGGAATGTAGACACGAAATTACTCATTGACGCAATAAAATGTTTTTAGTGCTAAATATATTTATTTATTTTCCAAAACAATCTTTTCATGTATGTTTATGTATTTTTTCAATATAAATTGTATTTTAGAAGAAAATGTATGAAAGACAAACGAATATATTTTATATAGATATTTTGAAACACATTTATGAAAAGTGACTATATTGCATATAGAAAGAATTTCATAAAAAATTAAAAACAAAACTAGGCTATTAATAGCTTAATCCATAGCCTAGCCATACCCAAAATGATTTATGATTTTATTAAAAAATAAATCTTGTTCAAAGGAATAAAGTTCAAACAAACTCAATTTGATAAATCAAGAAAATATTTTTTTGTTTATTGAAATTAATTTTATTAAAAAAAATCACATTTTAAATAATGCGGAAAATTTTAAAACGTACATTTTTCATTTGAAATTGAAAAATTATTACATAACCATGTTATTTCAACATCTATTGGGTATTAATTTTTCATTTGGAAAAAATAGTTATTTTTATTTACCTGAAAAAGAACATTAAATATGTTTGTAATTTATTTATTTTGGATACAAGTAATCAGCTTAAAATTCTAAATAAATTACTTTTATTTGGTAATCAAATGTTTACATATCAATCAGAGATTAATTTAATAAATTGATTGTCAAAAGAAATATTGAAAATATATTAATTTATATTTATTTAATAAATTACAATTGAAAGAAATTAGTTTAAATTGAAAATTACAAAACTATTTTTTACATATTGTACAGTTTTATATCGCCTTTATTCATCTTTTTTTTCATGTATTTTATTTCACTTATTTTATAATAAGATAATAGGAATCAATCAAATTATTTTTTCCATTTATTTTTTTTAATCATAACAAAAAGGAACACTATCATAAAAAAAAACTCATTACAAAAAGAATTTTTACTTCTATAATAACCACTGTATAGAATGCTATTCAAATACAGTATCATTCAAGCAAATAGTTGAAGACTGTAGACGACAAGGTTAGAATTGTATGGTATGAAAACGATCGACAGGATTGCGGGGTATTAAATGGTTTTCTTAGATTTACCTGTGAATTACCACCTGATTTGATTTAGAATGATGGTAGCAAGTAGGTTAAAGTAGCAGGAAAAAATGAGCATGCTATTTTTTTGAGGGACATGAATGAATGGCGTTAGTGGTGTTATAAAAATGAAGACGAATCTTTCAATATGTTTTTAAAATGCTACAGTTTAATTTTTTATTATAAATTACTAGGGGACTACTAGCCGCTACGCTTGCTTCCTCGACTCCCTTCGCTCGTATCGCATATATTAGCTCAATGTCATATATATATATATATATATATATATATATATATATATATATATATATATATATATATATATGTCTTTATTCTCACTCTACAGTTATATTGCTACGTTTGTTTTATAAAATCGTGCATTTCATTATTGTAGGGACCAATATTTTATGAAAGATATCCGGGTTTTTTTAAACTTCTCCCGGATATGAGCATGAAATCACGATGACTAATCATCTATAAGAAGATTTTTTATAAATATATGTATAGACTCTGGCTGTTGTAGGGGCCCCAGACGCCCCAAAAAATGAGCATGCTATTTTTTTTGAGGGACATGAATGAATGGCGTTATAAAACAGTTTAATTTTTTATTATAAATTACTAAGGGACTACTAGCCGCTACGCTCGCTTCCTCGACTCCCTTCGCTCGTTTCGCATATATTAGCTGAAAGTCATATATATATATATATATATATATATATATATATATATATATATATATATATATATATATATATTAATATGTCTTTATTCTCACTCTCACAGTTATGTTGCTACGTTTGTTTTATAAAATCGTGCATTTAATTATTGTTGGGACTTGTCTTGCCCGGTTTTGAAAATTTCCGGGCAAAAACTTGCTATAACAACAAAATAAAACCTGCAACATCACGCCACACAAACCCCGATCGCAAGCGGTTAGCGTCACGGCGCGGGAACCACACCACACAAACACACTACAATTTGTATATAGTTTGTATTTAAGCCTTGTTCAATAAATTTGTATTTGATTTGATTTGATTGTTGGGACTAATATTTAATGAAAGATATCCAGGTTTTTTTAAAACTTTTCCCGGATCTGAGCACGAAAGCACGATGACTAATCAATCTATAAGAAGACTTTTTTATAAATATATGTAGACTCTGGCTGTTGTCGAGGGCCTAGACGCCCCCAGGAACAGCTACATATAGGCAGATTTTTGATACATATGCAGACTCACAACACCCTAAAATTCGTGCAAAAAAAACTGTTATGATATCAATATCATAATTTTTCGTGTAACTTTGGACCATTGTTAATAATAAATTAATACAAAATTTATACGTTTTTTGTACATTTTTTAAAATTATGTATATATATATATATATATATATATATATATATATATATATATATATATATATAGATACTGATGAAATATAAACAAGTTTCAATAAATCAATTATTTTATATATCCTTTATGGTCTGATGTGCATGTTTACTGCTTAATAGTCAATCGGCCAGATTTCCTTCAGGCAGATACCTCCAGTTTCATTAACATTTACAAACGATTTAATTAGTTAATGAGTTTAAATGTAAGATTTTAGGAGATATATATATATATATATATATATATAAACAATTCTTATGATAATTCTCTAATTCTCCTGTAATAAATTTTTGTACATTATTTAAAATAGACGG
This sequence comes from Acanthacorydalis orientalis, assembly GCA_034766995.1. NCBI lineage: Eukaryota > Metazoa > Arthropoda > Insecta > Megaloptera > Corydalidae > Acanthacorydalis > Acanthacorydalis orientalis. The sequence goes on along the minus strand of CM068315.1, from coordinate 25,276,157 downwards.
TTTTCTGTCAGCCATCTTGAATGACAAACTTGTCAATGTTAGTTCCAGAATCCTCCATTATATATTTTAAAAACTTATCTTGTCGTTTCATTAATTAATGGTTATTCATTTAAATGAGTCAATTTATAGTTTATAATCATTTCTTTGGAATCTGCATAAAATTTATTATATATTACGTTCAAAATGTCAAATTTGAGTTGAAATAAAATTAAAACCTCGTTTTTAATTTGTTAATCGATGAGCGTATTAAAATTTATTTGACTCTCCGTTCTTCCCTAATGGTTCAGTTTGCAATTGGTTTTCGTTGATGACAGGCTGTTTTTGAATTTAAATAAACTTACTCTGATTTTAATTAAGTTGAATTAATCTTTTGTGTGCGTTTAGTTAAAATCTTCATGAGTTTATTATACTGAGATGTTATGAAGGTATATTTTTTTACTGTTTTGAATTCAAAACATTAAATGAAATATTTTTAAACTCACACCTCCCACCATATCCGGCTATGAGCTGCCATTTTTGCGTCGATCTGTGGATGTTTGTTTGTTGTATATTTTTATAATAAAACCTTAAATATTTGAATATCATTTAATTTTTGTATAAGTTCATAGTTCATCATTTATTTATTAAACTTTTTCAAATTTAATTTTTTTTCTTCAAAAATCAATTAATTAGTAGTTTTAAAACATTTTTTTTATTTATTTTTTTAAGTTTTGCATAATATTTGATGTTTCAAAATTAAAAACTCAATGTTGATCGTCAATTAGATAGGATTCATTTAATCAGATGTATAAAAAAAAAACGAGCAAATGCCCGCCAGAAAATATTATTTTTTGGCATATTCATAACAAAGATTTCAGAAGAGTTGTTGGCAATAGCTATATGTATTTTAAGAAGGCGAAAAAAAATAAAAAAGTTCTGTGTGCATCCTCTGAATGATCAACGATACTTGAAAGGATAGTTTGTGGATATTTATGAACATTAAAGGTTGTATTCGGATGTTTTTCAACTACTTCAGTATGAAAATTGAAAGATTTAATGAATTATTGAGAACTGTTATCTACTATATTTTCCCAATTTGGGATTTTTTTGAAGTGACTTCCGTCTACGTGCCCTCCTTCAAATTTTTGTTTGAATAGTTTGGTAAACCTTTGTTATATAAAAAGGTCTCGATTCCACCTCCAAAATAAAATGTTCAGTATCAAATACCACCATTTTCGTAAACGTTGTCTGCCGTTATCTGTTGTACTTGTAATCAGTGCAAGCAAGATTGATTGGAAAATGCGGCGTCATTCAGTGTTTTTTAATCGCCTATGCGAATGAAAATACCCTCTTCCATATGTTCTATTTATTTCAACGCAAAACGCTCGGTGTTAGAAATGGATCAAGTTCTATATTTTTTATCGTGCGTTAAATAAACGCCGGTATGTGAAAAGAAACACTGAGTTTCATATGTTTTATTGAAAAGATGGAAAAAAGCGCGCGTTGCGTTTTTCGAATAAAGCCTTACTCGCCTTTGATACATAATTTATTTGGTTAACGTTTGGTTGCGTTGTACAATGCATATATATATATATATATATATATATATATATATATATATATATATATATATATATATATATATATATATATATATATATATATATTAGTTATTTAAGTTACTTTTTAAATTCAATTAGTGAATGCAGATGAGAATGAGAATTTGTTTTATCAGACTGGCAAATATTTTAAATCTGAAATATCTATATATCTGAAAATAGATCAAATATCATTCAACACAAAATAGATTAAATTTCATTTACATCTGATAAAACTTAATTTAATCAAAATGGCAAATTAATTAAACAGAAGACAAAAAGTATATGATTTTTATGAATACTACATGTATTCAACTTTTTGTTGATTTGAATAATGATCGAAAGAGAGTTATGAAACTCGTAATTGCTGTTTACCAATATATTTATACAAATTGTATATATATTTAGATTCTGATTAAATGGTTAATTTAGTTTTGATTAAATTCGCGTAGTGTATTCAGTGGAAGTGTACCATCCAATGGATTCTTTAGGTAAGGTATAATTCTCATTTTTTTAAAATGATATATTCTAATAACTTTTTATTTCATCTATTAAGAAAAACGACATCGAGTTCAATTAATTTTTTTTTTTTTGATCATATTTAGTCTGTTTCCATTTCCTACCATTTTTTTCAAAACGATAATGTTTTTAATTTTTTTCACATTTAATAAACGATCAGAAAATGTCAATTGTCATTCTTTAGATAATTCTTCGATTTTTTTTCTTGATATTTCTTTTATTGGACATATAAAGATTCAAAAATTGTCTCAAAACATCTATCAATACTATCATTCAAATCAAATATAATATTCATATTATAATAAATAACTCGTGTTTAAATACATTAATCGATTCTCATATAAATTTCTGGCCTCCCAATAACATGAAGTTCTGTCAACTTCACCACCAAACTAAATAGTATACAATTAGTATAACTACCCTTGTGTGAACTGGCAGGTTTTTTTACAGTAAATTTATTCTAGGATCAACATCTTACTGAATATATATATATATATATATATATACGAGGTCAGACAATTAAGTAATGCGACCGATTTTTTTTCTCGGCCTGTGGTAACACTGCGAACCTGTAACTCCGCCACCGTAATAGCAGATCCCTACTCTCTCGATTGAGACCTTGACCACCCTCGTACGATCATTTCTTCGCCAGCTGTTTAGTATTTTGTAACAACGCGCGAGTAGTGCATGTCACGAAAATGGAACAGAGAAATTTAGAGCAACGGTGCTCAAGATTGTCTCGAGCAGGTTGAAAGTGATCCTACTCTTCTCGATCGAGTTATTACTGGTGATGAAAATTGGTTCTTTCAATATGACCCCGAAACTAAACGACAAAGCCAACAGTGGCTGTCCCCTGGAGCACCAAGGCCAAAGAAGGCGAGAATGAGCAAGTCCAAAGTGAAAACCATGTTGATTTGCTTCTTCGACAGCAAAGGGGTGGTTCACAAAGAGTTCGTACCACCTGGACAAACCGTAAATCAAGTATTCTACCGCAATGTGCTCGAAAAATTACGAAAAAGGGTGCTCAGAGTGCGTCCAGAGATCGCGAAGACTTGGGTTCTGCATCACGACAATGCTCCCTGTCACAGTGCGTTCAGTGTCTCTCAGTTTTTGGCGTCTAAAGGCATCGGAACGTTACCACAACCGCCCTATTCACCGGACATGTCACCCTGCGACTTTTTCCTATTCCCCCATATGAAAAAATTCGTCAACGGTCGACATTTTGACTCCGTTGAAGATATCCAAGAATCTGTGACGAGGGTACTCGGAGAGGTCCCACAAGAAGTGTTCCAGAATTGTTACGAAAACTGGAAAACTCGCTGGAATAAGTGTATAGATGCGGGAGGGGACTACTTGGAAGGGGATCGCAGCGATGTACCTTAATTTTTAAATATACTCGATTTTTGAATTTTGTCGTATTACTTAATTGTCTGACCTCGTGTATATATATATATATATATATATATATATATATATATATATATATATATATATATATATATATATATATCAAGTGATAAAATAAATTTTTGTTTCATAATCTTCAGCTTAATGATCATATATTCTATTTTAGGTTTATTTTTTTATTTATATGAATTTATTTTGCCAAAACTAAGATGTTTCAGTCAATAAAGTACATAATAAAATATAACTAAGAAATATTTTCGAAAATATAAAGTTTTATATAATTAATATACAATCACTAATATTTTGAATGACAAGGAATTTAAAAATTTTATTATCCATCAGTATGATAAAATAAAATGTGGTAATTTGATAAACTGTTTCAGAAATATAATATGTAATTTTAAGTTTAGCTTGAATACATTTAACTTTTTATTTTTAAGTTCATTTTTGTTTTTGATCTTTTTTATGTAAATTTATTTTTATAATAAATTGACTTCTATTTCATTTTCAAGAAAAATTAATTAATTGTTTAAAATTATTTTTTTTAATGTTAGTCTTTTTTATAAATAATTTTAAATAATTCTTTTATTAAAATTAGGTTTAGATTAGTGTTGATAAGTCTTTTACATATCTGCAACCTCGACGTGGTGCAGAAATAGCAATATATGCAAAATATCAAATGAAATTGTATCACAAAAAAGTAAGAAAGAAATTTTCCTTTATTTCTTTATAGAGGTACATAAATGATAAAATTGAATATATTTAAGTATTTGAAATAAAGTTTCACTGAAATATTTTACATGTGATTAATTCAGATGAAATTTTGTTTAGATTTTTCTAACATGCATGAAACTTCTGTACTTTGGTGCTCTGAAAATGATGGCATCATCATCAAAATGCCTAGGAGTAAAATAATAAAATTGTTCAACATTTTTGTTTGAGATTTTTTGTAGTGAAGAAAAATTAGTTTTTGATTTCGAAGGTAGAGCAATTTTTACAATGTAGTATTAAATGTTCTATTTTTTTTTGTTTATTATTAGTATTTATTTATTACTTGTATTTACTTATTTATTATTAATGTTTAGTTATTTATTGTTAGTGTTAAATATTTTTGAAAAATAAATAAATTACATAGATAACTGTCTTTTTTGCGAATTGTAAACAGCATCATACAATTGTTGATTGCAAAAAAATTTAAATAATTTAAAATATATTCATACCCATTCAAAAATGTTTAATTTTAACACAATTTCATAATAATTTTAAAGTAATGAATTTCGTATTTTATATCGAATTCATTACTTGAAAATTATTATAAAATGTGTTAAAATTAAACATTTCTGAATGGGAATGTATACCAGCGCTAATATTCAAATATGAAGTATTCAAACCTTCCGCACAAATATCGCGCGAACTATGCCATCAGACCCTGTCCCGTGGGTTAAGACCCCTACACCCGCCATCGTAACTAAACATTTTGTTGTCAAACATTTTTAACCTATATCTTGTGACATAGAGATGTTTATCTATAGATGATAGTATGTAAATACAAGTATTTCACTTAATTTTTTTGAAAATGAGTTCCAATAACAAAAGGACAATTTATGTCGGTGGTTTAGCCGAAGAAGTGGATGAGAAAGTTTTAAATGCGGCATTTATACCTTTCGGTGATATCGTCGATGTTCAAATACCTTTAGATTACGAAAGTGAGAAACATCGAGGATTTGCATTTATTGAATTTGAAAATGCTGAAGATGCAGCCGCTGCTATTGATAATATGGTAAATTATTTAATGTTTAATACTTTACCTCCACGTTTCTGAAATTTATTATTGTTGACATTACATAGCCATCATAAATTCAAAATTGAAAGAAAGCTATTGGATTTCTTTCAAAAATGAATTCTTTTTCATCCCACAATCCACAGTAAGTTTTTCTGCTCAAAAATATTCAAAAAATCATTATTGATTACATTAATAAAGTTTATTGATATAATAAAAGTTTTATGAAAATTTAATCACAATAACAGAACTAAATTGTAAGTGGATTTCTTGTTTTAAATATATATATGTGTGTGTGTGTGTCGTGTGTAATATATACACTCATAGAGAATGTTTAGAATTGTATTTTAAAGTATTTCCTTTTATCTGTACAATATAGAATGATTCTGAACTGTTTGGTCGAACAATTCGTGTTAATATAGCAAAACCACAACGTGTTAAAGAAGGTTCAACACGCCCGGTCTGGGCTGAAGATGCATGGTTACAACAACATGCAGGAGAAACGCTGAAGAAAAATCCAGAAAATGAAGAAGATAAGAACATAGAATCGGTATTTATTTATACTTACTGTTTTAAAAACCAGAGATTAACTAAAATTATGCTTTTAGAATGATGCACCACCACCTACAAAAAAAGTCAAAAATCCTCAAGTCTATTTTGATATAAAAATTGGAAAAACAGAAATTGGAAGAATTACGATGTTACTGAGAGCGGATATTGTTCCGAAAACTGCAGATAACTTTAGAGCTCTGTGCACGCATGAAAAAGGTTATGGTTATCAAGGAAGTGTGTTTCACAGAATTATTCCGGATTTCGTATCCTTGTTAACACTTCAACATTTTTTTTAATCATGCACAAAAATTATTTCTTAATAGAATATTGATAGATGTGTCAGGGAGGAGATTTTACAAATCATAACGGTACAGGTGGAAAATCAATATATGGTGGTAAATTTGCAGATGAGAATTTTGAATTAAAACATATTGGATCAGGAATACTTTCTATGGCGAATTCAGGTCCAAATACAAACGGTTCGCAGTTCTTCATTTGCACTTCAAAAACAGAATGGCTTGATGGAAAACATGTTGTTTTTGGACATGTAATTGATGGCATGGATGTTGTCAAGAAAATGGAACAAGTAGGATCTAAGTCAGGTTCAACAAAAGAAAAAGTTACTATTGCAGCTTGTGGAGAATTACAATAAGGCTATACTAATATGTAAGTATATTTTTTCATGGTCCCGTTCAAATAATTGTTTTTTGAATCCTGTCAGTAAATAAAAAACAGACTATTTTCTTGTAAATGAATATGTCATACAGTATTAATCATTTATATAATGACAAATATTTATACTTGACTTTTAATTGTATATGTATATAAAAAAAATGTTTTGTACACAAATTGTATAATAGACATATTTTTTAACATGATGTTTTATATGACTAATAAATACCACATAATAATCTTTCACACTTCACCCTTTTACCGCAATCTATACTGTGCAGAAATTTTGAAATAATAATAAAAAAAACTTCAAATTTATATTTTGTATTGTAAAGCAATTATTTTCAGTACATATAATTACATAAGCTTAATTATACAAATACAAATTTTAATACATCTAACATATTGCACATAAAAAGCAAGATGAAAGTAATACTCATATTTTACCTGCATAAATAAAAAAAAGTGTTTAACCTTATAACAAAACTAAACATTTACTACACTTTATTAGCATTCAGTCATGTTAATATTAATTTAAAACTGCCATTCTGTTGATACAGATATAACTTACATATATTCATAGACAAGTTTTCAATAAAGATTATGTACAATTGATCATCTCAACTTTAAATTATTTCAATAACTTGCAGTATTTTATGAAAGTCATTACTCAACTAAAAAATTAATTTTAATTTATTTTGAATCATACTGCAACAAATTATAATCCTCTTCATAATTGTATCAAAATACCTTATTTCTCAGTCTATGTATAAAACAATGTTTCTTATAATTTAACATTGAGATAAATGTAAATTATTCGTACAAAAAATTTTATATAAATAATTACACTGTAAAATATTGAAATTAAAAAAAAGAAAACAAGCAGAATTAAATTAGATAAAATTCCTAATACACTAATTACAATAATCACAAATTATATTTAAACAAATAATTATCTGTATTATACATTTTTCTTTAAAAAAAAATTATCTAATAAATAAGCAAATTAATAACATGAAGAAAAAAAAATATTTAATTCGCTTGAAGGAAATGATACAATAAACATTAAGACTTTTTATTCTGTAAAATTTCAAAAAATACAAACAAAAATATAATTTATCGTAGAAAAATCATTCTCTTCAGATTATTAATGTTTCTGTTGTCATAGGTAGTTTTTTAATATTATTGTTATTAATATTTTATGCGTCGACACCATTTCATACTAATTGCACAAGGACTCCTGAATTGTGCCCGTGCCTTTTCTACAATATGTAATGTAGAATACTAAAATGTTTTATTATCATATATCAAAATTGAGTTAAAAGTGTATATCCATTCAATAACTTAAATACAAAAAGTATATATTTAGATTCGATTTTTACACTGATACATATACATCACAACATTTCTAAATGCATATTTAAAAAATTAAGCGCTAATGGTTCTATGTTCAACCATAAAATAAATATAAATTGTTGATGAATGCTTTAAAACTGTGTTAGTTCAACAACTTTATATTTATATTTCTGTGTAGGTAGATACAACTTATTGTTTTAAATTAGCAATTATAGTTGCATAAAGTTATATCATTAGTGTCAAAATACTAAATATATTAACATATCTCACGATTTTTATTACTGTAGATACTATGCCTTATAAAATTTTATAAGATCATAATAAAAACCAAATACGTACACATTATTAACAAATAAGTATTTAATACACATCTAGATATGAACAGATCTATGCAAAAGTGTCTGATTTATTTTCTCACATTATTTATTTAACACAGTACAAAAATGAAACCACTTTTGCAGAAAAAAAATAAATTACTTTTAATAACACTAAAAAGCAATGTAATTTTTGGACAGAGAAGGTATCTGGTTAAATTGTAACAACTATTTCAAATCATAAAAAATAATCACTCAGATTTTTGTCCACATAAATAAAATATTTTGACACTCAGTATTATGTCATGGCCAAATATTGTTATCACAGTTCCTATATTTGAGATTCATCTAATTTAAATTTTAAATACATATTACAGTACAATTTATAAAAATTCACAAAAACATGTCTCATTGTAGTAATTTATTCTTGAACCTATTTTTAAACAAAATGTGTAGTTATTCTTTGTTATCAATAAACTGTTAATTTACATAGTATATAAATATAATATTGATTTATAATAATCAACATTCATGCCATTTATAAATTATGGTATTCTAACTTTTACAATTAAAATGTGTAATTTTAAACACATTTTTTGATACAAACATGAATAGATTAATACAACTTACTATATACCATTGGCTACTTTTTTTGAAATTGATTATCTACTGTATTCTCTATATTAAGATAAAGTATTTATTTTATATTTATTTTGTGCGGTTTGTGTATGCACCGACAATTTTTTCAAACTTATTTAGCTTTAAAATTAACTTTGTGTTCAAATAACATTTTCTGCAGAGTAATAAAAAAAATTTAAAGTATAACGTAAAGCAATTTGACATAAGAACCGATTATATTAAGGTATATGTGTATATGTATGTGTGTGTGTGTGTATATATATATATATGTATGTATGTGTATATATATATGTATATATGTATGTATGTATATATATATATATATGTATGTATGTGTATATATATATACACATATCAAGGAGGCTATAAAAAGGAAACCAAACTCATCTGATTGTCTATTGTAGTCCTCGGTACCGTGCTTTTTTATGCACAGTGGGTTCCGCATAGAAGCCACTGACCATTTTTCACTCCCCCCCCAACACTGGAGTTTGGTCTCTTTATAGCCTCCTTGATATATATATATATACACGAGACACGTTCCTGATATGTACAAAAGTATATGAGTAAAAGCATGTTCATACACATTTTTAATTTTTAGCTGTCAAAACTTGTATTTATTAAAAATTACACTGTTACAGATTCAACTGACTAGACAATTTACATTAAAAGATCTAAATTTTCAATCAAAAATCAACATGTACAATTTAAATTACAAAAATTTGTAACCAATTTCAAATAAATTAAAAAATACAATGTATAAATAAATATAAAATAGTCTCTTTCATAAATGTTCCTAAATATTAAAACAAATCTTACATGTAATATTTCCTTAGTTTTTCGATTCAATGGCATCTGCAAAGATTAAAAATCCTGTGAAGGCTTTAAATCTAGATTCTACTACTAACTTTCATTCGAAACAATTGTGAAATTTAGCTGCTGATACAAAAATATCTTTATAATGTCTAACAATTAACCTTTGTGATGTTTTATTACTTATACATTATTATTAAATGTAATTATGTTTTACTGTGCCGTATTTCATTCCACTTTTCTCGGTTCACAAATTTCATCCATACTAGCTGTTTTTCTAAAAGAAATAATTGTCATAAATATCATTAAAAAAATGTTTACTTGAATTTCTCAGCTTACATTGATCTATGTTTATCTTCATTTTTCCATGAACTAACTTGAATATGAGGAGGTGGCAAGAAACTGCGTAATGACTGAACTAACTGAATTGTATCAACCAAAGCTGTAATAAAGTAGTGAATTTTTATTGAAATAGTTATTAATATGATTTAAATTAAATTACACTGCAAAATAATGAAAAAATATTTATGTATATTGCAGATAACTCACTTTTTTGAAGAGCTTCTGATTGCTTTCCATAAGGCTTACACATAGAGGGCCTAACATATGTCTTCATACGAGCCATATTCTTCATAACTTCAGCAAATGCTCGTATTATTTTCTCTTGTCCACTTTCAGTAATTGTATTTGAATGTTTATCTTCTAGTGAGCCTGATGTGACTCCTGCATTTCCACCAGCACCTCCATTTGCACCTGGTGCCCAAGCACCATTGTGTAATGCTAACAGATCTTTATTTGCAGATGACAATCCTTCAAGATTTTCTAAATTTGCTCTAAAAGTACATAGATATGTTTTATTTAATAATTTTTACAACTTACATGTCTAATGTTAATATGTATGCATAGATGTATGTTCATTTGACAATGTATTTATAAACACATACATACACACCTCAAAAAATCAGTTAATTTATGATCCATAACTGGTAAATCAAAATGTTGATTTTTTGCTTGCTGTTGTTGAACAGCAGCTGCTTTGTTTAAATCCATCTGTTGGTGAAGCTGTTGCACAGCTTGCTGTCTTTGCTTTTCAAGATTTGCATTTAATTTTTCAAGATTTTGTTGTGCTATCACTCTATTTTGCTGCTGAATTATTGCTGCCGTAATTTGCTGTTGACTTGGTGCAACTGATTTTGGTCTTTCTAACAATGGTTGTTGACTTGGTTTCGGGTCTACATTAGGTTGACCAGTTAAATCGACTGGACCTAACCCAAGATGTGCATTCATACCTGGAGGAGGTATGGGCATTGGAAATTGTTCAGCGTTATTCGACTGAGATTCTGATATATATGTAGGAGCTGTCAAATGTTGAATTGTTTTTTGTGTCAAATCCATTTGATTTTTGTAATATCTACAAGCAGCATTTGGGCAATTTTGAACAACTTCTACAATAAATTCTTTTTCCATGCCAAAATGTTCTCTGCCTATTGTATATGAATCCATTACCTGTTAAAATATAATAGTTGACTAATTTGTCAAAATGTAAACAAAGTAAAATCATATGGAATAAATTCCAACACCTACAGCTCTAACAGTTGCTTCTAAACCCAAATGTAATCCATGAGGCCCGGCCATATGTTTCAACATGACTGCATTAGCAAAATGTTCATACGGTAATATTATTTTTCCATTTTCTCGCAAAACTAATCTTCCCTGTGTGTCCAAAGCGACACGAGAGGCCATCATCCTTTACAAAACACATTTTCATTAATAACAATAGTAACAAAACATGTAAAGTATACTCACTGCAAGTATGCAGCACTTGGCAACATAGCTGAATCTTTTAACTCTGTGAAGCATTGCAAAAGTTCCACAGACGGATTCCAACCTTTATTTTGAAGATATAGTTGAAGAAGCATATACAATTTTTCTGTAACATATCCAGGAAAGCCTAAATTTGACTGATTCGTCACATCGTTAACAGATGTCTGTTGTAAATTTTTCGCTAATACGTTTTTCATTGTTTCAGCAATATCCATCGTCGGATAAACGTATTTACTTGAATCACTTCATATATTGTAAAATAATTAAAAATACTAATTCGAATAAGTAAATGTAAACAATATTTTATTTATAAAACGCAACAATATTTGACACTTAATAAATACAAAACATTAATTACTCTTATTTAACTAAATTCAAAACATAAATTATAATGTTAAATTGTTATTCGTTTTCCCGAAAATACCGAAATACTCTTTGCGTAGTTATATTGTGTGTAATTTATTTAATTAACATTTAATTGATTTCGCGTGATTAAATATAAAGATATTAATACTTTTTCATTCTGCTATGAACTATCACAGCTGATAGAAGAAATATATTATTTTCAATTTCACTCCCGCGCGTAACATTCATAAAATCGACCTTGAAATACTCAATTACACCTATAAACGACCGACTTATATTCTGTCAACATATCTTATCGATAAGAGTATTTAAACTATGAAAATTGAACAGTTTACAAACAGTTCAAGAATAATAACCTATATGTCGGTGAAAAATCATCTCAAAAGAAGACACTACTTTTGTAATGACTGTACGCTAATATCAACATCCGATGTGCGCAGGAAAAAGTTTTAATATGCGCGGTAACATCATTTGACGAAAAGAAATCGATGTTTAGACATTTTATACGAATGAAAAATGTATTAAAATAAAGACTGGCAACAAAGTAATGCATTGAAACCAAAAATTATATATATATATATATATATATATATATCTACATATATACAGTTTCTTTTCTCAATGACTACAGAAAACATACTGATAGATACAGGAAATCATAAATTATTATTTCTAAATAATATTAAATAAAAAAAAATTAACTTTGAAAGAGCATCTATACAAACATGAAAATATTAACCCTATATGAATAATTCATATTCGTTCTGTTATATAAGAGAAAAATAATAAACAAAAATAATACAATACGTAAATATTTTATTAGGAAAACATTGAATACAAACTTTGTTTTATAAAAAAGAAAATACTTTTTTTTGTATAATATATATATATATATATATATATATATATATATATATATATATATATATATATATATAACAATTAAAAGTTATTACATTATTATAACAATATTTCAAACTTACAATAATCATGTTAAAGCAATCCGTTTTAAGAGCTTAATCTTATCAGTATAGCCCATTTATACAAATATAAATCGAGGCTGTTTTAGTAATACTGTTTCATGAAAATTTAGTAAATATTATTTTCTTAATATATGATAAAGTTATATAATATATATTTAATAATAATTTAAAAAGTAATTCGAATAACAAAATACTAATAAAAACAAATACTTATGGGAGGACAATATACGCCCTTTGGAAAATGTTAGAGTATAGAAATTATTGTTTTGTTAGACAAAATGTAATTCATTTTAGTTACTCCTTTTTGTATAATCTTTTATTTTTATATTTATCAGAACTTCGTACTTCATTTTAACAGAAGTTCTTTTTTCACAAAGCGCTAATGATTTTATATATCGATTGGGCGCTAATGACATCAGCTGTCAAGAGCCCTAAAACCCCAATAACCAGCACAACCATCTTATATATCAACATGCCCTTAAACCCCAAATAACCATCTTTTTTACCCCATAATCCATAAAAGCTAAAGTACCTTCTGTAATTTGGTATTTTGCAAATGATGGTATCACCATTGAAGTGCTTTTGAATAAGTAACAATTAAACGTAATCAAAAATAATTTATTAAATATCATAGATAAAGACTCTCGTTGAATAATTTTGATCAGGTTTTTTTATGGTTTGTGTGGTGAAAGACGAATGTATTTGTTTATTGTCTACTTTATTTGTGTTGGTCAAAGTAAATTTAGACTTAGTGTCAATTTCTTCGTCTCCTTTATCAAATCGATGTAGTTTTAATTTTAACATAAAATTTCCCTAACTAAATAATTTTAAAATTATAAACAATCCATAAAATGCCAAACCAGCTATTGATAAAAGCGATCTTGATTTTTCTTTTATACCCTACTTGTGTCCTTTTTATTAAAAACCTACAGACTAAGTTACTGCAATGATTGTTCTTTGTTTCTGTTATTCTCTAATTTTTGGTAGCTATACATTTCAAATAATTCGTTATCTGGTTGTACAAAGCAAAGAATAATTATGTCAAATCTTAGTTATCCTCTAAGATTCTTCCCTTTCGTTTGCCCTTTTAACATTTTTATGAGCCCTCCATGTCTTAAGATATGTCTCATCAAATAACATGTTTCTTTTCCAGATTATTTTACAAATTTCTGTTGTCTATATTTTCGTAAATATCTCCTCATCGTCACTTTATTCTCTCAGAATTTTTTAGTGGTTTCAAATCCAAACTACGTATGAATCAAACTTCATTCATCATTGTATTTTGATTTAGCATAACAAAGAAAAACTCATATTTTTAATAAATTTAAATAAAGTTCATTATTAACTGATTTTTCAAAATATTGTTTTGAAAACATACAATGTTATATATATATATATATATATATATATATATATATATATATATATATATATATTAATATAAAAAATAAAATTGAAAATAGAGAGCAAAAAAGAATACACTAATATCAAATTTTCGTTGTATTTTCATTTTCTTAGTTTGCCAGCCGTGTAGGAAGTGTGTATATGTATGTAGCTTCCTTGGAAGGGATGTTTGTGTTGTTGGTGAAATGTGGCTGATTAAGTTTATCTGTTAACATCAGAATAAATTGTAAGTTATCATAACAAAGTTAGTTTGTTTTATTAAATTAGATTATTTAGGTGTATAATTTAATTGTATATTTACCACACTCCCAGCAAATTCAGTAATTGATTCTTTTTTCATTTAAAATATTTATAAATGAATATAACGAACTAAAAATAAATTTAATAAAGTGAAATTATGATTAGTGATTTTTATTGTATTGTATAGACATGTTTAGACACGCGTGTGTATAATATTTAAGCAACATGTTTAATTTTGTTTTTTTCCTGTGTAGATAAACAATGTATTTATATAATTTAACATTACAAAGAGCCACTGGAATAACCCATGCTATTCATGGGAATTTTTCTGGTTCAAAAACGCAAGAAATATTGATATCGAGAGGTAAGAGCTTAGAACTTTTGCGACCAGATCCTAATACTGGAAAAATACACACCTTACTTTCTACTGAGATTTTTGGTGTTGTGAGATCATTAATGGGCGTCCGACTTACAAGTGGAACAATAGGTAAATAATCTCAACTTTAGAATGTTGCACTACGGTATCTCCTAAGTATCATATTAATTCATGCTTGGGTCGTAAATCAGTGCTATAATAATTGATATAATGCATCGTTGGTAAAAGAACATTAAATGACTTTATACCTGGTAAAAAATATCATACAATCTATGAACATAATGCCCTTAGATATTCAGCTATAATAATTTCATATAAAAATTTAATTATAAAGTCAAAACTTCACTAAAGTATTCAGTTAATTTTAAATAAGTAAAATGTTTTGCAGTACATTTTACAAATTATTTTGTTGAAAGTTATGTTTCGTTACTTAATATTGTTTAATTTTTCCACTAGATTTTATAGTTGTTGGTACAGACTCTGGTAGAATTGTAATTTTGCAATACATTCCTTCAAAAAATATTTTGGAAAAAATACACCAAGAAACATTTGGAAAATCAGGATGCAGGCGCATAGTTCCTGGTCAATATCTTGCAATCGATCCAAAAGGACGTGCCATTATGATTGGTGCTGTTGAAAAACAAAAATTAGTATATGTTTTAAATCGAGATGATCAAGCTCGTTTAACTATATCTTCACCTTTAGAAGCTCACAAGTCAAATACATTGGTATATCACATGGTTGGTGTTGACAATGGATTTGAAAATCCCATGTTTGCATGTCTTGAAATTGATTATGAGGAAGCAGATTCAGATCCAAGTGGTGAAGCAGCACAAAGAACCCAGCAAACATTAACTTTCTATGAATTAGATCTTGGTTTGAATAATGTGATGAGAAAATATTCAGAACCTTTAGAAGAGCATGCAAATTTTCTTGTTTCTGTTCCTGGAGATAAAGATGGTCCATCAGGTGTACTAATTTGTTCAGAAAATTATTTGACATACAAAAATCTCGGAGATCAACATGATATTAGATGTCCTATACCGAGGCGTAGAAATGATCTCGATGATCCTGAACGTGGGATGATTTTTGTGTGTTCAGCAACGCATAAAACAAAATCGATGTTTTTTTTTCTTGCTCAGACTGAGCAAGGAGATATATTTAAAATTACACTTGAAGTTGATCAAGATATGGTTACTGAAATTAAACTGAAGTATTTTGATACTGTACCTGTAGCAACTGCAATGTGTGTAATGAAAACAGGATTTTTATTTGTTGCTTCTGAATTTGGAAATCAGTTAGTATTTTATTTTCAATTAAAAAGTCAAAATTTTATGTTGTGTGATAATAAAAAAAATTAATTATTTTAGTTATTTGTACCAAATTGCCCATTTAGGCGATGATGACGATGAACCAGAATTTAGTTCTGCCATGCCTTTGGAAGAAGGAGATACCTTTTTCTTTGCACCGAGACCTTTAAGAAATTTAGTACTCGTTGATGAAATGGATTCGCTTGCCCCAATTTTAGCCTGTCAGGTGAATATCAAAAAAATATTAGATAATTTAACGCTATTACTATTTGTCCGATCTATTTTTATATTGATAAAAAATTACAAGTGATGACTTATAATCCGTGTTTCAACTGAAAAATTTTGATTATGATTTATAAACTGATTTTACAAAATTCTCTAATATTATAAAAAAAAGTTACACATTACACCTTATTAAACATAGCTGTGTAATTAGGTGGCTGATTTGGCAAATGAAGATACTCCACAATTATATTCATTGTGTGGTAGAGGACCCCGATCTTCTATGCGTGTATTAAGACATGGTCTTGAAGTGACTGAAATGGCTGTATCAGAACTTCCTGGTAATCCAAATGCCGTATGGACAGTTAAAAAACGAATTGATGGTAAGTATCAGACTGAAATAGTAGTCAAAGTCAAGAAAAACTTGTATTATAAAGAAATTGAAGTGTACTGATGTTGTTCCATCGATTTTAATTGTCAATTATACACAAGTTTTATATAAAAGGTGTTTCTTAATATTATACTATTTGTGTAAAACAAGAAATTTAAAAATGCCTTTCATTTGAAGGATTATAATATGCGAGTTTTAATTGGTTTTGGAACTACTGTTAACATTTCAATTAAATAAAATTATTGGTTATGAATCTCAAGTATGAATATAAAACCTTTTAGTTATGTTTTTTTTTTTAATGTTTAATATTTTTTTGTAATTATATTGTTTTAGAATAGTTTTGTTTGTGTAGATTTAATTCAAGGAATTCTATTTTTTCAACAATAAAATTATATTTTTATATTAAGATAGTTTAAAATTTGTTAATATTCATTGACTTTTGTGACTTTTTTTTATGTAATTGATGGTTGTACTATATTGAACTATTGTTAATAATAAGTTCATTATCCAAATATTTTCATTGGGTTTTTAAATTATAGTTCTTATTATGTTTATTCCTATAAAAGTTGCAAATGTTTTATGAATAATCTTCTCTCATCAATTATTTTATTTAAAGTTGAAATGTATAGCAACAACAAATATGGATGTTTGAATGTTTGTGTAATTTCAATTTAAATTAAGTAGAATTTTAATAGAATATTAGCAGTTTGTCTCTTTATGCTTCTTCTGTTGTTTTTTTTCCATAATATTAATGTTTTATTTATATTCACAAAGCATAAAAAAGCAAACTAACCAATATGCAATTCATATATTTTTACACAGAAATTAAAAAAAATACTGGTGAATTTGAATCAAATATCAAACACCAGTTCATTTTCATTTTCAGACTATCGATCGTTTCTTCGAGAAATGGGCTGATCATTTTGAGAGGTAGGTTTCAAAAGGATGTAACATCGAGGATCAGGAATTAGAAACAGTATTAATTATTCAGATGTGTCGTTTCTTTTTCATGTTCTTGTATTTTTTAAATGTGTGGTCTAATTATCTAACACATTTCAAAAAAAAAGTACATACCTTGAGTAGTCAAGTTAATAAATATGTTACACTAATCATTTAAATAGAAAAATATATTCAAGTGAAATTTTTTATACTTTAACCCAAATTTAAGTTTATTCATCTTTAGTTGAATATATTTTTGTTTACAGATATTTTATCAATGATTATTATGTTACAAAGATAACAATAAATAGATATTACAAAATAAAAGTTAAATTATTTAAATGTACACCATTCTGCGGTTTAACTTTGTAGTATGTTTTATGTTTCAGATGAATATGATTCTTATATCATTGTGTCATTCGTTAATGCAACACTTGTACTATCTATTGGTGAAACTGTTGAAGAAGTAACAGATAGTGGCTTCCTTGGTACCATGCCAACACTTTGCTGTGCTTCATTAGGAGAAGATGCTCTTGTGCAGGTATAATTATAATATTATTTTCATTTAAAAATTTACTATTGATATTATTTATAACCAAGGTGTATCCTGATGGTATCAGACACATCAATGCAAACAGAAAAGTAAATGCTTGGAAAGGGCCAGCAAAAAAAAGTATAGTTCGTTGTGCTGTAAACCAAAGACAAGTTGTTATTGCGTTGAGTGGTGGTGAATTAATTTATTTTGAATTGAGTTCAGTAAGTACCGTATTATAATAAGACAATTTTCAATGATTCTTACTATTTAATAATTACTTATCTAGTCAGTTTAAAGAACAAGTTTTAATAAGACTACTGTTTTGCACAGCCTTGCAATCTAAATTTGTTTTTTTAATCGATTTTAGACAAACTGCTGTGCAAAAATTAAATTCACCTCGTCGCCTCCATTTGGAATTTATTTCAAATGGAGTGAATCCGAGGTAGATACATAAAATTATACTTTTACTAATTATAATTTAAAAATAAGTTTTCAAAAAAAATAATATTTATTAATTAATATTGATGGTTTGTAATTTTTTTCAGTCATATGTTTTGGAAGAGTACCCTGAAAGAAAAACAATGGAATCAGAGGTAGTTTGTATGGCATTAGGTAGTGTGCCACCAGGTGAACAAAGAGCTTGGTTTTTGGCTATTGGATTAGCAGACGGAACTGTTCGTATTATATCGTTAGATCCTTCAGTAAGTAATTAAAAACCAGTCAAAATCTAAAGTGGTAGAACAATGTGCTAAACTCAGAAATGTCAATTCTTAATTGTTTAGAATTGCCTCACAAGTAGATCATCACAGAAACTTCCTGCTGTTGCTGAATCATTATGTATTGTTGAAATGGGTTCATCGGATCGTAATGCTGATGATGAATCTGGTCAGAGTGGAAACACATCGTTATATTTAAATGTCGGACTTCAAAATGGCTGTTTATCACGTACTGTACTTGATCCTGTATCTGGAGAACTTCGAGATACAAGAACTCGATATTTGGGAACAAGACCTGTTAAACTATTTAGAATAAGAATGCAAGAATCTGAAGCTGTTCTAGCTATGTCGAGTAGGTCGTGGCTTTCTTATTATTACCAAAATAGATTTTATTTAACACCTTTGTCATATGAAAGCCTAGAATATGCATCTGGATTTTCATCTGAACAGTGTCCTGAAGGGATAGTGGCAATTTCAACAAACACATTAAGAATTCTTGCTCTTGAAAAACTCGGGGCTGTTTTTAATCAGGTAAAATAATTTCATTACACAATTATTGAATTTGAATATTGTATGTATAAATGTATTTTTAGATCTCATTTCCTTTGGAATATACACCAAGAAGATTTGTTATACATCCAGACACCAACTATCTCGTTATTGTAGAAACAGAACATAATGCTTATACAGATGATACAAAAAGACAAAGAAGAATTCAAATGGCAGAAGAAATGTGTGAAGCAGCTGGTGAAGAAGAACAAGAGTTAGCAAAAGAAATGGCACAAGCCTTCTTGAATGAAGATTTGCCAGAAAATATATTTTCTGCTCCTAAAGCCGGTCATGGAATGTGGGCTTCGGTACTTCGAATAATGGATCCTATACAGGGCAAAACTGTATACATCAATAGGTTGGAACAAAATGAAGCAGCTGTTTCTATGTGTCTAGTCAGGTAATTTTTTTATATTTTTGTTTTAAAGTTTTGCAAATGTTATTTTTGAATGTTTTAAAAGTACTGATTTTATATCGAATTCTTTCAAGATTTCATAACCAACCAGAATCACAGCAATATCTTATAATTGGAATCGCCAAAGATTTACAATTGAATCCTCACGTTAGCAATGGAGGTTACATTGATACATATAAAGTTTTAAATGCATGCACCACTTTAGAATTGGTGCATAGAACACCAGTAGGTGATGTGCCTGGAGCATTATGTGCTTATCAAGGCAGACTATTGGCTTCGGTGGGAAGAGTTTTAAGACTTTACGATCTTGGGAAAAAGAAATTATTACGTAAATGTGAGAACAAGGTATTTATACTTCCACTGTCTACCAAAGAGTACATGTAATTATGTATTAGAAGATAATATTTAAAAAATACACATTATATTGGTGTTAAATCATCTAAAACATGATGTTAATTTATTTAGTATGAATTTTCATGATTAAATCCTGCAGTGCTGATTAAAAAACAAAATATCAAAATAAATAAAAATTAAATATATTGGTTTCTGAATATGTTTTTTAATTTTAGCATATACCCTATTATGTTGTTAACATTCAAGCAATGGGCC
The DNA here is from genome assembly GCA_034766995.1 of Acanthacorydalis orientalis. NCBI lineage: Eukaryota > Metazoa > Arthropoda > Insecta > Megaloptera > Corydalidae > Acanthacorydalis > Acanthacorydalis orientalis. Next base: position 25,255,652 of record CM068315.1, on the reverse strand, counting down.
AGAGGATTTATGTATCTGATGTACAAGAGTCTGTTTACATGATCCGTTACAGGCGTCGAGAAAATCAGTTAATTATATTTGCAGACGATACTGTTCCTAGATGGGTCACAACAACGGCAGTACTAGATTATGATACTCTTGCTGTAGCTGATAAGTTTGGAAATGTTGCAATAGTGAGGCTTGCAAGTGATGTATCTGATGATGTTGATGAAGATCCTACTGGAAATAAAGCTCTTTGGGACAGAGGTAAGTCAAAATTCTATTGCACACTAATGCTATTAGTATCTAAAATCATTTATTTTTATTATTTGATATAAATAAATTTTAGGTCTTTTGAATGGTGCTTCACAAAAAGCAGATACAGTTGCAAGTTTTCATGTTGGTGAGCTTGTCACATCTTTACAGAAAGCAACATTAATTCCAGGAGGATCTGAAGCTCTTGTATATTGTACATTGAGTGGTGCAGTTGGTGCTCTTGTACCTTTTTCATCTCGGGAAGATCATGATTTTTTTCAACATCTTGAAATGCATATGCGAAGTGAAAATTCTCCTCTCTGTGGACGTGATCATTTATCATATAGAAGCTACTATTATCCAGTTAAGGTTAGTAATTAATGAATCATTACTTCAACTATTTAAATTGTGAAATAATGTTTAAAAACTAATATAATTCATAAAAATCAATATTTATGAATTATATTAATTTCTTAAAATGATGCTACAATTCACATGCTAGACTAATGAACGACTTGTGATTATTAAGAAATTCTGATCAATAAACACTTAAATTCATATTACATTTTATGTAAAAAATATATTACATCTAAAAAATAACATTACAGAACGTAATCGATGGAGATCTCTGTGAACAGTTCAATTCACTTGAATTATCTAAACAGAAAACAATCGCATTAGATTTGGAACGATCACCGGCAGAAGTTTCGAAGAAATTAGAAGATATTCGTACTAGATATGCCTTTTAATTATAAACGTATTCAATATATAATACAGTATTGTCTTATAAGTTTAATTATAATAAATGTAGTGTATTAACTTTGGAGTATTTACTTTTGAATCCCAAAAAATGAAATATGAGAATCTAAACCTTTACAGTTTAATAAAAATTAAATGTAATTGACTAAATGTAGATCAGGCAGGAGTTTCAATAATTTTACATTAACGAAAACAAAAAAAATTACATGATTATCATTTGTATAGTGATTTTCTATGATATTACCCAATTATAAATACAATGGAAATAAGTTTGAATTTGAAATAGTATTAAAACTTGATTGTAATAGATATTAAGAAATAAATTCTATATTAAAAGATAATTGTATACTTTTTCAAATATTCTCTTTTCAATTACATAAAAATATATATATGCACACCCACGTCCAACAGAAAAAATTTGTCAGAACAATTACTGTACATATTAGTTCTTGTATATCTAAAATGTAATAGATGAATGGTTGGTAGATAGACTAAAAATGGTGAGAATAGTCGAATCACAGACGTATTACAACGTAGAAAACCAAAGATTATCAGAGTAAAATGTGATATTTTTTTTATAAATACACGATATTTATTGTATAAAAACCAATGATATTTTAAGAAGTGAAATTTATTATGTACTAAAAATTATATATTATTATAACCTAGAAATGTGATTTGTATATGCTAGTTTAGAAAGGCTAATTTAATGAACAGTATGGATTTGCAGCTAAACGATTTTGAAATTGACGAAGAGACAGACTTTCTTTTAGGAAATCCAGCCCATAGAAATAATACTTTCGAAGGAGAAACAACTATTCGTAATCGAAGGCGTAGAAAAAGTTTAATTAGTATGATTTGTGGGTAAGTAAGAATTATCAATTATTGTTTGAATATTTGTATTGTTTTAAGTCTTAAATTATATTTCTTACTTATTAATAGTACTTATGTTCAAAAATATTATTTTTATATATATTTTTTTTAATTTGTATATTTACATTAATGATTTCCTCTTTATCGATAAACTTAATTGTATACTGTGTGTATTTAACATGAAAGTATGATTGTTATAAATAAAGATGGCACTGTTTATTCGTGTACGTGTATAGTTTATCATTGAGGAATAGCGTAATATATAATATTTTAATTGAAATGATTATTGTATGCATACACAAATTGTAAAAAGTAAATTCTTAAAATATAGCCGTATGCTAGGTTTCACTTATTTTAATAATAAATTTAAATAGTTTTATTTATGTATTAAAATATTTTTCGATTAATCGAATGACAAAATCATAGACGTATCGTGAATTAATCACACTATCTTAAGTACGCACAGTTAAGTGTTGATATTACATTTATGTGAAAAAATTTGTGAATATAATTGAATAATAAAAACAAATAAGTTCAAATAATGGTAAAATGAGTACGTTAGAATCACCGAGCAATTCCACAAAAAGGTCATCTAAAGAAGATATACCACTGATAACAAAACATCACAATGACAATGCCTGGTTAGGATATTTAAGGAATATGTTTACATTTTTTAAGACCATTTAAGGTAATAAATTTTTGTTCTTATCGCTTTAGCTGTTGGGTTCGAATGTGGAGAAGAATATGTGGCCCAAGAGAAATTCGTTCGAGGACTATATTATTGGGAAAATCTACTAATGGGCAGTTTCCAGCCAATGCTATACGTAATCAGAAATATAATATTATTACGTTTCTGCCTCTAGTGTTGTTTCAACAATTTAAATTTTTCTTAAATCTGTATTTTTTAATTATGGCAACAAGTCAGTTTATACCAGATATTAGAATTGGGTATTTGTATACATATTGGGGACCACTTGTGAGTATATTTAGTTAATTTATGACTATCTTTTTTATTTTTTTTTTTAATTTTACTTGTTCTTATTTATAATATAATCATTATTAAAGATGTAATGAGAAAATCCTTTATGTGTATTTTATAAAAATTCTCTGATAATTACCGAAAACATTTTTTATTCAATATTTTAACATTTGATTTATTCAAAATCATATTTCCTTTAGGGTTTTGTTCTTCTCGTAACAATTTGTCGTGAAGCAGTCGATGATCTTAGACGTCATAGACGAGATCAAGAAGTAAATAGCCAGAAATATAGACGTTTGTTACCTGTAGATAAAGGAGGATCTGAACTTGTAGCGGCATCAAAATTACGAGTCGGAGATCTAGTTCTTGTAGAAAAAGAGCAAAGGGTACCTGCCGATTTAGTGCTGTTGCGTACCTCTGATAAAAGTGGTACGGTATTCATTCGTACAGATCAGTTAGATGGCGAAACAGATTGGAAACTCAGATTATCTGTACCGACTACACAAAAATTAGCATCTGATGAGCAATTATTCAGTATTCAAGCTAGTGTGTATGCGGAAAAACCACAGAGAGATATTCATTCTTTTATTGGAACATTTACAAGGGTAAGTGTTCTTGAATTATCAATTAGTTGAGTTTAACGAAATGTCAAATTTTTATTAACTGATTGTTCTTTTTGTATTTAGCATGATGTTATGGGTGCTGAAGAAAGTCTAGATGTTGAAAACACATTGTGGACAAATTGTGTTATAGCATCCGGTCAAGCTCTTGGTGTTGTTGTTTATACAGGCAAGAGAATTGAAGATTTTTTTTTAATTTACATTATAAGAATATTTTTTTAAAAAAGTGTAACATTTTTTTTTAATAGGCCCAGAAACTCGATCTGTAATGAACAATTCATCACCTCGGTCAAAAGTAGGATTACTTGATATAGAATTAAATCAGCTTACAAAAGTTTTATTTTGTGCTGTTGTCGGCCTTGCACTTCTTATGATGATTTTGAAAGGATTTAGTGGGCCATGGTATCGTTATATGTTTCGATTTATATTATTGTTCTCTTATATCATCCCAATAAGGTATAATTGTGTATTTTAAAGTATTTAAAAAATTAAATATAACAAATAACAAATATTTCAGTTTACGAGTTAATTTAGATATGGGAAAATCATTTTATTCGTGGGCAATACAACGTGATCCAGCGATGGCAGGAACTGCAGTTCGTTGCACTACAATTCCTGAAGAGCTTGGAAGAATTTCATATTTACTTACTGATAAAACAGGAACATTGACACAGAATTCAATGGTGTTAAAAAGGTTACATCTTGGAACTGGCAGTTATACACCTGATACTTTTGAAGGGGTAAATGTATATACTTTTTTTCACACACTATGTTCGTATATCGAAACCATATTCAAAGTATTAATTCAGCTTTGATAATTTAGTAGAGAAATTGATATGAACATACTATATTTAAATTTTGTTACTATCTATTTAAAACAAATGAATAATTTTTTTTTCCTTTAATTAATAAAAGTAAAAAAAAATGTTTATTGTTATCATAAATGTGATATGATGGTACAAAATAGTCACAAAAGAATAAATTGTTAATTTAGTAAAAATTACATATTGGTGTGGGTAAATTGTGATTTTATTTTTATTCAAAAATATATATCCATACGCCAATATTAAGAATAAAAATTTAGTTTAAAAATTCATAAAATAATCATAAATTTATCAAATTTTTATCTGTTTTATAAAGGCAAAAACGTTATTGATAAATTCATTCCAACAAAGTGATTCTGGTGTAACTCCATCGAAATTTAAAAAATCAGAGAACATAAGAGTGCGTGATGCTGTTCAAGCATTGGCTTTGTGTCACAATGTTACACCTGTTTATGAAGAATCAGATAACACAGATACAGGTTCAATAACATCAGAAACTGAGGCTGATCAACACATGCAGAATTCAGATAGGCGGGAATGCACTTATCAGGTTAGTAAAATTAGATTCTATTGAATGTTTATGAATATTTACAATGTTAAACATTTATTCCTTGTAACTTGTTAACCTTTTCCTATGTAGGCATCTAGTCCAGATGAAATTGCTCTTGTACAATGGACTCAAGAAATGGGATTAGCTCTTGAACAGCGCGATTTGATTAGTATGCAATTACGAGGACCTGGAGAACGTATATCTAGATATTCAATATTACAAATATTTCCATTTACAAGTGAAACTAAACGTATGGGAATTATTGTGAAGGTAGTGTAAGATTTGTTTTAAAATCAAACATTTATTTATAATTGTTTATACATATTTAATTTTTTTACAGGATTTGCAAACAGGTGAAATATGCTTTTATTTAAAAGGTGCTGATGTAGTTATGGCCGCTATTGTTCAGTATACAGACTGGCTTGAGGAAGAATGTGGGAACATGGCTCGTGATGGGTTGAGAACTTTAGTTGTAGCTCGTAAAATACTCACAGAAGAGCAGTATCTTGATTTTGAGGTATATATTTTCAAATAAAAATACTGTATTAAAACTATAATTGTATGATATATGGTAGTAATATATGCAATAATTGCCTATTTTGACACATTTTTGTTTATTATCAGACACGCTATAATGCTGCAAGAATGTCTGTAACTGATAGAGTAGCACGTGTTGCTCAAGTCGTTGAATCTTTGGAACGAGAAATGGAATTATTGTGTGTAACAGGAGTTGAAGATAAATTACAAGATAATGTAAGACCGACACTTGAACTTCTTCGTAATGCAGGTATCAAAATATGGATGTTAACAGGAGATAAACTTGAAACAGCTACTTGTATTGCTAAAAGTTCACGACTTGTTTCACGAACACAGAGTAAGTATTGCAGATAATATGAATTTTTATGTTAAAATATATGTTTCAAAAAAATAATTTTTATTGATATACATTATTTTATAGAGATGCATTTATTTTTCAGGCTTGTATTTATTCAAAAAAGTTGTTACTCGTACTGATGCACATTTGGAACTCAATGCATTTAGAAGACGTCGTGATTGTGCTCTCGTAATCAGTGGAGAAAGCCTTGATGTGTGTTTAATGTACTATCAACATGAATTTCTTGAATTAGCAACAGCTGCACCAGCAGTAGTTTGTTGTAGATGTTCGCCAACTCAAAAAGCTCAAGTGGTATGAATATATTTAATTTATTTTATTATTTTCCTTATAACTTAAAATAGTTGTAAGGAAAATAATTAATATACTATTTCCTATCATCTGACAATTTTATTTTATTTTTAGAAAAAAAAAACAGATGACAACACGTATTAAAATGATTTAATGTTTTTATAATAATGCATAAATTTATTATTTTAAACTAGAAATTGACTTTTACAGGTATCGTTAATACAAAGACATACTGGCCGACGGACAGCAGCTGTTGGAGATGGAGGCAATGATGTTAGCATGATTCAACAAGCTGATGCTGGTATTGGTATAGAAGGTCGAGAAGGCAGGCAAGCAAGTTTAGCCGGTGATTTTAGTATTCCACAGTTTTCGACACTAGCTCGACTTCTTCTTGTACACGGTAGACATTCATACAAACGTTCAGCTAGTTTAAGTCAGTTTGTAATCCACCGTGGTCTTATTATTTCGACGATGCAAGCAGTATTTTCTAGTGTATTTTATTTGTCAAGTGTTGCACTTTACCAAGGTTTTCTAATGGTCGGATATGCAACAATATATACAATGTTTCCGGTATTCAGTCTTGTACTTGACCAAGATGTCGGAGCCGATATTGCTCTCACTTATCCAGAACTGTACAAAGAACTTGCAAAGGGACGTAGTTTATCATATAAAACATTTTTTATGTGGGTGCTTATTTCAATTTATCAAGGTAAAAAAATATACATAATTATTATCTGTAATAAAATTTAAAGCACGCATGTAAAATGTTTCTTATAGGTGGTGTTATTATGTACGGTGCTTTAATAATGTTTGAAGATGAATTCATTCATATTGTGGCTATCAGTTTTACATCACTTGTACTCACAGAATTGATAATGGTTGCACTAACGATACGTACTTGGCATTATTTAATGGTATTAGCTGAATTATTTTCTCTCGGATTGTACATTCTTTCGCTAGCAGTTCTTCATGACTATTTTGGTAAGTTAGAATGAAATAAAGTACATTTGAAATCTGTATTTTTTATTTACGTAGAGCATTGTATTACAGTGTGTTTTTGTTAATAATATTTCATCTTATATAACTAGTAAAAATCTATGTGATTTACAGATTCGGAATTCATACAAACTACAGATTTTCTATGGAAAGTGATTGTAATAACATTAGTCTCATGTCTACCATTATATATACTTAAATTTTTACGAAAAAAATTCTCTCCACCAAGTTACAGCAAATTGTCATAATTGTAAGTAGTAAATTTTTGAACACAGCCGCGCTGGTAATTGATGTATTAAAACTAATATAAAACATCAAAATTGTAATATAATAAAACATCTTCCACTATATAAATTGCTCTTGACACAATTTTAAATATTCTAGAGCTGTCAGAAAAATGCATTGTTCGTTTTGATAATATTTTCCAACCATTTTTGTGTATTATACATTCTATTAAATTGCATATTCAAATATTTTTACACATAGATATTTATCAAATTATATTTAAATATGAGTATTTATTTTTTTTATCATGTTTTTTCACGTTTTTTTGTATCTCTGTTAATAAGAAAGTAAAAAAAGACCAGAAAATAATTTAGAAACAATCATTGTGAAGAAAATAACTGTGTTTATCTGACAGATTGCGCCAAATTTTAATTATTGCTGGTAATGTCTTGAAAGTTCACTTATTTTAAAAATATTTATTTAAATGTTATATTAATGTGTATTATTGTAAGTATAATAATAAATGATATATAATTTCGTTAATTGTGATTTTTAAAATTTTTTTAATCTTTAAAAGTCTTTAATTCATAAATTGCTCTTCTTATATGAGTACGTACTTGATTTTCATTATTTTTCAGTTTCATTTTAATATTACTATACTGTGCATCATCAGTAGTTAATTCTTTGTTTTTTATTTAATGCATAAGATTTTTTAAAAACAATACTTTTTGCTTCAATTTATTTATTTCAACTTAAATCATAACTACTGCAATATTATAATCAATAAAATGTTACAAAGACCTGTAAAAACATAAAAAATGTTTTGAAGATCTGAAATAACAAAATTTAATTTTATGTGAGAATATTTAACCTTTTTTATAACTTTTAGTAGTAGTTTTACCATTTTATGAAGTAGACACAGGTTGTTTATGATTATAACACTGATAGTAATTGTTATATATATATATATATATATATATATATATATGTGTATATATATATAAATATATATATATATATATATATGTATATATATATATATATATATATATATATATATATATATAGACACATATACATATATATATGTATGTTTTGCATTTGTTTTTAAACACTTACGTTTTTAAATTTAAACAGTCTATATCAGTAACGTAAAATTCATACAAAAATAAAAACTTGAGTAATTTTTGTAAGTTTATTTAAACATAAATGTTATGATACAGATTATTATTAAAAATGTGATTCTTTATTTTCAAAAGTAGATATTTTATTTGATATTTATTTTTTATATATTTCTGAAGTTAATATTGCTATCATAAGTAATTGATAGTGTTAAGATTTGTATCTATATGCATGTACATGGGCTGCGTACATGTATGCATAAATAAAAAATAAATAAAAAAAAAATCTAATTATTCGAATAATATATAAATCAGTAATATGTTCATTGCATTTTATCTTTATTTGAAATAGCATTTAATTTTCATAATTTCTTTTTGTGTGTATGTCCGTATTGAACTATAATAATTTGAACAATACGAGTTTCAATCTAGTTTTTTTTTGTTTATATATTTTCTAACATGCTAATTATTTTTATTAATGTGGCACTGATAGCTTATAATAACAATCAGCAATGGAATTCAAATTATACATAATCCTTTATTTACGTCTAGATTCATTTGGAAACCGAATGTAAATCAAGTCTGATATATAATGTATGTATATATTACATCAAATGAAATAAAAGATTAAAAAACTGACATTTGATAATTTGAAAATTTTATTGAAAAATAAATAATATTAATATATAGGTACAAATTAAAAAAAAATCTATGAACATATATTAAAAATACAAGTCTACACCGTTTTATGAACATTATATATATTTGTAAGTCGAATTTTCAGAATAAGGGAATTTAATTTTTCTCTAAACGAATTGAATTTTCCAAATTATCTGTCAACATAAATTGACATATCAGAACGACGTAAATTCAGGAGAAAGTGTACATATAAGATTGTAAGGTGCTCAAATATATTTATTCATATTATAAATTCAACATCATTTTACACAAAAAATAAAATTAGATGTAAATTCTAATTAATATAGTTACTAATAATGGTTCTTTTTGTTTGTGGGCATTTACACATATATGTTTATATACAATATATGAATGCATAAGTGTAACTGTAAATAAATAAAATACATTTGTGTCTGTAAAAGTAAGTTGGGAAGTGTTTTGACATGTTATTTCATGACAAAATAAATAACAGTAGATATTTTTTTTGTTAAATGTATATTTCTGATACAGTAACGAATTATAAAATGTATTATTTTTTTATTATGCTTGTTTAAAATTAGTATTTAATATGAAAGTATGCTTTAAAACAGTGATACTACAATATGAAATAAAATATACATTATGTTTATATTCTATATTTATGAAAAATATATATTTGAAAATATATTTTTTTTATTTTCACATTTCAATCTACTACTATATCCCAGTAATCTATTTGAATCACATGTGAAGGTGAGATAGTATGAAAATTTTAATGGATATATATATATATATATATATATATATGTCAAAAGGTTATCAAAACTTTATCTACATGTATAATTATCGTTATTTCAATTTATGTACTCATGAGTATATCAGTGTTGTCTCTCTGTGTATCAATGTGGTGTTTAATGTTTTTTTTTGTTTATAAGGCTGTCTATATGTAATTTTTTTTTTAACAAATTTTGTTATCTTTATTTATGTATGAAAAATTTGCCCGTTTTAAATTTCATCATTTGCTTTGTGTTTTTTTGTTTTATTATAATTCTCTTATTTGTATTTTATATATATATATAATATCATTTTCTTATGTATATTTTAAATTTTTGTTACATTTAGATTGAAACTGTTATTTATTAATATATTTTTAATCATAATTCATTTCTTTTTTAAAGTCCATTTAATTAAATGGCAGATTTATTGCTCAATTTATCATACTTTTAAAAAAATTGCATTTTATGTCTTAGGGCAAATCGACATGTTAATTTTTTTTAGATCGGTGACATTCAGTTTCCGAATATTTTGTAATTTATTTTCTCTTTTGTATTTTACTATTTTTACATTAAGGAATTTTAGTGCATTATTTATTTTTTCTTGTCATGAATCTTGTTTTAAGATGTACGGGATATATATGTATGTAGGTATATATATATATATGTATATATATATATATGTATATATATTCATATTATAATAGAGTCATTTAATTGTAAAGATGTTTAAAGTGATCGTGCCTAATTTGAACCGGCATATCTGACGGGCCGGAATGATGAACCATTGATTATTTAAAATCAATTTTTGTTTACAGGACTTAAAAGTCCCAAAAGCACATAAAGGCATTAAAAAGTGTGTGTATGTATATATATATATATATATATATATATATATATATATATATATATATATATATATATATATATATATATATTAATTAATTAAATTAAAAACAAGTTGTTTTCAGTAATTTTACATTTAGATATAGAAAACATTATTTATTTCATTGTCAGTTCTAGTACTACGAACATTAAATTTTAGTTACATATATATTATATATATATAATGCAACTATGATCAATCCACCATTTCATTTTCAAGAACAGCGTGACGTATCGCGTCTGGAACCTCCGATCTATTCATCTTCCATGGATTTATTTAGAAAAATCCACAGTCATATCTCATCATGTTTAACACTTCACAAAAACATTTAGTACTACTGGCATTTCATTCATTCATTGTGAAAAAAATTTGACGATCCGCTGATCATTATTACGTTTACGTGAGCTAGCGCACTGTAAAAACGCGCGTCGCTGGTTCAAGTGCGAGGTACGATGACCATTTAACTTGAGATAATAGAGAAGATAGCTCAATCCTCGAAGGGAGGTGATTCATATGTTTTAATGAAAAGATGAAGAAAAGCGCGCGTTGATGCGTTTTTTTAACGCTCGTGCGAATAAGGCCTTATTCTGTGATCGGAATTCAAATAATTATTTCTAATTATACATTAAATGTACACTGGATATTATTGTTGTAAACAAATAGTGACATTATTTATTTTTATTATAGATACTATACATTTTACGTACATAAAAAACATATAAATAAAATATTATTTACGACATTTATACAAATAAGATTCTATCTAAGTAACTGGTAAATCACATGTAGCATCGCTGAAACTATCCGACTGATTCACAAACCATCCGTGTAAACATTTAGGTACAGGTCCGGGTGTTTCGAATTCAGCACGACCTAATTCTTTCAACGTCTTCGCGTCTAATGCAATAAGACCCACTTTATTAGTCTGTTCGCGCCCCCAAACCATCGCTGCTAAAACAACACCGTCGTCCTCGCTTTGGGGCTCGGGAGAAGGAACGAAAATCGGTTCACTCGGATAACAGTTATCCTCGCACCATGTTAATTGAGTTTTTTTATGGACATCTACTTTAATTATCTGAAAATACATGTTTAGTTGTAGAACTGAAACGTTTAAATGAAAATAATTCAGATTATTACCGTTCCTGGATTCGTCGCATCTACATCAGAACTGATTGCATAAAAAAATTGGTATTCACGACCTGTAAAAGATCGAAAATTTATTGTTTTTAATTTAAAAAATTACATGTTTCAGATGCTGTAAATTAGAATTTTAACGATCAGTTAATTGTGTAAATGTAGTTTTTGTAACTTCCATTATATATATATATATATATATATATATATATATATATATATATATATATATATATATATATATATATATATCGGTCTTTTTTATTTAAGTTCAATTTAGATAACTTATCAATAAATACAAAAATATAAAACAAATTATATTGTTCTGCTGATCTTTGTCATTTTGGATCACTTAAGTGTTTGTTGACTCGAACTAGTTTCGATTAAGTACCATCCTCGTGTAGATCTCGAATACTTCAGTCTTCAACGGGCAGTAGAGAACAGACACTTAGCTAGTCCAAAATGGCGAAAACCAACAAAATAATGTGTAAACGGGATTACAGTGTATAAAAACATACAATTATAATTTTAAAATAAATTGTGGTTAAAAACGCTCTAATGATTTTAATTTGAAACTTAAAAGTATATTCAATAAAGAATGAATACACAAATTACCTAAATGTTCTTCATAATATAACCTGGGAGTTTCGCACCCTAAGTTGCATAGAAGTTCCGGTTTTACATAAATATTTCCATTAGGTAATTTGTAAGCTTTTGCCTTTGTATTCGGTATTTTGACAAGATTTTCAACCAGTTCGTTCTCGTTATATTTCGATTTTTGTTCTTTATTCGGTATTGAATGTTTTAAAGGCAATACAAATCTTAATGGCCGTCCTCGAAACATTTTAGCATAATCTGGATTTTTTTGCATATTCTGAAATATACAGTATTATTATAATAATTATTTAAAAGTAAAAATACGATGTGCGAAATTAAAAATATATCAAATATATGACTTTTTGTATACCAATTCGTATACAAATTATAAATTTTCCAAAAATTTCGTTTTTTCTACTTTGTTATTTAACTTTTTGTTTATTGAATAAATTACAAAAATGAAACAATGTAATTTTCATTATGAAAAAGAATTACATTTGAAACACACAAAAAATAAATAAGATTTTTTTAAATTGTAAATTTTTGAAGTTCTTTTTATTTTGAACATAGAAGCCCTGCAAGGGGTACAATGAACCATTAGTTATTTAAAAACAAATTTTTGTTTACGGGGCTTGAAAGTCCCGAAAGTACACAAAGGTGTGAAAAAGTGTGTATATTTGCGGAAAATCACACACACACACACACATATATATATATATATATATATATATATATATATATATATATATATATATATATATAAAGAAAATAATTATTTTCACTAATTTTACATTTAGACATAGAAAACATTATTTATTTTCATCAGCTCTATCAATATTCAATACTATCAATATTCAATTTTAATTATTATATATATATATATATATATATATATATATATATATATATATATATATAATATATGTATAATCACATGTGCGACCTTATCCTTTTGGATCAGTTATCTGTCATTTACTACTAGTTTTGGTATAAGTGGTATCCTCAAGCACATATTGAAGACTTATTGTTAAACATTGAGGATTCTTCAGTATCTGCCTGACAATGACACTCGCTCTGAAACTCGTAGTGGAGAACACACAGTTGATCCAAAAGGACGAAGACCGACAGAACAACGTAATATATAGATTAGAACATTTTACTTATTTGTAAACGTTTGGATTTACCTTCATGTTTTCCACGTACATACATTGTAACATAGCTGGATCGCGATAACAGCAAATATCCAAAACAATATGATCATTGATTTCGTATTGATTTATAATATGTAAATAAAAGAATGCTTCGGCGTAAAAGACAAAATCCAGTTCTCCAGAATCACGGTTTAAAACGTATATGTGTGTCTGAAAAGAAAGTTTTTAATGTATCTATTTTGTCTGTTATATTATTGCTAAAGAATACGTTTTGTTATTTCTATTTACTAACCTGCTCATCCTGATACCACCGTAAACATCCAATGAAAGGCTCATTGTTGAGTTGACTTTTAATTATATTGGTAACAGAGACACTCAACGGCTGTTCCACAATTATGAAATAATTTTCAGTTATACCTAGAAGCGAAAATAAATACATACATATATATATATATATATATATATATATATATATATATATATATATATATGTGCGTGTGTATGTGTGTGTATGTGCGTATGTGTGCATGTGTATATATATGTGTGTGCGTGTATATACACGCACACACACACACACATTATATATATATAATAAAATATATATATATATATATATATATATTAATAAATTATATTCTTTTGTACTAGTTTCATTATTTTTACTAAAGAACTAAGAATACTAAACAAACGCTATATATTTGTAGCAATAGGAAACAAATTTGTACTAAAAAGAGATAAAAAATATTATGTGCAGCGATATAGACACATGTTTTTTTTTACTGTCACTTCACTCTCAAATCGATGATCAAGATACTGCTACTGTGATCAACCCATCATTTCACTGTTGACATTTAATTAGTGCGCTAGTCGCAAAAATTGTTTTTGATTGTTTAAAAAAAATAATTTGCTACATTTATTTTTCCGTTACCATAACGCTGTCTTTGCAATTACCATTAACAGAATTTGTGTTCATTAAACGAATTGAAAATATTTGCGAAAGATAACTCGTTAACCGAACACGTTATAGAAGTTATATATATATATATATATATATATATATATATATATATATATATATATATATATATATATATACATACATATATACATATATATATATATATATATATATATATATATATATATATATATATATATATATACATATATGTCATGGTTCATAATTACCGAAAGTGTGCATATATGAAGGATGTAATGGCCACCTAGCAGGAATAGTTGCTATAATATGCGCTTGATCAAACATTGAATTATCTTCTTGAGTCGGCGGAAAACATAAAATATTATAAGCTGGACCAGTTTTCGTTATAGACATTCCCAGGTTATAGACAGTTCCTTTAATATGATATATAATTTAGTCTTTTTTATTTTTTTATAAATAAAAAATAATTTAAAATATATTTCTTCACTTACCATCAGACATAACATGTGGATGTGAAGTGTGATTTACAATACCCACGTATTCAGATACGTCGAGCCTTTGTTCAGTTTCTAAAGTTTCCGAATTAAACTTATGAATTACGGGGCTTTCAGTGAAAGCGTACATTTCGTCGCCGAATGGATAGACGGATATCATTGCGTTATCTGAATTTATTTCACCTGGCTTGAATAATGCAGATATTCTAAAAATGAATAATCTGATTAATTCTTTATAAAAACAATCAAATCAGTATACAGTTTGACACTATGCTACATACACTTTCACATATGATTTTTTTTACTCTACAAATAACAAAAATGTTTCTGGTCAAAAGTGTTCAATAAATCATTAATCATTTTTGATTGTTGATTGTGCGGATTTCAATGCCAATTTCATCATCTTCAGACTGCCAAGATAGAAAATAATTTAAAAAGACGACGTACTTTGGCTCTCTGAAAATGATATCATCGTCATTGCAGTAATAATCAATAATGATTTATCGAACATTTTTGAATAGGACATTTATTGTGAAGTAAAAAAAAAATAATTTGTGATACAAGTACATAATAGTAAGTACATAATTTTAAATTTTAATCAGATACAATAGAGAATTTTTTTTAGAAATATATTACATCTACACTTTTAGATAATTATATTTTTATTTATCTCGAATTAAACTTATTATTTCTCTGGGATTTCTGTTTGTACATTTAAAAAAAAAACTGTCAGTCATAAACTTTTAACTATAATTTTTAAATATTGTACTTTTTTGACTTTTTTGGAAAATTAGCCACTGAAAAAGTGACACTATGCTTGCAAAAACAAAATGAGTTTTTTTTTTACTTTTGAAATAACCATCTTGTAAAATTTTATAGAAAATCGAATGTTGCACCTTATATTTACATATTTTTGTATGTAGATTAATTTAAATATATATATATATATATATATATATATATATATATATATATATTCAAATGATTGTAGAACAGTATAACAAATAAATAAAAATTAATTACATAGCTATTAATAACAAATCGCATCTTCAATTACGCGAATTTACTCAAATAAATAATTTAATTCTTCTTTCTTAATAATGCCCTCAATGAAGCAAACTGTTTATATCGAGAAAAGCGTAAACAGGAACTATTCCAGATATTTTATATTATTTTTATTGTTACACTCACCGATTAAAAATCGTTTGGCATGGATCAGGTACAGCACTCGTTCCAAATTCTGTGACTATTATTCTATTGGCTGCATTGTTCTTCTTAAAAGTATTACTTCGTAAAAATCGACATTGATATGTAACGTTTCCATCTTCGATAGCAAACCTAGTAATTATAAAAAAATGAGTACAATTCGGCATCAAACATGTTTTCAAATTAAATGTTTATTTTAACTTATTTTTTTCAAATATATCTCCATAATTTCATTAAAGTATTTTATAAAATACAACATACTTTACTGTTCATTCCATCCATCACTTATTAAATATATATATATACATACATACATATATATATATATATATATATATATATATATATATATATATATATAAATGAGAGTTTTAAATTATAATCCAAGTATCTATCTCTAAGTACCAGTTAAAACAGAACTGTGTTATGTAAAAATTTGAATGAAACATTTGAATTTTATTATTAAATATATTAAACGATTTTATTTGTGACGTATCAAATATAGTGATCTATTTTGTATACTGTGGAAAAATGAAAAGATGGTAGTATGTAATTTATACCAATCGTATTTTTCACGTTCAGCACTCACGTCGGTCACCTATTTGTATGATTTTTATATTAAATTATTCTCATTTACCTGTGTAATAAAGCAGAGCTGTCAAATAAATGTTGAAAACTCATATCACCAACTTTTAGACTACCAGGTCCATTTCTTAGTAAAGATCCATTTAACCATTTTGGTATAACTCCTAAAAATATCGCAGTATATATATATATATATATATATATATATATATATATATATATATATATATATATATATATATATATATATATAGAGAGAGAGAGAGAGAGAGAGAGAAAGAGAGAGATTCTTTCTATATACTAACCTGAAATCTGTCCGTTAAGAGGATTAATAATTTCTTCCTCACAAGATCTTAACCATACATTGACATCACAATTGGGATACAAATCAGTTTCTTCTGAAGAAAGTATAGGTGTCTAATAAAGATTTGTTTAATGTTAAAAAAATTCATTGAATTAGTATATAATTCAGTTAAAGGCATACATATCCTTATTTTAAGTAATGATTGGATTAAATGAAATAGAAACCTATTAAAGGCAGACAATGTTATCGTATTAAAAAAGTCAATAACCCCTTAACTATTTGGTATATCTATTTGTTCAGTTAATATATATATATATATATATATATATATATATATATATATATATATATATATATATATTAGTAATTATAAACAATTTATTGAGTTTTAAACAAGTTTACAAAAATCTAATAGTTTGAAAATAAGTCCTTTTGTAAGAGAAAAAATAAATTAAAAGAACTAACCAATATAAAAAACTTCAACTATTATTCTACATAAGTTAATCAGTAGGAAAAATATCCAAATAATTTCATTAAATTTCGGTCTGATGTCTGACAGAAGAGATCATCTCTTATAAAAATCCCTATAAATGTATCAAATGCAATAGGTATTCATTATAATTTCCATTTTCATTATTGAAACAATCTTACCCTTACTAACTCAAAAAAAAAAACAATCGCAAATTAGAAAGTTGTTTTATTTGCTATAAGAAATGAAATTGATGTATATTTTCAAATATAATTGAAGAAAGTCTTACAGATGATTTTGTTTTTATAAACTGATAACATAAATAATTTTTCACAACTTTTAGTATACAGATAAAAACGTATATAAAAAATCGTTTATAATTAAAAAATGCGAATAGTAGAATAAATATAAACATTAATTAAAACTATCTAAAATATAAAGAAAAATATTATAAAAACGTCGAAACAGTAAATCCACATACAGTTATCTAGGTTTTAACGTTTTTTTCTAAAAAATAATTCACATATACAACAAAAAACACTCGTCAATTCCTTCACCCCCTTAGATGAGTTTTATATTTTATTTTATAAATTAACAACTTATCTTTAATTTATGATGTACAAATGTTATCTCAATAAATCTTTGTTGTATTGTAACTCACATGAAAAAGCTTAATACTTTCATATTTTTTAAAAATTGAAATATAGAATAATGTTAGTATGTTAATGGATTAAGTGGCATGAGAAAATAATGAATGATTACTATATCTCATAATAACCAATATTCATGTTAACAGTCCCAATAAATACATAAAGAAATTATTTATCAAAAAATATTAAATTAGAACTCGAACAAAAGATATTCTTTTACAAAATAACAAATGTTTTTGATTCAATTTTCTTCTATAATTTATAATTGATTCGTTATGTATTAAATTATAAATTAAATCTATATTTTCATGGTTTATTGAAATACATGTTATATATATATAGGACCTTTAATTCAATTAAAGTAACAAATGTATGCTTACAGATTTATGTGATTTTGGTGTAAACACAATAGCTTTCCTTCCAGGTAGGGGAGACCATGTAAAAACCGGTGTTGATCTTCCAGAACTTGTTCTACTTTTTGTCATTAAATGATCTTTGTTTAGTAGATCAGGACTCAACCGTCCTGTTATTAAATCATTAGAATTAATAAGTAATTTGTTTGTATTACATTCACTGTTCTCCATTTCTAATATATTTAAATTTAATTATAAAATTGTTTATATATTTATTGTTTTATCACAAAAGCTCGATCTTTATTAAATATATCGACGTAATTAAAAAAATATACTCATTTCACGATGTTTCGTTTCAAAAAATCTATTTTTATATATTTTAAAATTTGCCACTCTCTGAACCCACGGCTCACAAGACTTGTAGGTATTTTAGGTACCTTAATTTTTTTCTTTGACATCACTCTCGAATATTATGGTTATTTATATGTAGCTTTTATGAACTGATCGTATATTTTAAATTTCTCCTTGTATTTATTCACAGGCTCGTAATTTAATTAACGTAGTTCGATCACGTGTTGTAAATTCATGTGAGCTTCGTTTTCGTCAAACTGACATTCGTGGAAAAACGTGTTTGACCCTGACAGTCAACTAGACTAACGTTATTTCGTGCTTTTCTGTTTGAAGGTCAAGAAAAATCGATGCCGTTTCATTGAAATTCAAACTTGACACGCGTTAAATCAACGTGCCTTTCATTATGGGAAATCTGTGTTTTTTTTTTGTATATGTTCAATTGTACAAGTATGTTAAAACGTAAAAGATTTTTTATTCCCTAAAATAATTCAAAACTCAGCACACATATTTTTACAGATTAAATATTTTTTGCCGCAATAAACCATAAAAAAATGTCTGACCAAAAATGCTCCATACCTCATTATTGATCGTGTTATGATTTATTGAACAATTTAAATCGGAAAAATTGTTTCTGGTCTGTGGAGTGAAAAAATAATTTTATATATATATATATATATATATATATATATATAATCACATGTTATTTAGTCGATACACAGTAATTACTAAAACAATAAAAACAATCTGTGAGAAATAGACAATTTAAATTTTAAATTCACATGCAAATATATATATGTATATACTCTCTCTCTCTCTCTTACACTATAGCTGCACTCTCTCGTTGTTGACACGAGTATAATAATATCTGTATTTTATTGTTTTAAACATACTTTGGTGATTAGTGAGTAACCTTAGTGATCTACTTTACTCAATAACCTGCGCATATCACAATAGTTTATGGGCCCAGATGAGAAAACTCGAGTAAAAAGAAAAGTTCATAAATAATCGTGTCGCGTGGTATTAACCTCAAAACGGAAAACTTAGGATATAGAAAAATATCGAATTTCGCTTTTTACTGAAGCAAACGTCGATAACTGAAAGTTTCGCATGGATACCTTGCTGAACGAGTTGGACCTGCTTCAGTTCGTGTAAACCTCGTATAATGAAATATTGATATTATTAGATACAGATACGTCGACAGTAAGAAAGTGGAAAGAGGGATTAATCACCGCAAATAAGAAGCTTGACAAGAAATGCAAGTCGCAGATAATTCAAAGGATCGCCGACAGTCACCTGGAATATCCTAAGGATAAAGACACAGCTTTCGACTTGTGGAAAGCTCTGTGTGGAACATTTGAAAGAAAGGGTATCGTAAACAAGCTCCTTTTACGTAAGTCGCTGCTCAGTATGAAATTTAAATCGAAAAATGAGTCATTTTCTAAAGTTTGGCAAATTAATTCGAGATTTGAAGTCAACCGGAGCGAATTTGCAAGCAGTTGATGTAATTTATCATCTTCTTCTCACCATGCCATCCGAGTATATAACAAATTGCCCAGATCTATCTGTTGGGTTTAAATAGTTCGAGAGCCCATGCAGTGTAAGGTCTGCTGGAAAAGAAATTCTCCAGTCACTTGGAAAAAGAACTATTCGAATTTTGCCAACTGTCAATGACAAAGATCAAAAAATAATGTTAAAAAACGTGTGGTATGTTCCGAAAATCTCAATAAATTTATTCTCTCTTAGCAGCTCAGGACAGAAATCAAAACAGCGAGTTCAAGTCGACAGCAGCCAGGTGCTGGGTCGAGGTTGATGATAAAACAGTACTGTGTGGAGTTCGTGAAATACACGGAACGTTATACAAGGCAGCCATCGAACTGATTTTCTCCGAGGAAGAGACGAGAATAAATATAACTGTTGCAGATAATTCAAGATTGCAACTACATCACAAGAGATGGGGTCATCAGGATAAACAGCATGTCACAGAGATGCTTGAGAAATAGTTGAACATCAAAGTAAAACTGGACAAAGAAGTCTGCAAGTCATGCATTTATCGAAAAGCACATAGATTACCAGTCGGCACCAGAAACCTAACAAGAACCTGGAGAGCTAATGACGACTGATGTCCAGTTGTGAGGCGATATTTATGATATATTTTAAAGATAGTTACACAAAATTTCACTATGGTTTCACTATTAAAAAAAAGTCAGAGGTCAAAAACGTGCTAAAACAGGTGTTAGTACATGCGAAAACACAAGAACATCCGATCAAGTAGTTACTCAATGACAATGGAGGAGAGTTTGACAACGAAGAAGTCAGAGAAATTCTACTAGAGAACGGAACTTTGCAGAGACTAACAGCACTACACACACCTGAGCAAAACGGCGGCATAGAGAAAGAAAGTCGTACAATAATTGAAATGGCAAAGACTTTCAAGTATTCAAATCCAGTCGTTAAATTTCCGGACTCAATTTCGACAAAGTTGATAAATACCGCAGTGTATGTTCTAAATAGAACTGGAAAATCGTCATAAAAAGGAGTGAGTCTATACAAGCTGTAGGTGGGTAAAAAGCCAAGAATAAAACATTACGCATAATCGGATCTATGTGCTGCATACTCATTTCAGTTCAGAAACGGTGGAAGATGAACGAAAAAACTGCAAAAAGATACCTCTTGGGATGCGATGGTGACGAGCAGTATGGAATCTATATAAAAGAAGAGCACAATGTTGTTTTGTCTAGAGACTTGCAATTTCAAGAGAAACCCGGGTAAATGTGAAGAAAGAGTCAAGTTGCCACTTCGAGATGTCGAGCTTGAGATAGAGCGCTGAGTCGAGAACTCAGAGCGAGAAGAAAAGCACCAAGAAGACGACGACGAAGAAATGATAAAAGCAGAAGGAAGCGACAACGATGAGTATGAGAGTTGCTATCGACATAGAAGATAAAGAAGAGGACTCTCAGCTGTCATCAGAAAGACGTCTCAGAAATCGTTCGACGCTGAGAAGACGAAAATACCTCGAGGATTGTGTCATGATAACGGAGAATTTTGTCAACGTGACAGAAACTTCCGAAATATTCAAAAAAGCTCATCACCTTTTGAAAGTTTGTTAAATATGTTGATCCGATCTTTTTACTAAAAAAAACCTACTATTAATCACTATTGCATCTAAATATAAACGTAAAACATACAATAAAGATAAATAGTAACATTGAGTTAAATTATAATCTATTATTATAGACTAAATAAATAAAGAAATAAGTACAATAAAACAAAGTTTATTATTCTAATTATTATTTTATCAATTTGACATATGTAATAATTTTCTTAAAATCAAATTGCATATTTAACTTAAGTATACACTTATTTAAAGTGTTGTGAGGGTTGAAAGTTTATGTAGAGGTTTTTATTGTTCTTGTATGTTCATTTTTCGGAAAAAAGTTTCAACCCTAATGGAAGTGGCGTGTTGCTTAAATTTAGCATAGTTTGAATATTTTCGATTGCCATTGGTATATCTGTATGTGTCGTTTTCATTGGTTTCCACTGGCACTTTACAACACTGCACTGTATTGGTCTGACATGAATACACGAGACCGAAGGGGGTGGAATTAATGCACCAAGTTATATATATATATATATAAATTACATAGATAACTGTCTTTTTTGTGAATTATAAACAGCATCATACAATAGTATGATTGCAAAAAAATAAATAATTTAAAATATATTCACATCCATTCAAAAATATTTAATTTTAACACGATTTTATAATAATTTTAGAGTAATGAATTTCGTATTTTAAATGGAATTGATTAATTGAGAATTATTGTAAAATTATATTAAAATTAAATATTTCTGAACAGGGATGTATACCGGCACTAATATTAAAATTTCAAGTATTTAAATCTCCCGCACAAATATCGCGCGGAGTGTGCTATCTCGCTATGTCAGCATAAGTTAACAGACCGCCTCCCCCAACCCCAGTGTTTTTATTACGTATTTTTAACTCGTACCTTGACATCTAGCGAGTCTTTTATCGAAAGATAATGCTTTTATCTACGTTACAATGTGTTATTTTATATATGAGATAAACATATTTGAGTACCATAGAAACATCGACGACATAAACGAATAAGCAATGTCATCGAATTTTTTATGTATAATTTTGATTTTATATATATATATATATATATATATATATATATATATATATATATGTATGTATATATATATATATATATATATATATATATATATAATATGTGTATATATAACAGGTGGGCTGAAAAGTTCGCAGGCTGACACATAAATGGCGCTACTAGTATCAAATCCATATGATTTTTAGTTAGCCCTAACCTTCAAAAGACGCGTGTATAAATTTGACAGCTGTTGCACTATTAGTATCTGAGTTATAGCATTTTTAGTGAAAGAACTTTTGTTACCTTGAAAAAATGGATAAAAAGGAATTTCGTGTGTTAATAAAGCATTGCTTTTTGGCGAAAAAAAATACTGTTGAAACCAAGGCTTGGCTTAATAAACATTATTCGGACTCTGCACCAGGAAAATCAACCGTAGAGCAGTGGTTTGCTAAATTTAAATGAGGCGAAATGAGTACCGAGGACGATGCACGCAGTGGACGCCCCAAAGAGGCTGTTACCGACGAAAACATCAAAAAAGTCCACAAAATAATTTTTGATAACCGTAAAGTGAAGTTGATTGAGATAGCTGAGACCCTAAAGATATCAAAGGAACGTGTTGGTCATATCGTGCATGAATATTTGGATATGCGAAAGCTCTGTTCAAAGTGGGTGCCGCGCGAGCTCACAATCGACCAAAAACAACAACGAATCGATGATTCTAAGGAGTGTTTGGGGCTGTTCAATCGTAATAAATCCGAATTTTTGCGTCGATATGTGACGATAGATGAAACATGGCTCCATCATTTCACACCGGAGTCCAATCGACAGTCAGCCGAGTGGACTGCACGTGATGAACCGACTCCAAAGCGTGGAAAGACGCAAAAGTCGGCTGGCAAGGTTCTGGCATCAGTATCTGGAATACTCATGGTATAATATTCATTGACTATCTTAAAAGGGGAAAAACCATAAACAGCGACTATTACGTAGCGTTATTGGAGCGTTTAAAAGACGAAATCGCGAAAAAGCGGCCTCATTTGAAGAAGAAGAAAGTGCTGTTTCATCAAGACAATGCACCGTGTCACAAATCAATGAAATCGATGGCGAAATTGCAAGAATTGGGCTTCGAATTGCTTCCGCATCCACCGTACTCTCCAGATCTGGCCCCCAGCGACATTTTTCTGCTCTCAGACCTCAAGAGGATGCTCGCTGGACGGAAATTTTGCTACGATGAAGAGGTAATCGCCGAAACTGAAGCCTATTTTGAGGCTAAAGACAAATCGTATTATAAAAATGGTATCGAAAAATTGTATGACCGCTATAATCGTTGTATCGCCCTCGAAGGGAACTATATTGAATAATAAAATCAAATTCTATCAAAAAAAAATTTTTTCTATGCAAGCCTACGAACTTTTCAGCCCACCTGTTATATATATATATATATGTATATATATATATATATATATATATATATATATATATATATATATATATATATATATATATATATATATATATATATATATATATATATACATATATATATCATCATCATCATCTTCAGCCCCTGTCAATCCACTGCTGGATAAAGGCCTCTTCCATGATTTTCCATTTTGTTCGATTCAGTGCCTCTCTTTTCCACAGTTTTCCAATAAAGTTTTTAATATCCTTATCCCATCTGTTCATTGGTCTCTTTCTCGGTCTTTTCATATTCCTTGGTTCCCAGTTAATAATTTCTCTTGTCCATCGGTTGTCTTCTCTTCTTGCGACATGTCCCGCCCATTTCCATTTCAGACTCTTTACTCTTCTTATTATATCTGTGACTCCTGTTTGTTTTCGTATCCATTCTATTCTCTTTCTATCTCTTCTTGTTATTCCCAACATGCATCGTTCCATACTTCGTTGTGTTGTTTGGAGTCTTTGAACTATTTTGGCGTTAAGCACCCATGTTTCGCTGCCGTAGGTAAGGACCGGTAGTATACACTGATCGAATACTTTTTTCTTTAAACAGAGTGGGATTGTTGATTTAAATATTGAGGCGTTTCGTCCGAAAGAGCTCCATCCCATTTTTATTCTCCTATTTACTTCTTCCGTGAATGATCCATCTCTGTTGATAAGCTGGCCTAGATAAACATATTTTGTGACTTCTTCTATTTCCGTTCCTTTTATTTCAATTTTCTTCGGACATACAAACGCATTGAACAGTACTTTTGTCTTTGTATGATTCATGTTGAGGCCGATTTTTTGACTGGCATCGTTTAGTTCTTCTATTCTCTTTTGCAACTCTTCCGGAGTATTTGCGAAAATAACTATATCATCGGCAAACCGGAGATGGCTTAATCTTTCGCCCTTTATTTCGATTCCTTTGTCCTCCCAGTCGAGCGATTTGAATACTTCTTCCAAGGCCGCAGTAAACAATTTCGGAGAAATTGCATCTTCCTGTCTTACACCTTTCTCGATTTTTATCTTTCTTGTTTCTTCATGTAGCTTCACCGACATCGTTGCTTTTTTATAGATGTTATCTAGCAGCTCGATATATGTGCCCTCTATGCCCTGGTTCTTCAATGCAGATATTACCGACAAAGTGGTGATGGAATCGAAAGCCTTATCGTAGTCTATAAATCCAAGACATACTGGTATTTGGTATTCATTTGACCGGCTTATTACTTCTCTCACTACTTGAATATGATCCATTGTACTAAATCCGGTTCTAAATCCTGCTTGTTCCCTTGGTTGGGCGAAATCTAGTAGCACTTGTAGACATTTCGAAATTATTTTTGAAAATCTTATATATCGTAGGTAGTAAACTAATCGGCCGATAATTTTTCAAATCTTCTTTATCTCCTTTCCTGTGTAGAAGAATTACGGTGGCTTCGTTCCATTTATCTGGGATAGTTCTTTTTTGTATACAAGCAGTGAATATATCAGCGAGAACTTTTTCTGTTTTTTCTCCTACTAACTTGAAAATTTCTGCTATTAACCCATCATTTCCGGCTGCTCTTCCATTTTTCATATTCTTTATTGCATATGTAACCTCTTCCGGTAGCACGGGTGGGACACCTTGGTTTGTATGTTTTCTATTCTCGTTTTCTTTGTTACATGTATTTTTGTATAGGTCTGTGTAGAATTCTTCTACTCTTTTAATGATTTCCTTTTTGTTGAGGATTCTGCTCCCATCATCTAATTTCAAGGCAATTATATGTTCTTTGCCAATCATTAAGCTCTGTTTCATTTTTCGGTAACTTTTATTTTCTTCGATAGTCTTCTTAATTAGTTCATTGTTGTACTTTCGAACGTCTTCTCTAATACACTTCCTCACTGTTTTGCCAAGTTCGATATATTCGATTCGGTCTTTCACATTATCTGTTAGTTTTATTTCTCTTCTCTTCTTCATTAGACATTTAGTTTTTTCTGATATTTTCTTATTTGATTTTATTTTAAGGGTTCCTCCTATTTCTTGTGCGGACTCTTTGATAATTTCAACCACTTTTTCTTCTACATTCGCATTGACGTTCTCCAATATATCAAAACGGTTTTTTAATTCTATTTCAAATTCTACTTTTCTCTCTTCTAGAGTTTGAATATTAATTGTCTTCCTCGGAGTCCTGAAAAGTTTTCTTCTTTCCAGTATCGCATTTATGCGTATTTTGCTTCTTACCATCCGATGATCGCTCCCGGCATTAAATCTATTTAATACGGAACAATCTTCCACAATTGATTTTTTATTTACCAGGATGTAGTCTATTTCGTTTTTGATATTATTGGGACCTTTCCATGTCAATTTCCTTTTGATATTTTTCTTGAAAAAGGAGTTCATCACATATAAACCCGTGCTCTCTGCAAAATCAATTAGTCGATTTCCTCTTTCATTCCTTGTTCCAAAGCCAACTTTTCCAACTGCATTATCGTTTTCTTGCCTTTCTCCGATCTTTGCGTTAAAATTTCCCATTATAATTTTGTAGTGACAGTTTCCCTTGTCGTTAAGTTTTCCTACTTCTTGGTAGAAATCTTCAACTTCTTCGTCCTTATGAGCTGTTGTAGGCGCGTAGACTTGCATGATTTGGATTTGATACCTCTTCGATACTTGAATTACCAATCTCGCCGCACGTTCTGATGTACTTTCTATTTCCACAATGTTATCCTTTAGTTTCTTATTTACGATAAATCCGATTCCTCCTATATTTCCTTTTTCTGATCCACGGTAGTAAAGATCACCGTTTTTCAGTTCCAGCGTTTTTTCTCCTTTTCTTCGTACTTCACTAAGTCCTATAATGTCCCACTTAATTTTGGTCACTTCTTCTTGGAGTTCTTCCAGTCTTTCTTCGTTCGATAGTGATCTGCAATTATAGAGATATTAAGCGTAGATGACCTGTGGAAATAATAGAGAGAAGGGCAGTCGGTGTTTAGACTCCGGGGATTCTTAGCACCCTCTGCCATCTTGCCTTGGTCCCTGCTACTGCCACAGCGGAGGACAAGTAGGCCTCCGGAGAATGAGGGCCGTTGCGTATTTGTACTCATCATGTAAGGTTTGGGATCATGACTCGCCACGCTGATCCCACTTACGTGTTGGCGAGTACCTCTTCATTTTGGCCGGGAATAATTTTCAAGTTTTCTCTGTATGGTTAAACCTACCAATATTCAAAAAATATCACAGCACATCTCCTTGAAATCCCGTTCGCACCTTCCCGCCACTTTGAGGCAATGGAGTAGGAATTTGGGGGAGGATATATATATATATATATATATATATATATATATATATATATATATATGTGTGTGTATATATATATATATGTGTATATATATATATATATATATATATATATATATATATATATATATATATATATATATATATATATATATATATGTATATATATATATATATATATATATATATATATATGAATATATATATATATATATATATATATATATATATATATATATATATATATATATATATATATATATATATATATATATATATGTATATGCATATGTATATATATATAAAAGGCACAATGTATAAAGATATGGACTTTATCTATGATGTATGTTTGGTTCTATACGTTTCTTTGTTGATATATTTGCATGTCAACAGAAGACCCTCTGCAATTATATTTGTTACATATATTACGCAGTAATTTTATGTAGTACTTGAAACATAGATAAATGTACTGAATTTAAAGAATCATTAAAATGGCCACAGAGAGATTGTACGTTGTTTTAAACCATCTCAAAGGGAATATAATTCAACCAAGCTGTTCATTAAACAGGTATTTTTTTGGTAATATCAAAAAGTAATTGTTTTTTAATATCATCGTTTTGTTTTGCTCAGCACCTCAGCAAAAGAATTTAAATATACAGTTGACAACAATTTACTGACGTATGGACAACGATTATTTTATGAAGAAAACGGTTTTATACTTATTCCAAATTTAATTGAAAATTCCATTTTAGATGAATGTAGGTAAGTAATTTCTGTATTACCACATAATTTTATTAAACCCCAATCTTTTTGTTTACTAAAAAAATACATTAATAACAAATTTGTAATGAAATGAATAGTGAACTGAAAACTGTAGGTGCAGTTATATTGTAATCTTTTTTATTCAGAGAACGGTTTATAAGTTTATGTGAGGGTCAAATCGATAGAAATGGAATGACATTAATGAAAGATATATCTTTAATGAAAACAGGAGCTAAAGGTGAACATTTATATAATAAAGTAAGTTTTTAATTATGATAACATATTTTTTTGTACGTAAATCCTGAATATTAATACAGGTACAAGATATCATCTGGGACGATGTTTTTTCAAAGTATATATTGCATCGTAGACTTTTAGATGTTGTAGAATGTTTTACGGGCCCAAATATCACTGCTGTTCATTCGATGTTGATTAATAAACCACCAGATTCAGGCGAGGGTAGTTCACAACATCCGTTACACCAGGTATATTTAGTTTGGGTTATGTACAATCCCTTTTATTACAATCAAATATATTTCATTAATGTGAATAATGTATAAACAATTAGGATCTACATTATTTTCCATTTCGTCCAGCTGATCGTATTGTTGCATCTTGGACAGCGATGGAAACAGTTAACATTGACAATGGATGTCTGTTTGTGCTCCCTGGTTCACATAAAGGAGAATTATTACAACATGATTATCCTAAAAATTTAGTTAATAAAATGTATCACGGTATAAAACATTATGACAATTATCCTCGTACTAATCTCATAATGAATAAAGGTGACACTGCATTTTTTCATCCATTGTTGATTCACGGTTCGGGAATTAATAATACAAAGGTAAAGTTAGCAAATATACAAATAAATTTATTTTTCCGATTGTAAGAAATGTAAAGTCTAAATTAAGTGTAAAAGTGAAAGTAATATTTCTAAGATGAAAGTGCATAGGATAATTTACTTAAAGTTACAATGTGTAATTAAATGATATTTATATTTTATTAAAAACTTACCAACATAATAACCATAAAGATATTTTAAATAGGGCTTCCGTAAAGCAATTTCATGTCATTATGCTGCAAGTGACTGTAATTATATTGATGTTCAAGGAACATCACAAGAAAATATCGCAAAAGAAATTGAAACTATTGTAAAAACACGTAAAGGCGTTGACTTAAAATTTCAGGTTTGTATATGTGAACACATAATGTAAAAAAGAACATCTGTACATTTACTGCACACAAAACTTTCCTAAATATATATATGTACAGAGAACTATTCAACTAAATTCTGTTTATTTTAGGATGTTTGGAAATACCGAGCCAGACAAGTTCGTGGAGAAGCAATTAACCTTTGTTAAAAAAGTAGAAAGACCAGTGACACCAAAATACAAATATTTATTTTTATATTAATTTTGGCGATGTTTATATATATATATATCCATCCATCCATCCTGTGTTTTAAAATTTTTAAGTGTTTATTACAAGTGTTTATTTTAAGTGTTTATACAAAGAGCGGTTTGTATATAAATTTTTATATTATATATTACTTTCATTTAAAATGTGCTTAATAAAGTTGTTACTAAATAATTTTTTAAAATATGTATCGTTTCAAATAAGATCGTCAATTATTTTTTTTTCCCGTCATGTTTTTGTACTTTTCCATAATCATAAAAATATAACCAGTATCAATCACGCAAAAAGATTACAGTGTTTTGACAGAGTGTAATAAATCCGCCAATACAAGTATATAGAAGTGGTACGTAGAATACAGTATTTTTTGTATTTTATTTAAATTGAAATAGAGAAATAAAAATTTAAAATTTGTTCGGCATACAATACATTGAACTTGGTATGAAAATAATTTAAAACACTATACATATTTAGATTTTTTTTACTAATAATACATCAATAAAGTAATAAATGAATCGATAAGGCCAATAACACAAATTTAATTATAATCAATGAAGATATTTTAATATAACAAAATTTTAAAAATTGTTTTTTAAAATGTTTAACCTTTCTGCAATAAAATTACATATTATTATGATACTTAATATTTTTTCCATACTTGAATATGATTTTCAGTGCCATAGCTTATTAGAATTATATAATTTGTTTTGAATCGAACATCATCAGCACCAAACTAATTCAGAGAAAAAGTATAAATATAAACTTTTGAGACTAAAACATTCAGTCCCTTCAACATCTTCATTTTGTTAACTTATTACCACTAATAAAATTAACAGTATTTAAATATAGAATAATCCATAATCTTTTACACAGCAAGAATAATTTTACCATCATAAATGATGTGTGACAAATCCAAAAGGTATTGAAAAAAATCCATTACTAGTCACTGAATAACATATTAAAATTGTAATTTAAAGGTCATTTGATAATGAAAAGTCAAAAATTATGGATTCATTCAATCATCACTTCTTGTGGTAAAAGTGGCTCCATAGGTTCTAATTTTTCTTTTTTTATTAATGGTTTGACTTCTTTATCATTATCTTTAACTTCTTCTTCTTTAACATCGTCATCTTGTACTTCATCTTTAGAATTTTCATGAAGTAATACATACTCTCTTGTACTATACCCAAATTTTAGGACATCTTTCTCAAAAAGCTCAATATATTTTTGTGATTCAATTTTAACATTATTCAAAAATGTTCCATTTGCTGATCCGAGATCTATAATATAAGGTCTAACTCGTTTTCCAACAGTCCCGTCGGTTCTTTCGAATGGCACTAAACGATATTGCAACACGCTGTGTTGTTTCGAACAAGACGGATGATCTAAAGGTATATCTACAATTTTACGTTCTCGTCCTAAAAGATATGCAGTCTCACGATGAATATATAAAGTTTGCATTGCTTTTTCGCCTTTGAATGGATATAAACGCCATCTCCGTTTTGGTTTATATGCTTCAGGCGGTTCTGAATATTTTATGACGATTCCTTTATATGTGTTTACTTCTTCGGTTAATTTACCAGATAAACTAAAATTCGGCTTTTCTTTCTCTTGAGGTTTTTTTGAATCTTGTGATTTATTACCTGCTTGACCTGGTTTGCCCCATTCATAATCTGCAGTAGGAGATTCTCGTTTTGAAAAACGAGTTCTTTTATATCTAAAAAATGTAAAAATCAATTTTATAAATGAGAGATTATTTTATAATAGATATAATTATATTAAATCAACTTGAAGACATTTAAATACCTATATGAGCAGAGGAAGGTATCTATTTACAATTTTTTTAATATATAATCCATATATATTTGTGAATGTATTATATATATATATATATATAAATAAATAAATGTATGTACAGATTCTGAGCAAAATGAACTTTTTCATTTATATTATATATTTTAAAAGAGGAGATGCTTAGTGCTTCCTTTAAATTTATTTCATACTTCACATTTCTTTTATGAACCTTTATTTTTAAATAAAACGAAGTCTACTTAACATAAATTTAAATAAAAAAGTATATCTTTTTAACAAAAGGTTAAGACCATGTAAACTAATTTTTGCATATTCAAATCCATACAAAAATTTATAAATACTTTGTGGGTCAGGTATGTTTTATATATCCACACAAACATGTATACCACAATTTTGAAAAGTTGTTGTAAATGAAATTAAAATTTTTAAATTCAAAAATATTTTTGACGAAATTTATGAGTATACTCACTCAGTATTTCTTCTATCATTTCTATTTCTACAACGATCTTGTGAACTACTCCTTTCTCTTCTATTATTACGTTTTCTATCATCAGCAGTCAATCGGTCTTCTCGACTACTTCTTCTCTCATAACTCTTACTTCTTCGATCATCTTTCATTGAGTATCCACCTCTGTACCTTCTATCTTCTACGTGTCTTCTTCTATCATCATCTTGCGATCTATTTTTTCCACGATCTACATTGCCACTATGCCTCTCTTTACCATATTTTTCATAATCATGTCTTTTATTATCATTATATTCTCTAAACCGGTCTCCTTTTTTATCATAATGTCTATCAAGAATTCTCCTTTCTTGGTGTTTCCTTTCATCTTTACTTCTTTTCAAATTAAAATTATCATTTCTTTCTCCGTTTCTAGAATTTGATCCATCATGCGAATATTTGTCCTTATCGATACTTTCATGTTCGACTCTTTGTTTTCGTACAGGTGACACTGACCTTTCATTGTACTTTATATTTTTCACTGAAGTTCTATATGAAATTTTATCAACAGGACTATCCCATTTTGAAGATTCGAGCTCTCTTCGTGATCTTTTTATTCTTGTGTCATTTTCATTTGTCTTTTCTTTATCTGGTTTATCATAAGCATCTTCTTTATCAATATGTTGTGTTTTAAGATTTTTATTCGCCTTTTTAGATTTTTTATCGGCATCGCTACAAAAACTTGACATTGAATCGCTTCCGCTACTCTGATCTCGTTTACTTGATTTCGATTTTTTATGTACTTTGTTGTGTTTGATTTTTTTCGTAGATGTACCACATTCATCCTCTGAATTTTCACTTGAATTTGAAGACATTTTTTTTGTTTTTTGCTTGTATTTTTTTGATACTTTTTCAACAGATTCATCGCTGGATGAATTATTACTTGAACTATTCGATTCTGCTGCAGAACTTGAACTTGCAGAAGAACTCTGTTGTTTTTTTCTTTTTGATTTACTTTTTTCTGTTTTCATTTTAAAAAGAAATCTAACCTTAATACAATTTTTAACACTTTAACTAAGAATTCACTTTAGGAAAAGCTTGGCAGTTTTCATAAAAATGAAGATAGAATCAATATATTATAATCATACACACATATATGTATCGTATTTAGTTAAGATTATAAATAGATGTTCTTTTCCAATCAAGTATTTACAAGTACATTTGACATAGCATAGATGTTGTGCCTCATCTCATAACCTCATTAAAATACAGAGAAATAACAGAAACGAAGTAATATTTAAACATAGAAATATATTTTTTTAGTTTTGTGTAATTCAGACAAAAACACGTAGTTTTATATATTTTTGAAATATAAATATTAGCATATATAAATGTTTCATTAAGAATAAGGATGAGTAAATCAGGATCTCCTAATAAAGTAACATTTATGGATGAACATTTGGAAAATTGTGTATGGGAGGTATGCAAGAATATTTTATTCTGTCTTGATTTGTACATTTATTTTAAATAAATAAATTGCTAAGATTTTTTATACATGCATATGTACATAACATATATATATATATATATATATATATATATATATATATATATATATATATATATATGAACATATGAGCTTTTATATTTCTTTAGAAAGGAGCCCTTCATTCAAAACTCCAAGCTAAAGCAGAAGCTTTAAAAATTCTTGCAAAAGAATTGGACAAGTGTCGTACAGAACGGGATCAATTTAAATTAATGGCTGAGCAACTGCAAGAGCGCTATATCAATTTAAAAAAGAAATCAAATACTGGAAATATTTACAGTGATCTCGAATGTAATCAAAAACCTGGTACTAGTGTAGCACAATTATTAGGCGATACTCGTGAACAGAATAAAATATTGTCTCTTGAACTTGAATCGACAAGACAAAAGCTTGCTGAGGCATTTGGAGATATTAGAGTTTTAAGACAACAGTTAACAACAAATCAACATAAATCATTAAATGATAGTGAAGAGAGTACTCATAAATCTTTCGAAAGAGAAGAACTAGTAGAACAATTAGAAAAAATGAACTTAAAAGTAGGCATTTTTTCATATTATTTAAATATTCATAAAAAAAATTATCGAGGAGCCGATTAATATTATTTAAATGATAATTAAGATTATTCTATTTACTAATAATATATTGATTATTTGTATAGTAAGTATTTTTATCAAAGAAAATTGTTTTTATTTAGATAATTCAAATGCAAGCAGATATACAATCTTTACTCGACGAAAAGGAAGAGCTTATAAAAGAACGTGATGCATTCAAACATAAAGCACATCGTGTGGGACATGAACTTTCAGTTGCACTTCGTTTAACACAAACTACCGCTTCATTCAAACCAAATAATCCATCTTTAGTTGATGCTGATGCACTGATTTCAGAAAACAGATATTTACATGAACGACTTCACCAAGCTGAAGCTGAAACTCAATTAGCCACCCAGGCATTAGCTAAATATAAGGTTAATTTGTTTTTACATTTCTAAATATTTGGAAAAATACTTTTCATAAATTAAAATACATTTATTTAAAAAGTATATTATGCAGCTAAGTATATTTTTGTTACTAACAGAGCATGTTGGAATCAAAACGCCGCAAAGGAGTGATTAAATTGGGTACTAACAATACTGACTTGATAATGTCGCATAAACAAGGTATATTATTGTTCTACTAATAAAACTTTTTTAAATATTTTCATTATAAAGAAATGTGTAGTAATTGTGCTTTCACTTCATTAATAATTTATTTACAGTATTATATAATTCTTCCTATTTTTATTTTCTATTTACTTTCAATTTTTCTTCTTTATTTTTATTATGTATATTAAGATATATTTTTTCATGTTCTATAGTAAAAAAAGTGTAGTTGATGTTAAATATGTGTACTAATATGTACTTTACATGCAATTATATATATATATATATATATATATATATATATATATATATATATATATATATATATATATATATATATATCCACAAACATGTTTAAAACAAGAATATAAACATTTGAATAAATATTTTCTAAATTATAGTGAAACAATTACTGGAGCATGGTACTCTAGCAGAATTACCAGTAACTGTTGGAACTATTGCAGATATGAAATCATTATGTTTGGGTTTATTAGAAGCACTTGAAGATAAAACTTTAGCACTTGCACATCAAAAGAAAGCAAATAAGTACGTTAAAATATAAATTACATATAAATATAATTTTTATAATTGTATTTTACAAATATATTTTTTAAAGAATTTTAGCAACTAGAGTAACTGAGCTAGAATCTCGATTAGAAAACTTATCTGGCACAAAAGTGTCTGTTTTTCCTTCACAAATTCTTCTTGAAGATTATAGTAGTGCTGAAGCAGATAAACAAGATATAACAAGTGAACTGGCTGAAGTAAGATCATTGAGTAAAAAAGAAAATAATACACAAAATATAAAAATCAGTTCAGATAGTAATAGCAGACAATTACCAGAGGCATTTAATTCAGTAAGCAAAGAAGATAGTTTTGATTTACCTCCAAAATTACAATTAATGGTACAAAAAGCACTTGAAGAGTTGCAAAATGAAAGTGGAAATGATGAAAAATAAGTTATGCATTTATATATATGTATATATATTTATAATATTATACAAACTTAGTATTTAAAATTGTTATTAATACATATATATTTCAATAAATATGAGAATTAATAAAGGTATTTCTTAACAATTACAAATAATATAAACACAACTTCTATATTTGTATACTCTGAGGCATATTTTATCAATGCTCTGGGACCAAACATAAAACGAAAATTATAACCTTAATTTGTAGCATTTTTTACAGTTTTTTAATAACATTTGTTTAAAATGTTAAAATTATTAAACAATTTCAAAATATGTTTAAACAAAGTAGAACAAAATAAATCACGCTCATTCAACTTAGGTAGTATCCATTTAATTATATATATATATGTGTATATATTTATTTGGTACCCCAATAATGTATCATAAAAATGTGTATATATAAAGATCGTGAATTTTTATTACAAACTTTTAATTAATAGGAATCACTAACATTAAAAAAGAACTATGACCTTAAAAAAAATTATGTTTTAAACAAATCGGGCGAAATGACCTAAGTTGTCAAAGTGCCCTAAATAACCAACTAACTATAGATAAATACTCTTGCAACCAACCTTTTATCCTAATTATTTGTATTTATAGACAATAAAAAAATGTCATTAAAAAAAACATTTTCCAATAGTGATGAATTAAATAAGATAGTTTGGGTTGACTTGGAGGTGAGTGTCTTTTATCTGATGTATTTAGTAAAATAACAAAAAATCGATTAAATTTGTAATTATATGTACTTATAGATGACTGGTTTAGACATAAAAAAGGACCATATACTTGAAGTTGCATGTATTATAACAGATGGGAACTTAAATATTATAGCAGAAAGCCCAAATTTAATTTTATATCAACCTAAAGAAATTTTAGACAATATGAATGAATGGTGTATAAAACACCATAGTAAAGTAAATATAATTATTTTTTTAATTAAAATTTACTTCATCTTATTTTATGATTAATATTTTCAGAATGGTTTAATTGATGGTTCACTTAATTCAAAGCTGAATTATCAAAAAGCAGAGAAAATTTTACTTGACTTCCTAATGAAAAATGTTTCTCAAGGTGTATGTCCATTAGCAGGTAACAGTGTCTATATGGACCGAATGTTTTTGAATCAGTTTATGCCTGAATTCAATAATTATTTACATTATCGAATAATTGATGTTTCAACTATTAAAGAATTATGCAAAAGATGGAATACTAATGTTTTTCAACAAATGCCTAAAAAAGAATTTCTACATAGAGCTATTGACGACATTAGAGAGAGTATACAAGAACTAAAATATTATAAATGTAATTTTTTTAAATTTTAAATTATAAAATATATTACAATTTAAAAAAGTTAATTTATTAAACCTTATTTTATGATTTTCTATTTCACTATATAATTTCTTCAAATGCTCTGTGAAATTTACATGATTATACAAATTGAATATAATACTTTCCTTAGTCAAATGTGATATATATGTATGTTCAACTTATGCTAAAAACAACCCTACTTTAATTTTATAAGTAAATTAATGTATAATTTACATAAAATACTACCTATCCCTATTTTATGTCTTTTAAAACAATATAAGAATATAGAAAAATAATAAGATTTGTTGAATTTAATAATTATATTAAGTACAAAAACCACAAAATAAAGAAAGAAATTTAGTAATATACAATAATTTATTTCAATTTATTTAATCTATAAATAAATATTTAAATATTTCACATCATTGCAAGTATACCTGTAGTTCCAAGTGCAAACAAAAGCACTAAATAACCTGTTGCATAAACTTGTTTAATTTTAAAATTGAATCCAGCATCCCAAATGAGATGTCGAACTCCATTGGATAAATGATAAACAAAAGGGAAAGCAATTAAGTATTTCGCAGACAATATTACAGCTGCAGGTAGTTCCCAACCTTGAATTATATCAACATAATGTTCGAAAGGATGCGAAAGAAACAATGACCCTAAACCAATAACGGTGGTGTAACTAGTTAAAACAATACCTGAAAATAAATTTATTGTATTTTTTAAATAATTTTTTATTACATTTTGAACACACCCATTATACGATGTGTAATTGACATCATTGATGTAAGTTGAGGCGCATATATTGTTAAATGCGGCGACATTGGTCTACCCAATTTCATGTTTTTGTCATCGTGAAGGAGATCTTTCAAATCTTCGCTAGGATCTTTAATAGATTTCATTGTCACTGTTCGAAAAGCTATATTTTCGAGTGATATTGTCGTTCTATATGCACCAGCCAAACGAGCACTCAATTGTTTGGAAATTAACCTGTCATAAATATTACGTAACTACTTAATCATTTACAAATGAATAATCTCAATTAACCTATAGTTTATAAAACGTAAATATTTTTAAATACACAATTATATAATGCTTTTTTATAATAATATGTGATTATATCATTTTATAACGCTTTCTCACCTTGTATATAACGCCATATCGAGTGGAATATTTTTCTAACAATGATAAAATTTAATATACGTTTTTTTTTACGTAAGCAGTTAATTTAAATAATATACACAATTTAAAAAAAATCTGTCGTATTTTTGTTGTATATGAATTTATAATAATAGTTCACTAGCATGATCACGTGACGTACTTGTAACCAATTAAATACTCGCTCTTTTAGTTTGGTTTTGTTTAGCGTCGGTTGTGTGAATTCACAGTGGTGTGTGTAGTAACACATTTTTTTTGGAAATGTAACAGTTTAAATAATTGAATAAATAGTTTTGTTTATTTTATTGAAACTGTATAAACATATTCTTTTATTAGGTACAAAATAGATTAAGCGAGTTTTGTTCATTTGAATAAATAACATGAATATCAAAGAAAATGATAAAGTATTGGCAAAGCCTCCTGGCTCCAAAAATTTCACTCCTGGAATTGTGACTTCTGTAGGTAACAAAGAATGTTCAGTGGAATTTAAAAATGGCAGTGAGTACGTAATATCACTTAAAAATATCACTCTTGCCTCTAAGCAAACACCATCGAAGTCTCCAGCTCGTAGTAAATCTCCAAGTAGACGTAAAACACCAGTTCGTCAAAAATCTCCTGCTCGTCAGAAATCTCCAGCTCGTCAAAAATCCCCAGCTCGTACTAAATCACCTGCACGTCCCAAATCTCCAGCGAGAAGAACTAGATCCCCTGCTCGCATTAAATCTCCACAGTCGATAGTAACTCGCAAAAAAAATTCTCCTGAAAGAGTACCAGAAATAGTGCCAATACAAAATAAATCACCTATATCATCAAAATCACTTAGTCGTAGTGGAATTAATCAAAAAGTAACTGATTCTGATTCAGAAACGGAAAGAATTACAAGAAGACGTGCTCGGCTCGATTCTGTACAAAATCCTCGTACAGCTCGAGTGTCACCGTTGACAACGGCAATTACATCTGTGACAAATGGTATTGAACGTACAACAACAATGGCAAGAAGAGCTTTAAGGTCGACAATTAGCCGTGATAGAGATCCTATAATCTTACATTATAAACAAGATGACCTGCCTGTTGTCGGAGATTTATCTGACAATGATGATGATATGACATATGAAAGATTAATTCACAAAAAATCAGAAGAAAAAGCACAGACACCTAAACCCAAAGCTCCTTCAGAATCAATAACTCATTCTCAAATTGAAAAAGAATTTGGAGGAACCATTGGAGTAATGTTTTGGGCTTTTGTTGTTACTTTTGCTCCTTTATATTTTAACTTATGGTGTACAAAATCTCATTGTAATTATTCTGAACAACCGAGATTCGGCTATATTTTGAAGAATCGATATATGTTCTTTGATCTGAAAACGATTGTTTTCTACTTGATTTATGTTGCAATTCATGCTTTACTCTATGTGCTACCAATAGGTGGAAGGTGAATAGCTTTTTATTGTTTTTAATCTTCAGAAATATTTTCTTACTTTATTCTTAAAATTTTCATAATTTATTGTTTCAAAACAAGATTTTTTATAATAAGTGGTTTTGGTTTTTCCATTTAAATTTTTTCTTAATTTTTCAAATTATTTAATGTAAATGTGTACATGTGGGTGTATATGTATAAATGTATGTACATTTTATTTATTTATAAATGTATGTATATATATATATATATATTAAGCTGGTGTTAAAAAAATAAAATCTTATATTATGGTTATACATTTAATGTTATGTATATAGATGTTGAGTATTTGTTAAATTAATTGAATGTAATATAAAATTTATATTATTAATATAGATTTATTATTTAAGGATTGTTGAAGGACCATTAACAAAGAGCGGGAAGATTTTGTATCGTTGCAACGGTATGTTCAGCTGTTTTGTTTTGATCTCTCTCACTGTTATACTCGAGTATTTTAACATATCAATCTTCCACTTTATAAATGAAAAAAGAATACAGTTATTAATAGTATCTACGTTATTTGGCATATTAACAGCGATTTATCTATATATTCGAAGCTTTACAGTACCGATAAGTTCATTAAATCTTCATGCAAATGAAAATAATTTCATATATGATATGTTTATGGGACGAGAAATCACACCAAAGCTTTTAGGATATTTTGATGTTAAACAGATACTTTCTAGATCTTCATTTGATTTAATTGTAAGTTGTATATTTTATTATAACTAATATTAACAATCAATATGTCATTGCGATTTTTAATTTTTGATGTAAATATTAAGATTTTTTTATTTATTTTTTAAATTTGTTTGTCATAAAAATATATAGTTTATATTAAGGCTATTTTTTATTTCAGCTATTATATAATATTTCTTATATTATCCAGAGTTTTGGTATTGAAAAATTTGATTTTAAATCTATTTTTGACAGCAACATGACAGTGTCAGATATCACTGTGAATCCTACTTTACTTTTGGCTTGTATTTCACAGTCAGTCTATATATTTGATTGTTTCCTTTTTGAAGCTGCATGGATTACAACATTTGAAATATCACAAGAAGGACTTGGATATATGTTTGCTGTTGGGTTAGCGTTTTTTATTAAATTATTTCTTTTTAAAACTTCTCACGTGTATATTTTTTCAGTTATTCTATTTTTCCATGGATAACGACTCCTCTTGGTAAATATATTCTTGAATATAATGTCCAATATCCATGGTGGATTATAACAATTGCTGCAGTTATATTCTGTTTTGCATATACAATCTTTCGTGCTAGTAATTTACAAAAAGATGCTTTCAGAAAAAATCCCTTTAGTCCTTCTACAGCTCGTAAGTATTTTTTTGCAAACTATAATTTTATAGTTACAATATTGAGTACTGTTTATTGATTTTTGGTTAAAGTACATTTTAAAACTATTTTTGTACAAAGTTGAAAATTTTTCAATTTTTTTTCATTAGATCTTGAGAGCATTCCAACACCACAAGGGAAAAAATTACTTGTTTCTGGTTATTGGGGAATTGTACGTAAACCCAATTACGTCAGTGATATTATAATGAGCGTAATATGGTCTGGACTTGTGTATAATGCTCCACCAGCATTGCTGTTTTTCCCATTTTGTTTTCCATTTTTATTATACAGAGCAAAACGTGATGGTGCACGTTGTAAACGGCGTTATGGTTCTGCATGGGAAAGGTACTGTGAACGAGTACCTTATATATTTGTGCCTAAAATATACTAAAAATGCAAATCAACATTAATATAAATGCAATGTCCTTTTGAATAAATTATTAATTGAATTATAATGTTCTTGTCATTTTAAATTATTTTTTAATATAATTTAAAATACAGAAATAATATCTAATTCTCTTGTAAAAAAAACTTCCATAAAAAGTCAACTTATCTCAAAACATATTTCAAAGAATTATTGACTTATTAATAATATAATAAACAAAATATAATTTTTAAATGAAAATTATTTTTTCTGGTTTCCCTTTGTAATGATAAATTAGATAAGATGTTATAGTTGCCTTGATTCATTTGGACACTTGTATTTAAATCAAATTATGAAATAACTAATACGATAGCTTAGTTTTAAATAATATATATATATATATATACACATACATATATATATATATATATCTTTGGGTATTTTGCTATAAATTTTATAGAAAAAAGTGAAAATAAGTGCTTTTTATCTAAATTGGTTTTAAAAATATATTTACAAATTATTTCAAACAAAAATTATATTCAAATGAATATTTAATAGTAAACATATCAAATGTTATATTTAGATTTTTTTGTGTACAGAGTTTTGTGTGTGAAAAAATCTATAATTTGATTTTTATTTATATTTTTGTGATTGTTTTTTGACTTTTCTGCACAAATTTACAATTTGTATGTTTTCATTTTTTTTAAGTTATTTTATAAATACGATTGCCTTTTTTTAATAGATGGATTTTAATTAGTTTATAAGGTAATATATCACAAAATTTGTATGAGAAACATAAAAAAATATTTTTAACATACATGTATTTTGTACAAGTACTCGAAAATGTATTGAAATATATTATGAATTATATTTTTAAGAAATCATTGAAATTGTTAATTGAATTATCCTATGGAATAAACGCCAATATTATTATTATTAAATGTTTATTTCATAGATAGTGCATATATATATATATATGTATGTATTTTGTATACAAACGTGAAATTTTAACAAATATCAATCATAATACATAAAGTTCTCACAGCCATATAAAAATATTGCCATGATATTTAAAAATAAGTTTTAATTATTTAATTAATTGATATTTTTTCATGAATTTCATTTAGAAATTATAGACAACTTAAAATTCTTAAAAAGTTTTTTTATTTTACTTTTTCTGATGTATGAATATCTATTGAAATATGTATATGTATGTACATTTGTATGTGTGTGTATATATATATATATATACACACACACACATATACACACACCATACACATGCATATGTAAAGATATGTAATTAAATTTATTTGTAATATCAGTTTGATACAGTTAATAAAAAGATTAAAAGTACATATGCGATGTTTACAATTAGATATATTGAAATCTATTTTTTTTTATTATTATTATTGATAGAAATAATTAAGAAATTTAGACATTTCATCATTATATATATATATATATATATATATATATATATATATATATGTTAATTTGTATATATGATTGTCAAGAAGCTAGTTCAATAATATATAAATGATGATACACAAACTATTTTCATAAAAATTAATTCATTTATTCAGTTGAGATTCAAATGATGCATTAACTAATGTGATAATTTC
This sequence comes from Acanthacorydalis orientalis, assembly GCA_034766995.1. Lineage (NCBI taxonomy): Eukaryota > Metazoa > Arthropoda > Insecta > Megaloptera > Corydalidae > Acanthacorydalis > Acanthacorydalis orientalis. Next base: position 25,212,532 of record CM068315.1, on the reverse strand, counting down.
ATGCTGATACAGATGCTTGTATAAATGGTAATTTTAGTTCCATTCACTGATCTGTTGTTCTACTTTTCATCTGAAACAAATATAAGCATGTACTTTATAAATTAAACTTGATTATGAAAACCCTGTATTTATATCTATTTAAAAGTGTAATTCAGAAAAAATATTAGTTTTTATTTCTGTGTAAAAGACATTTTTAATTACCTCACAGATTTGTGTGTAAAGTAATCCTTTTTTAAATATTTATATATATATATACACAAACAAACAAAAACCAAATAAATAGCCAAAGATGGCTTTTTATAAATTCTTTTAATTGTTTGCTTTTTTTCATAAGTTAGTACAAATATAAGCTTCAATTATGTTTTCTAATCCTATAAAACCAAAGCACACAGTTTATCAAACAAATCTTGTGCAATAAGTTTACCTTAATTAAAGTTAATAATATTTTATGTATCTCCTAAATATAATTTGCAATATTTCTATTTAGTTTTATAATAATTGCTTTCAAGTGTATTGTTTTGTGGAAGACCACTCTTTATAATGATTGTTATAAGAAACTAATGCAGAATGCTAATAATTTAATACTGTAATTTTGTGGATATAGAAAACTGTGATTTGCTAATGATAAAAAAGAATATTCTTAATGAGATCATATTGTTTGATACTTATAAGTTATTATCAACATTATTTTTTTTGTAAATTCAATTTTTAATAAAAATGATAATATTATAAACCCACCTTATTTATCTCTTTTGTCATGGCCATATGAAATTCAAAAATGACATTTTGTATTTATATCATTTGATATAATTTGTAAATTTTGCATAAAAATGAATGAACATTACTAACATTTAATATTTTCTCTAGTAAATTGCACTAATCAAAACTGATATATTGAAGCTATTATTATTTATTTTTTTCACATATATATTTACAATTTTAAATATTTAATGTTATTTAAGATGCATAACATCTTAAAAAAATATGAGTTACTGTAATTAGATATTATAAAGACATTTTAATAATAAGGGTCATTAAAATATGAACAACTTTGTACAAAATGAATTTTAAAAATACATTTTTCTATTTTTATTGCATATGTTTATATACAAATTTATAGTTAGTAGTTGTGCAATTTTTATTTTAGTTTACATTTACATATAATGATAAAAATAATTGAAATCCCCATAATTATAAATTGCTTTGCATGTGATAAAAAAATAATTGTGTGTGTGTATGTGCATATATATATATATATAAACACACACAGTGTATTTTGTAACCACATACAATGTACACTGCAAACACATGACAGTAATATAAGGAAATATGCAAATAATTATAGAACAAAATATTATTTATATAATTAATAGTCCTTAATCTATTTACAAAAGATATAAATGATACTAATTCAGTAGTTTATTTTGCATAGATACATATAACAATTCATCAAATTATAAATTTAATAAAGAAAAGAAAAATAAAGATGTAAATCTGCTGTTAGTCTAATTTAATTTTTTCTTATTTTCAATAACAATCTGAATATTATCTTTTTAGTTTAATTGATGAAAAAATTATTGTTTATATTATCGTTTATAAGAGATCTATGTAGGAATTTTCTAAATGAACAACAATTTATTCGAAAATGTAGGCTTGACATTTAAAAATTGTTTAACTTGTCATAAAATATTAATTTTTGAATAAATTAATGAAATACAGAATGACTCACTTCAGGTTGTAATTTTTAAAAATGAACTATTTTTAATATATGACTAAACTACTACTAGCAGTGCTGTGTAATATGAGGCTAAAAGGTTATTAAAGGTGTATAGTATTTAGATATTTTTTACTTTCTTTTACTATACCTTTGACAATTTTTTGAAAGTTTACTTACATTTTAAATTTATTGTTCATTATTAAACTTCAAATAAAAAAAACACATTTTGAAATGTTTCTCTTATATTTAAATTGTTATTTTGTATATTGTTTAGAATCTATTATTTTTTTATATTTGTATGACCCTATATGTAACATCACTCTGTAGATAGCAAAAATGAATATTGATTATTTTATACATCATCAAAATTTGCAAAAAATAAAGAATATGTTTAACTTAGAAAGCCATAGCTTTTTATGTATGCTGTTGTACTTTTTTTAAAAAAATATTATTTTAATGTTAATTCAATGTTTATATGTCGATTATGTATTATTTACTGCAGTCACATAAACAATATTGAAATAAAATTAAAGAATATGAACATTGAAATAATTTTGTATTGTTTAGAATAGTTTTGTATGTACTGAAAAAATAATTAATCATATATATATATATGTTTATATGTAAATATAGACATTTTAACCTTTTTTCTTTATACATTTTCTTACAAATCTTTAAAACTATTTTTTATAAAAAATAATATGAAATGAAAATCCATTAATTATTAGAATAAAATTTATTTATATTTAAAAATTCATACATAAATAAAATGTATTGTGCCCTTGTAGCAAACACTACTTCATTCTTATAAATTAACATATAATAAGTACAATTTACTTAAGCATTTAAATAAACTTAATTAACATGTATCATACATAGGTACTGTTAAAATTTCACAGTCTAAAACAAAAAGACAATCAAACATACTGAATACAACAAAACAAACCAGAAATGTTATAACTAGTATTTGTGTCAAGATTTCTTTTTGTCAGAATGTAAGGTATCCATTTTAAAATATTTTAAGCACCATTAAAGAGATTTGCAATTAATGTTCATTTTGACATAATTTAATAGTCGTATGTGTGTGTAGGTATGTATACAATTATCATCAATGTATTTTCAGTTATTAAATAACGATACACAATAAATTAATAAAAGAAATGAATTTAAATCTCTATTGAACACTGAAATGAAATTATAAAATTCATAATCATTAGTGTTTATAATATTACAGACATTAATTTGCAGAAAGCATTGTTATAATGGATTTGAACATAACTAAAGTCAGATCAAACATTGCCTTGTAAGAATAGATTAACATGAACATTTTTTAAAAAAACATTTTCAGAAAAAACTATTTCTTCTTTTTACAAATACAAATTTGAAATGTTGATATAGACATTTTAACATAGTAAAAATCATAAATGACATTTACAAAATTATACTGCATTTAAATGATCACTATGTGTATGTTAAACCCATATGTACTGTCAGGAGTTCACTGTAAATACCATAAATAAAAATTGATATTAAATAATTCATCATTCTAGTTCAGAATAAAAAAAAATATTCGGAAATTAACATTTTTTACTTTATTTTTTTAGCATTTTCAAATGTTATTCCTCTTCATAATAAAAATTACATTGATTCATTTTTGCATTTTAATTAATTTATTAAACAAGAGGTTAAACTAAAACATTGTGTTAATTAAGAGGTATAATTATATTGTTTAATAATAACTGTTGTATATATTATATTTTTGCATGCACACACACACGTATGTGTGTGTGTATATATATACACACATATATACATACACACAGAGAAATACAACTTTATTTTATTTTTCCTTTTTTTATGGCATATAATGTTTATTTAATTTGTACATACACAGATGTGCATTAATTAATGATTTTTACAAATATTAACTAAATCGTATAAAATATACATGATCATAAACAAATTATTATTTAATTACTACAAACTAAATACAACAAATATTGTTTTAAGTATGGCATATACAGTCTGGTGTCATTTTTGACTTTTTTCCTAAACCTAATGTCTTTGTTCCTGCGTTCCCGTATTGAATTCCTGAACCAATTCTTTCTGGATCTAACTCGCCTGCTTCAATTTTTGCTAAAATAGTTTTTGAACATTTCAAAAATGCTTCCTCAACATTTTCTCCTGTCTTTGCACTTGTTTCTAAGAATATCATTTCTGAAATAATACGTAAAATTAAAGAGATTTGAATACATTTAACACTTAAAAACTGTACCATTTTCTTGAGCAAACGCAGCTGCTTCAAGAAATGTAACTTGCCGTGCTACATCTAAATCACGCTTGTTTCCAACTAATAAAACACACACTCCAGGACTACCTAATGTTCTAGCATCTCTAAGCCATTCGCTAAGTACATTAAATGATTCCCGAGAAGAAATATCATAAACTAATAATGCACCAGCTGCACCTCGGTAATACGATCTTGTAACAGATCTGAAAAATTATAAAGATATTTTTTTGTTATCGACCTAACATAATTTCTTTAGTGTGTATATAATTCATGCAAAAATAAAAGCACAAACCGAAATCTTTCCTGCCCTGCTGTGTCCCAAATTTGCAATTTGACTGTTTTCCCTCCAACATTTACAATTTTTGATCCAAACTCTACTCCAATTGTATGACTGCTTTCTTCTTTAACTAAAATTATTTTTTTATATAAAAGAATAACTAATAAATAAATACTTGTTTTAAGTAGTATTGAAAATAAATACAACAAATCAATGGTTTTACTATCTAAAATAATACTACTGAAAGAATCAATTAAATTTCTAAAATTGTTTTCATATAATTTACATCATATTAAATTTTATTAACATTACAGAAATGTGTTGATTTAGTTTTTATCTAAAGAATATGTATAAATAATTAATTCATTAATTATTTTAAAATTTATTAAATAAGGTATTGCACAATTACATAAAAAAGGTATAATAATGATAATATAAATGTTTCATACTAGACTTACACTTTGTTTCAATAAATTGATGTAAAAGACATGATTTTCCTACACCTGCACTACCAATTATTAGAAATTTAAATAAATAATCTGTAATTGAAATATTAAATTGTTATATAGAATGATATATATTTATATATATATATATATAACTTTTTTGACATACCATACGTTTCGGACATTGTTAATAAATGATCAGGGATTTTAGAAAACGGACGTTTAAAATAAAACACTAACCGAAAAATATTTTAAACACTTCTGAACAAATATTTTCTCAACTGTCACATTGTAATTTGACGTTTGACAGTTCTCTGTGTGACATAAATGTCTGTTGTTATCTGCAGATGGCACTAATCTGCGACTGGAGAGTTTTATCCTCGGTAAAGTTTTATCTATGGTAACAATACTTTATATATGCTTTATATTATTTAAATACATCACGACTATGATGAATATCTGAGTCTATATATGATGTATACAATCTCAAATTACATGTTTTCGAAACAACGCAAATTAAAATCAATTAAAAAACGGCTATTATTGAAATAAATTTTTAATATTTTCTTATGTTGTTTTTAAATTATTTTTTTATGAACAAAATGTTTTTATTTTAATCCACTTTACAGAAGGGTATCTAATTGTAATATACTGAAATTACATGAAGACAATTGTTTCAGTTTACCAGCCTTAAGTGTTTATACTTGCATCTCAAGAACATAATCATCCAGATTGTACTGTAAGTGCAATTTGAATTAAACAAAAATAAATATTTGGTATAAACATATCACTACAATTAATGATAGAATTTTAATTAATTTACATATATATATATATATATACACACACACACATACATTTCAGAGTTAATATTATAAAATATGTCTTTTTTTATAAACATATTTCTAAGATTAAAATAAAAAAATTAAATCACATCTATAGTAAGTTGATTTATTGATTTTAAATATAAATCTAGTAATACATTAAAAAAAAATATAGCTTTGCAGTAAAGAGAGAATTTTAGAATTTTCATTAAGATCATTTAACTGTGAATTAAGTAATGTAGCAATACTAATGTAATAAAATTATGTACAATAATTACTATATTAATTTTATTTTTAATTACACCAACAAACCTATTAATAAATTATAAATCATCAATAGTACAATATACTTCTGAAACTCAGGCTATCATATATAACTAAACTCATATAATGTACAGTCATATATAAATATGTTTCATTTTTATAATAATTCTTTACATCCATATATTCTTCATTAAATGTTTTAATCAAAAACAATTTTACTGTTTGGTAAAGTCTGAATTAACTTTGTTTTAGTTTCTGTTGTATTCGTAACACCAATCAAATCGAATAGTACTAATGTTTTTAAGTTACTGAAACATTAAAAGATATATATATATATATATATATATATAAATTCATATAAGAAGAGTAAACATTTATTTGGAACTAACGTTAAATTTTTGAGTGTGTATAATCCTTTGCTTGTTATATTCCCACAACTGGAAATTTGTAAATACTCTAATGATTGATTGACATTTTCTAAATGTATTAAAGCTTCATCATATAGATAATAACATTTATGTAAAACAATTTTTTTGATATATTTGCAATTTTCTGAAAATAATATTGATGTAATTTTGTTTTCCTTTTTTTCTTAAACTTTTGCATACTTAAATGAGGAAACCCATAGTGCATAATGCTTGAATTTGAAGCATCTATTTCCTCAATATATTTTGGACTATGTTTAATATTATCATAAATATTAAATAATTTTGTATCTCCATACCAGCGAACTGAAGCACCATTTTTAATTAACCACTCAGCACATGCATGATCTGGTCCAATTTCTTTAATTCGATTTTCATCAACCTATACAATGAATTTGATTGTTATATATATATATATATATATATATATATATATATATATATAATAATTGTGTACCGTATTAAACATTTTATTAACCCATTCCCAAAAGTTGCGTTGTTGTGGAATTAAAGAAATATATTTGAAATGGTTTTGTACAGATTTTAGAATGTTCATCTGAAAATAATAACGTATTTATAAAATATGAATTTTATTATTAATATATTTAACAGTCAAGTAATTACAGGTAACATAATGCTTGTAATGTTTTGTAAATTAATATATATATATATATATATATATATATATATTATGTCAACTATACGAAATTGTTATCAAATTAATTAAACTTATTTTAAAATTGTTTCTTAATCAGGAATCACAAACTCTAAGTGTAAATATTTTATAGAATACAATAATTGATAATAATAAATCTAAAAGAAATAAATATTTATTTATTTATATATATATATATATATATATTAAATTCTTATTCTCTGGTACGTAATAAAGAACGTATAAAAATTGATGACTTCCTATATATTTTTTTTCTGTACAAAGATTAAATTGACAATGAATATAAATTTTTATAAATTATGTTGACTTTTTCCCCCAATATATTCTTCTAACTTCATACTCGTTCGCGATCACGATTTTCCATATAGGTGTACAAGTAACCTTATTTATTTTCTGTAATTAAGTTATATTGAGAATGGCAGGTGAAAAAAAGGAAACTGTTACTAATGCTGGAGACAGTAATGAATTGTTAGGTGATAGAAAGTCTTATGCTGGAATACCAGAAGCATTTTTTGTAGTGAGTAATTAAAAAATAAGTTTGCATTGGATGTAGGTGTTCAAATGATTGTCTATTTTAGGATGATGTAGATTCTTACATGGCTTTATCTGAAAACAATGGAAACGTAGATATGGTTTTAAGAAAATTAGATGAACAGCATTCTAAATATAAATTCATGGAATATAATTTAATGTCAAAGAGGCGTAGGTTACGAGTTCAAATTCCAGATTTAGGTAGGTCTCTTGAAATGATTGAAAAATTAAAACTTCAAAAAGAAGAGTTCGAAACAGAGTTTTTACTTAGCGAACAGGTTAGTGTTATAATTAATCATGTTTAATTGCATATGTAGATATAAATGTGTGTGTATATGTTTTTTTAGGTTTTTATTAAAGCTGCTATAGCTCCAACGCAAACTGTATGTCTATGGTTAGGTGCAAATGTTATGTTAGAATATTCATTGGAAGATGCAGAAGCATTATTAAAATCGAATATAGCAGCTGCAACTCGCAATTTATCATACGTTGAACACGATCTAGATTTCCTTAGGTTCGTTTATGTACGTACTTTCGGTTTGATATATTACAGTATTTTTATTGTTTTAGAGATCAGTTCACTACAACAGAGGTAAATATGGCACGTGTCTTCAACTGGGATGTAAAACGACGTCAAGCAATTAAACCGCTGGCTGATGCATAGATACTAATATTTGAAATATTTTTTTAACATAGCTTGAATGGTAATCTGATCAAATAAAATTTTAATCAAAGTATAAACAAAAATAGATTTACATGTTCAAAATTATATTTTAATTTTATATTACAATCAAATGTCACAATATCTAATACATTTTCAAAGAAAAGTACATATAAAAAAAAATCACTTCTGTATTGTTTACATTCTATTGTGAAAATTTACATTCATTTCATTTTTTTGTATTATCTATTGATAAAATTACTAATATTATGTTTATTTTATTTATTTGTATAAGTACACTTTCATATATAATATAATAATACCCTATAAATTATAGTTCTATGCCTGCCATGCTTAAAAAAGAAGGAAAAGTATTAAAATTAAATTATACACATTTTAAACATTTATGAAATTTTTGGTTATTTAAAAAAAATTACATTATTTAATAGTTTTGTATATAAATTTATATTACATATGCACATTTATATATTAATACAATCTTGTTGAATTTGTTAATGAAGTGATTAAAATATAAATAATAAATCATCAATATTAATTATTAATTTTACCTTTTTCAAACTGTTTATAGCATATATCTAGTTTTTAATGAATTAACAGGAATTATTTAAACGTTCACTTAATGTTATTATAAGTTTAAATATTAAGTTATAAGCATATGAAGAGAAAAATTTTCAATTTCTTTTAAGTTTGATTTTTTAAGAATTATCGCAGTAAATAATTATTTGATTAGAAATATGTATGTATATAACATTTGTGATATGACATTAATAAAGTGTAATCTGTAATTCGATAATAATTTAATTAAAAATATCAGTCTTCAAAAAAATATATTTAGGATGAAAACAAAATTAACATTAGAAAATATGTTTTTTAAATATATCTGAAGTACAATAGATTTTTTTAAGGACGGAATATAATGATGTCGAATATCTATTCTGCTGGTGGTTCTTGAACTGCGTCAGGTGTTGCTGACTCCGTAGGCACATCAGCAGTTTCTACTTCTTCACCACGTAGTTTTGCATTTTCCTGTTCGAGCTGTGTTATTTTAGTTTTTGCTTCATCAAGCAAAGTACGAAGATTTTCTAGAGTTTCGACTTCTGATCCGCTTATGAGTTTATTTCGTAAGTACCTGATTAAATTGTTAAGTTTATAAATGAAATTAAAAAGAACACTGAAAACAAACAAACGATAATACGCAATTAGTCATAATTTAAAAGAAACCTGCTAAACGGTTTCATGTTTATAACGTGATTTATAAAAAAAAGGATACTCTAACGCATCAGTAGGTTTATCAGGCTCTTCGTAAAGTGCTACAAGTGCTTTAGTCAATGCATCCATGACACCTGTCCTTTCCAAATATTTTCGAAATTCTTCTCTTTTGGTTTCTGTAGGCTGCATGACAGTTAATATATGTTATATAAACGATTTTGTGTGCTTTCTTTTTTAAATAATAAAAAAACGAAAATTAAAACAAACCCATACCATTTTGAATGACATTAGTTAATAAAATATATGTATTATTATATTTATAACTAGTTTCTGATTGAAAGTAATATTTTCTTCCTAAATTTGAAAGAGATATTGACGTAACCAAGATATGTGTTAAACGAGTTTTTTTTTGTTTCTAAGGCGAGTATAATTATAAGAACATATATATTCTTAAAAATAGAGCAAGTATGTTTATTAATTCAGCCGTTTAATATTGTTCGATAAATATTCTATTTAATTATGTAAACATGATATTCACAATTCAATTTTGACAACAATAACAGAATAATCATTGACCGCCCGTTCGCACTTATTAACCAAACCTCATCGTTATCTTAATTTGACACTGGTGACTATAGATGAAGATTAAACGCTAGTGACTTTAAAAATGTTGGATAAAAAATGTTTCCATATATATAAAACTGTATTTAGCCACAAAAAATTAAAAGTTTGCAAAAAATAATCTATTGCTATGTTTATATCGTTTATATAGATATACTAACCATACATATGTGTGTGCACATGTATATATATATATATATATAACAATTACGTTACTGCACATCTGATAATTATTATATAGACATAGTGAGTTATAAAAAATATGTTTATTGTTTCATTTGGTTGCATGTACAGGTTTATAATTGAAAACTGTGCGAACGCAGTGAGCCTGGTGGTTGGTGGGCGAAGCGCTCTACTGTTTTATAACATCAGGAATGTGCTTGAAAGAGTATTCTAGTAAAATTAAATGACATTTTTACATGTTAATGTTTATTTGATACTTTGCACGCAACTGTGTCTTTATCATTGATTGCCATTAATTAGAATAAATAAAGAATAATATTTGCAGGAACATTAGCATAAACAGGCTTTATTTAATTAGTACTCAAGTGGATGTTAGATAACTGATTACTTGTTTATATACTGTCGAGACTCACGTTTTCAGGTCACATAATCAAGAAATGATCAAGGACTGATATTAAATCAAAAATAAAAAGTCAATAATCAATCAAATTCATAATTCACCACGAGGGCCGTCTATGTCTGAAATAAAGGAACTTTTTTTTGTATTTGAGTGTTAAATTTTCCCAAAATAAAAAATATATTTCTTTTTACTTTTTAATTACTTGTCAACAGAGGCTTAAAAAGTGTCAATTGTTATTGAAACACATACATTTTGTTGTTCACATCGTTAGATCTTTGTAATTTTTATCAATGAAGTACAGGAAAAATAAAAAATGTAAAATGCATACAAATTTTGTTGTCTCTCTCTATGACCATTATATATATATATATATATATATATATATATATATATATATATATATATATATATATATATATATATATATATATATATATATATAGTTAATTTTTTTGAGACATTGTATATTTTCCCATATTGTAACATTTTTAAATGAACTTAATATAGAAAGTAATTCTTTCTAATTTAATTACGTATAAATATAAACACATGCATTTCTTACATATATACATATCTATACATGTAGTTTAGGTGTTATATTATGGGTGATATGTATCAATTTTTAAATGATATTTTCGAGTTCTGCATAAAAGTTACCAAACAATCATGGTAAATATCTATTATAGTTTTGACATTTTTCCATCCATTTGGTTCAATTACGCGCGCTGACAATGTCAACGGTGAAAGCGCGAACTAATTTTAAATGTTTCATCATCTTCCTTTCAGCGCGTCTAGCAAATATGGCTTCATCAGACAACACCGGCGTGACTACTGGTCAGCCAAATTTACATGAACAGGATTTATCAAAACTTGTACGTAATGTAGAGAAAAGTATACAAATGTTGTTAGTTTAATTACACTTATTTACATTTAAAACAATTTAAATTGTGTTATGATTTGAAACTCAAGATTAGCATGCTGCTACATGGCTAGCGAATATTTTTTATTTGTTTACGTCGAATATATGTAAGCATTTGTTAGACGAAGAGGGATTAGTCGACTTTCAGCACTTTTTTTCTGTAAAATACCATTTATTTATTATTATGATTAAAATATGTCAGTTAACCTTACATGAGATATGTACAATGTGTATTTTATACATATTCATATAACTACACTTGCAGTGCTCTGCCTAAACTGTCATAGTTGCTTAATTAAAAACTACAAAAGACATGTTTTAATAAACAAACAATTATTCTGTATTATTTTTGTATTACTTTCAAAATGTAATAATGTTAGATTTAATTTAAGAATATATTTAATTTCAAAATGTAATGTAACATTCATTAACATGTGTATAAAAAAATTACAATTTTTGAATATTTTTACTAATAGTTAATAATGTACAATGTTAATATTTCATTGCTACTGTTTTTTTATATATACATACGTATATATATGTATATATACATGTGTATATATATATATATATATGTGTGTGTGTGTGTGTGTGTATGTATGTATAAATATCTAAGTATTAATTTTTTTTCTTAGGATGTAACAAAGTTAACAGCTCTTTCTCCTGAAGTAATAAGTCGTCAAGCAACCATTAACATAGGCACTATTGGACATGTAGCTCATGGAAAATCAACTGTAGTTAAAGCGATATCTGGTGTTCAGACTGTTCGGTTTAAAAATGAACTCGAGAGAAATATTACTATTAAGTTAGGTGAGTTTTTTGATTCATTAGCAAAGGGTGTCATTAGATTTTATGCATGCGAAATACTTGTTTAGCCAATTGTTCTTGTAATGGTGTCAATTGTAATTTAATTAAATGTTGATTTCACTTGAAATAAAATACCTTTATAGTTCAGTTTTAATAAATATTTTTTCCATAATTGTTTTTAAAATCTTTGTACGATTTAAACATTTTTTGTATTTTATTTATGAGATATAACTGATGAGGTTGATTATGGATTCATTTTTATCATTGTTTTACAGTGTTATTATACCAGTATTTTGATTTGATGTGTGGTTGTATTAAAATTATGTATGGATATTTTATATTTATGAATAAGTTTTATATACTTCATATATTATTTAATTCAAAACAGATAGTATTTCAGTTTAGTTCTTATTTATATATATATATACACACACACACACACACACACATACATTGTTTGTAGGTATTTTTATTTCAATCTTATAATTAAAATTCGTTGAAATTATATATTTAATACAAACTTGTATTATTGTTGAAATTATTTTTTACTGTGTAAGTGAAAAAAAAATATTGTTATTTCCGAATTGAGTATTTAAAATACATTTCATTAGTCTTTAGTAAATTAATTAATCTTTTATAATGATTTTGTATAACACGATTACTGTAAACTTGATGTAACTAAAAGATTTTTCCATGAAATTGTACAAAGTATTCAAATTGTTTGAAATAGTTGATTTTATTTGAAATAAAAATGCCTTACAATTTTAAAATTTAAATAAAATGGCATCAATTCCTCGAGACTAATGTTATGTTAAAAATACTCAATTTACAGAAATGAATAAAAAAGAAATAAATAATCGCAAACGGAATCTTTCGTGCAACATTTCGATCAGCCCGAAACGACGTAAATTGTTCAATAGGAATGAAATAAGACTACGCCGACACACGTTTAAAAATCAGGTTAGATCTCAAGAAAATCATTCATTAGCTAACAAGTGTAATGGTTTTCCAAAAAAATTTGAACTGAAGTCACAAGTTAATAACAATGATTGTATGAATTTAACGAAATCAGGCGAAGAAAACTTGGAAATAAATGAATCATATTTAAATTCTTCGACAGTAAGAAAAAAATATCGATCCAAGAGTTTTTCTGCATACACTAAGAAAGATTTTACAGAAAAAGTAAAATTTCAGAAAAAAATTATAAGTCATTTAGATGGTAAAAGTGCACAGGAGAAAAATCAGCAACAAAGTGAAAAACAAAGCAATTTAAGTAGTTCAATAGTTTTAAACGATTCTCGGAAAACAATTTCAACTGAGACTGTACAGCAGGGGATAAGTTATTCATTAATGACTGACAAAACCACGTTAGATGCAACTCAAACTAAAACTTATTTACAGTTAAAAAAAGATCATAATGTTAATGTGAGTTACAATAATGTTGAAAATTTACAAAATGTTACTGAAGAATTAGAAAAAGACAAGATTAACTCTGAAGATATTAATACTAGATTAATGTTTACCAATATAAAACATTTAAATCGGTCTAAAGTATGTACAAACAACATAGTATCTTTAAATAATTTAATACAATTTGATGAGAAACTAAGTAAAAGCTACAATGAATCAGATTATTCAGTAAATTGTTTTAAAAAGGACATATTATCTGATTGTAGCCGTAATAAAATTTGTTTAAGTGAATCACAAATATCCGATAAATTAATTTTTAATACTTTAAAAGATAACATGTGTAGTTCAGAAATGTGTAAGTATAATTTAAAAAAATATTTTACAATTGTTCCAAGTGTAATAAATAGTACAAATATTAAATTGAGTTCAAACTTCCAACAAGGAAAAAGTGTAGATAAGGTTGAAGGAAAAATAAATAAACAGATTGATCAAAAGCACTTTCCTGCAAATCCCAATAAATCTCTAAATCCGCAACAAGTGAATGAATTGCAAGATGTAGAGAATAAGTGTAAAATACAAAAATGTTGTATTGAAAAAGGAAAGAGATTAGAAATGACTGAAATTGTAAATAATATTAACACCGGTAAGGGAAAGGGTCTAAGTTTAAATAATGGAAAAATGTTGAGTAGACCAATAAATTTAAAAAAACCTCAAAAAGGTCTCGCTATGCAAAATAATATTTCAAGAAGATTGATTCGGTCAAAAAGTCTACCGAGATTAAACATAGGTTTCAAAACAGATTCTTGTTTTTGTTGTTATAATAACAGTTTTGATATTTCTAATAAGTACCTTATTACTGAAGATAGATTTGGAAACGTAACAAATATTAAGAGTAGTTTACATCACCTTACAGATAAAATTCAACTCGAGAGCTTAAACGGTGTTTCAGAACATCTATCGAATTATTTTAAATTTAAAGATAAAAATATTAGTTTAAATTCCAATCAAGTAAATCTATTCATCAATGGGTTTTCTCAGATTGTTGATAGTAATTTAATTGATGCATTGTACAAAAAAGATCAAGTAGTGAAGCCATCAGCATACAAATTAATCAGATCAAAAAGTTTATCAGAACTTAATAATATTTCAAAGAAACCTTTAAGTTATGAATTTAAAGATATTGCATATAGTTATTATAATGATAATTTGATTGAAAATACATCTAAATATAAAGTGCTTTTTCAAAAATTGAGAAAAAATAACATGGAATCTGAAAATAATATGACTGACACAGCTTCAAATAAGTTTATATTTTTAAAAAATAAAAACATCAGTCAAAAGTCAGCTCATATTAAAATCCAACCGAATGTAAATGGTTTTGAAAATCAGTCAATGAATAAAGAGCTGAATGAGAAACTTCATTTATTATCAAATGATTTACAGGATATAAGTAACGATAATGAAACTAAATCTAAAAGTGAAACAAATAATCAGGATGAAGGAAATGGTAAAAAGTTAATATCCATTAAAGAAAACCAAAAAATAAAAAGTACGTCACCGGAAAAAGATGATTTTCTTTGTAAAAAAGTGAGATTTTTAAGAGAGTGTTCAAAAACTTTAGATTACAGACGTTCAGAGCGTAATACACGTTCAGTAAATGGCACAATTTCAATAAAAAACAAATCAAGAATAATAATTAACAGCAGAGGAAACAATAGTAAAGTAACAGTTACAAAGAATATTTCTAAATCATCAAAAGAGAGAAGAAACTCGAAAAAGAAGTTAAGCACGGCACATCCTATGAAAATGAAAAATGAAAGCGTTAAAACAGTAAGAAGTACGAATAAAACAATAGAAAAGAAAACGACAGTACCAGAATCTAAAAATAAATATTCAAACATTGAGTATATTGTTGAAAGTATTTCTAATTTTAAAGTGACACAAAATAAATTATTGTTTTATGTCAAATGGCAAGATTGGGATGAAATATACAACACATGGGAACCTATTTCACATCTTACAAATTGTGATTGTAAATTAAAAGAGTTTATTCAAAAATGTAAAGATTCGTTATCTGAAGAATTGAGAGAGTTACGTGAAAAGATCGTCCCCCACAGCAGTTTAACGAGATCGGCTCTTGAAAAATTCATGAAAAATTTGAAAAAAATCAATATACCTGATGAAATAACATATATGTGTGATCTGTTAAAATTGCTAAAAACACCCGAAAAAGGTATTTCTCCATTTATCCTTCAAAGGGTTAAAAACGCAATATGGTCTGAAACATTGTTTGATTTGAGGCATTGTCAGCTTTCTGCATTGAATACTTGGAAGTCTCAGATTCTTTCTATAGAAGATAAATTGAATATCGAAAACGATGTTGATTTAGAAGGGCCACCAGAGGAGTTTATTTATGTTAATAAATATATTCCTGGTCAAAACGTCATCATACCTGATGATCCTCCGATCGGCTGTGATTGTACTGGTGATTGTGGTTCGATAAATTTTTATAAATCTTGCGGTTGCCTCGGTTCGAACGTAGGAAATTATGATAAACGGCGTTCTTTACGTATCGATATCGGTACGCCGATATACGAGTGTAATCGGAGATGTTCGTGTAGTGCGCAATGTAGAAATCGTACGGTACAGTTAGGCCGGTCGATTCCGTTAACGATATTTCGAACGCCCGACGGTCGCGGTTGGGGTGTCAAAGCGTCTCGTACGATTCCCGCTAAAAGATTTGTATGCGAGTATGTCGGAGAAGTTATAACTTGCGATGAAGCAGAAAGACGTGGTAAAATTTATGATTCGAAGGGAAGAACATATTTATTCGACTTGGATTTCGCTGATTCTGCAAATTTTCCTTATACAGTAGATGCAGCAACTTATGGAAATGTATCCCACTTCATTAATCATTCATGCGAACCGAATCTTGCCGTTTGGGCAGTTTGGGTCGATTGTCTCGACCCTAATTTACCGAAATTAGCACTTTTTTCAACGAGAGAAATTTCCTCTGGAGAAGAAATCACATTCGATTACGTGATGTCGAAAAACGACTCCGATGAAGATAATATCCGTGCCTTGGCAGGTAGATCGAAAATGTTGAAGGGAGGTACAAAAAGAACCGAATGTAAATGTGGTGCTAAGAAGTGTAGGAAATATTTATTTTAAACAACATTTTTAATATAAATGTAAATCTATAATAAGAAGATTGTACTATTTTTAATGTCTGTAGATAATGAATTTCATCAAAAGTGAAAGTATTTTTAAGGAATTAAAATTTTGAATCAAAATAACCATTATGTTTTTATACAATTTTAATATATATAGTGTTTCATATACAAAATTTCAAATAGATTATAAGTATTTTATTGCTATAAAATTATTAGTGGTAGTGTAATTTAGCTTTAACTTTGTATTTTTTACTAGTTTATATAATGTATATCGTGTGTGTGTGTGTCTATATATATATATATATAATATTTTAAACTGAACACTTAGTGAATACTAATTTAGAAACACAAGTACTAATATAAACTGTCATTTTATTGAAAGAAATCATAAGTGTACAATTTGTTTTTATATACTGATTTAATCATGTATACACATTGCTTTTTTTTAATAAATACTCTTAGTTTTGTATTTTTACACATTTTTTTATTGATTAAAAAGCTACCTTTTTAATTAAAATGTCTTTTTTTAAATAATAATAGTGTACTGAACTTCTGTTATCTATAAGCTTATAAAAACCAAAATACGTAATAATAAACTATTATTTAATTCTACTGTTTTAAGTTTTGAGTAATTATTGTTACAAAATTAGAAATTAACAGCCAAAACTTACTTGTCTTATGTAAAGTCTTGTCTTCTGTTATATAAAAGTTTTACATATTTCAATTTAAATTTGACATTTAATCGAGTATTTATTACTGTTCTGATAATTTAATAATGACTTAAAAAAAAATTAGTGTTGTACTTGTACCGATAAACTATACAAAGTATAAAGTAAATAAATTTTAATTAGGTTATGCAAATGCAAAAATTTACAAATGCGATGATCCAAAATGCCCTCGCCCAGCTAGCTACATCAGTGCTGGATCAAGTAAAGACGATTCATTTCCGTGTCAACGTCCTTCTTGTAATGGTCGTTTTCAGCTAGTACGTCATGTGAGTTTTGTGGATTGTCCTGGTCACGACATTCTTATGGCAACGATGCTTAACGGTAATTCGGTAATGTATATCTTTTTAAGTAAAAGTTTTCAATTTAAATGTCGTTTAAAGGTGCCGCTGTTATGGATGCTGCTCTTCTTCTCGTAGCAGGGAATGAATCTTGTCCACAGCCCCAAACCAGTGAGCATCTCGCAGCTATCGAGATAATGAAACTAAAACATATTATTATATTACAAAATAAAATTGATTTAGTTAAAGAAGGACAAGCGAAAGAACAACATGAGCAGATTGCTAAGTTCGTTCAAGGTAATTAAGAGGAAGTTTGTCTTGTGAATTTTTTTACGATGACAGTATTATATAAATGTAATATACTTTGTAATTGTTGCAAGATAAGAATAGTATACCTGTATAAATATGTGTGCAGGCAGGTTCTGGTTTCTATTCATTTTTCATTTCTTTTTAAAATTAGTATTATTAATCTTTATGTTAATGTTTTTTAAAATAAAAAGTCTGTGAATTATTATCAATGTATGTGCCTGTGTATTATTTACACACACACACACATATATATATATATATATATATATATATATATATATATGTGTGTGTATTGATTTGCATATGAAATTCTTTTCAGCTGATGATATGATTTTATTGGCTATTAAAATGAAATATTTTTAAAAGGTACTGTTGCTGAAGGTGCTCCAATTATCCCAATTTCTGCTCAGTTAAAGTACAATATAGAAGTTCTTTGTGAATATATTACAAAAAAAATCCCTGTTCCGATGCGTGATTTTACATCTGAACCTCGTTTAATTGTAATTCGTTCTTTTGATGTCAATAAACCTGGTTGTGAAGTTGATGATTTGAAAGGTGGTGTTGCCGGAGGATCTATTTTACGAGGTGTATTACGTGTTGGGCAAGAGATTGAGGTATTATGAATTACTAAAATTCTTATTTTTTTTTGTATGGTATTTGATATCAGTAAATATATCAATTTGAATAATTAATCCTTTTTAATTTCCTTTTGTTGAGAATTGTTGATTTTTTCTAGGTTCGGCCAGGACTTGTGAGCAAAGATTCTGAGGGCAAACTGACTTGCCGTCCAATTTTCTCGAGAATAGTTTCTCTTTATACCGAACAGAATGAATTGCAGTTTGCTGTACCTGGAGGTTTGATTGGAGTCGGAACTAAAATTGAACCGACACTATGTCGTGCTGATCGACTTGTTGGTCAAGTATTAGGAGCTGTCGGAGCTCTACCGGATATTTTTATTGAGCTTGAAGTTTCGTATTATCTTCTCAAACGTTTACTTGGTGTACGTACCGAAGGTGATAAGAAAGGAGCCAAAGTGCAGAAATTAGCTCGTAACGAGGTATAAAAGAATATGTTATGTGTTCTTGATACACGTTTGAAATAAATAAAGTTGATGAATATGTAATGTATAATTTTATAACAGGTGCTTCTCGTTAACATCGGTTCATTAAGTACAGGAGGCAGAGTTGGTGCCACAAGAGCAGATTTAGTAAAAATTTCATTAACAAATCCTGTTTGTACAGAAATTGGAGAAAAAATAGCTCTTAGTCGTCGAGTAGAGAAACATTGGCGGTGAGATAAAGTGTTTAGATATCAGATGTTTTAGTCCTTATATAATCCTGTTTTTACAGATTGATTGGATGGGGACAAATTCGTGGTGGCAAAACAATCAAACCCACAGTTTAAGCATGTTCATTTTGTATTATTTTCACAAATATAATTATACTGATTGTAATAAAATGTTTATAAAAAAAGCATTATTCAGATTAGTTGGGTTTTTATTTTTTAAGTAGTTTTTTTTGCAGTGACTAAAAAACATAATTGTATGCTATTTAAAATACACATGCTTCTTTTACTTTCTTCTTATCTAAGAGAATGTACATATTAAAAAGTATCTAATAAGAATAATGTACACCTATGTTAATAGCATTGTTTTTAATTTATCAAAACAAAATTGGTTTATCAAATATCTAAAATGTTTATTTAAAAAATGAACAGAGACCCCTTTGGTAAGTCACTTTATTTAATAGTTTTAATAAACAAATAATACATCTAGTAATTATGAAAAAACAAATTATACGTAAATAACAAAAATAGAATATTCTATAATGAAAAATACAAACGATTTAGTAATACATTTTAGAGCCTTTCTAAAAGGAGTACTTCCTTTAAGGATTTCGTTCAAATATAAAACTAATACGTCAATTGATTATAACAATGTATCGATGACATTCTTCATAACAAATAAAGTTTGATGAAGTCCATTAAAGAATTCAGGCAGCGTTAAATTGAAGCTTGAATTCTTTAACAAGAACTTTGTTCAATCTTTTACTACTGATTATATAAATATCAGTACGGGTTATAAACAATATCATTTTTGTAATATTCAGAATGCATTACAAGTTGTGGTACAGAACACATTATCTCTGGAAAAATAACTGAATTGTTGGACGTGAGTTCCGTGTAAGGAATTCTATTTTGATCTATATAAACTGAAACTGGAGACATATCATAAAATTGTTGATATACAAAAGGTGGGTGTCCATTTTGTTCAACTGTATGTTCTTGATACTGAAATCCACACGGTATGAAAAAGTTCGCTTGTCCATAATCATTATTAAATATTATTGTATTATTTTGTGTGTTCAATGTATTTTCATACAGTTTTGAATCATTATGCTGATTTTGATCATATTTTTTTGATTTTTGGTTTAAATGTTTTTGTTTATTAGTTGAATAACCATAATTGTAATTTTCAGAGGCTTGATTCTGTATGTGTGGATAAAGAGTTGAATTATATTCCTTTGAATGGTAATCTTTGGTTTCAGAAGTACATGGAGATAGAAAAGATATTGGATTTACTAATTGTAATGGTTCAGGTTGAGCTACGGTCCAATGCAAAGGTGACTGCAACTCATTTATAGGCACTGGAGGAACTGCATTCACCGATTGGTAAGTATGCTGTTCGGGAGTTTTTGAATTGAATAATTCGATACCTTTGTTGAAAAAGAAACGGAGTGTCGGTATATCTGTTAAAAGTAAAATATTTACATTATAAACCTGTAATTTTAGCATAAAAAATTCAAATCTATGCACACGTTATTCTTTTATAAAATAATTTTTTTTTAATATAAATATATTTAATTCTTATTACTACTTGTGTTATCGAGTATACTTCATTATTGATGGTGAAAATTTTATTTTGTCCCTTACCATTAAAAGGCAAATCTGAGCCATTATCTTCAAAAGATGGACAAACATTTAAATTGATCATATATAAGTTGTTGAATTGGTCATTCAAGTTTAAATACTCATTCGTCGATGTATACCTTACTACTTCTGGTTGTTGTAAATTAAATATTGGTGTTAAAGTGTTTTCATAGCTACATGGCTGCTGTAATAAAGTGAATATTTTGTTACTTGATATAGTTAAAAACTTAAATGTTTGTAGTTAATAACGAACCATTTGAAACGATAGTAAGTTTTCATTTGTATCTTCATTTTGTGTGTTTCCATTTGTCATTTGATTGACATTTTTTTCCACGAGCGTTGCAATTTCAAGAACATTCTTTGTGGAACATTGAGTTTTCATTACCTTTGCTTTTTCTGAAATTTAACATTATGTTAAGAATTAGCCTATAACTTTCAACTATTAAACAGTTTACCTTTATTTGTAATCATTTTTTGATTTGATTTTGAAATGTTCTTAAAATAACGTGATGGAAGGGGCCACGGTGTCGCTTGCGGAAGTGGTTCGAGTTGACACTTACGGACAGTTGTTGTTCGTGCCTCTTCTAAAATGTAAACAACGTACATATCACTTCCATCCGACAAGATTTCTTGTATGTAACACTTTTTTGGTTTATCTTCATGGCTTTGAAGTTGTACGTAACACTCTACACCGACTTTAAAATCTCTACCGCCCATGTACCATTGTTTATAACGCAATTCTGAAAGTTTGAATTTAAAAATGTCGATGAAAATCTTATACAAAAAAATGTGGTTTGTAATTTTTTAAAACATTTTATATTTATTAATATAAATATAATATTGCAAGATCAATTCATTAATGATGTTGATTTTTTTACCTCTACGAATTTCATTCCAACAATCGAATTCAATATTTCTATATATGTTAGGATCAAGAGCTTTGGCTATTTTAAAAGAAAACGGCACCATAAATTGTTGTGAAGCGGTTGATATATCTATTTTATTCTCTTTACCCTTTTGAAAGTAATTATTATTTACTTCTGATAAACAAATTTCCTTGTCACTATGTAACATTAAACTAACTATCGAATCTATATTTTCAATATTAAATACGTTTTCATAAAGAATTTTATATGTTAAAGCTAAAAAAAAATGTAAAAAAAGTATCAATTTTAATTATAAGTTTTTTTCTTCTAATATCTCATTTCTTTTACATTGACAATACGCAGTTGTTTCAATGTATTCAATAGAGAAAACAGAATCATAATGATCGGGAGGTATAAAGCACAGTAAAAATTTGTCTGAAAATCCATTATTCAAAACTTCCATTTTTTTCATTTCAGATCCATCAAATAATATTATATCATGCCTAAAATATTAACCATTTAAACATTAACTGTAAATACAATCGTGAAAATTCCGTTTACTTATAAATTAAACTGCATATATTTATTTCAAATCTGCCACAAAGGATCATATGACTCTCCAATTTTCTAATATATTCATTGTCCACGAAATGTCTCTTATTTCGTATGTATTTTACAACATCTGACCTGATCTGTTCGTGATGAATTTGAGTCGAATATAACTAAAAGTAGTAGTGAACAAAACATTTATGCTTTTTAATGCACGTGTTTAATGCACATTACCTGCTCGGAAATTGCTCTAAATAAACAGGTTTCGTCTCGTGCTGTACATTTTCTATAATAGCCTAATTTCTCTAACCACTGGTCTAAAGCACGGTGAGACCTTTTCAAATATTTCCTAGGAGCCATAAAGAGAAAACTAAAAAGAAATATTTGTTATTAATAACAACAGTGTATTATAGAAATGCATTCTAATAAATGCGATAATTGTTATCATTTCTTCACGTGGAATTACTTAAATGCAATAATATTTACGCATACATACACAAACACTAGCTCTAAAATATAAAGATAAATGTACAAGGCAGATGTAATTGTACACGTGCGCGATTTAGGTGAATTAACTTTAAACGCCATAAATTATGTGTAAAATAAATTACACAAATTCACTTTAATACATTCCGAAAATTATACATACCGGGATTTTTTTTATAATAAAAATGTAATAAAACGCTAATTTTTAAATTGCGAACAAAATAATATATATAAGAATATTAAAGATTATCTTCACTTTTGTTAATGTTGCTTCGCACCTAACCGACGCACGTTTTTAAATCGACTGAAAGAATAAACTATTTTCAGAGATTATATGAAGCTGTCCAGTATTACGTCGATCCTTATGGTTTAATGTAAATTAGTGAAATGTGAATTTGATCGAAAATATATTAAAATTATTATTATTCTTGTACAAATATAGTATTTATCTAGTGGGCGAGAAATCAGGATTTATTGAAAATATTTTTTTAACTTAATTTCATTTTTAAACATTTCAAATTATGTAATGATGTATGTATGTATATATATATATATATATATATATATATATATATATATATATATATATATATATATATATATATATAATTATATATGCATACATACATACACACATTCAATTTATTAATTTTTAAAAATATACTGTTACAAGCGAATGAAATATTGCGTAATAATTCATATATTTATCCAACTTGCAAAAGTTCTTTGAGATTTTCTCCTGCAAGTTGTTTTATTTAAACCTAAAAATAATCTTTTACATTAACACTTTGATGTCGGCGCTGTAATTTGTATTATGTTTCATCTGGTAATTTCGAACTATGGAGTGTAAAATTACTTTCCAATATTGAAAGATTTTTTATTACAAACAAAAAGATATACATAACTATAATTGCGAGAAGAGCCACCGGAGTACATATCGCCTGAACGAACAACCAATGTTTGTATTACCGGTGGTACACGCCGGCCTCAACGTATTAATTTATTAATTTTTAAAAACACGGTTACGAATGAATAAAATATTGCATAATAAATAAATATATCTATACCTTAATTTTAAATGTACTAGTTTTTTTTATATAGAATTTGTTTTTAGACCTACATCTCTCTCTCTCTCTCTCTCTCTATATATATATATATACATTGTATATATGAGATTTTAGGTATCAGGACCATACAATTGGGCGGGCGTGTATGTGTATTATTTTCTAACAATTATATAACCTTTTTTATAAACTAAATTGTTATTCAGAAACAAATGCACATGTACGCGCACTCACTGTATACTAAATTAATTAAAATGTAAAAATGGAACAATGTCATTTTTATGATGAAAAAGAATAATTTTCGGAAAAACAAAAAAAATACATAATGGAATTTTTTCTTTAAAATGGAGTTTTTAGAACAGTTTTTTGTTTTATTTCGGGCAGAAGTTAAGTGAAATAAATAATGAATCATTGTTTATTTAATATCAATTTTTGTTTTTGTGACTTGCAAGTCCTCCTAGTATATAAAGGGTTAATATGAAATTAAAATGGATGTGTTTAATTAGATTTATCACTTATATTGTATTTCATTATAAAATGATGATGTTCAGCTGTTTAAAAGCTTTGATATTGTAACATACTTTAAATGGAAAGTAATTTACTTGATTAAAATATTAATGTTTACTTATAGTCTTTTCAACCAAATATTAATTGAATAAAATTATTTTGATTTTAAATAATAAAATTTAAATAATTGTCTATGAAAAAGTATCGTATGCTGCCATCTCTATTCTTTTTATTTAGTAAAAACTTTGTACAAGTACATTAATCTATAAGGATGTAATATAACCTGTTCAAATTGTGTAAAGGATGAAATTTATTTAATTTTATTAAAATGTATATATTAATAATGAATAGAAAATAAGATCATCC
Source organism: Acanthacorydalis orientalis (assembly GCA_034766995.1). Taxonomy (NCBI): domain Eukaryota; kingdom Metazoa; phylum Arthropoda; class Insecta; order Megaloptera; family Corydalidae; genus Acanthacorydalis; species Acanthacorydalis orientalis. The sequence continues at coordinate 25,187,597 of CM068315.1, read as the reverse complement.
TATCGTTTAGTTATCATAAACGAAAAAATGTAAATGTTAAAGAAAACATATATACATAATAGATAATTTATAACAATGACATTTCTGATTAAAGTTCAGCATCAAAAAGTTATTATAGGCACGCCACCAAATTTAGCAACCAGATATAAACATTTTTTCATCGGGTTATTCATCGTTCTCGTTATTTCCATCATAACAGTTATTTTTGTTCATATGCTACCGTTCGATGACCATTCATATAGATTACATGAGAAAATAAGTCTCTCAGATGTTATTAATATTCCTGTATCGGTAATAAAAGATAACTGGGCTGAAGCAAAAGTACGGGAAGCCCATTGTAATTACTGGACGTGCTTTAACGTGTACAGATGTGGTAGATCGAAGCATATCGACAGAGTAGCAGTTTACGTTTATCCTCCGAGAAAATATATCGATGAACGAGGTACCCTTTATAGCGGTGTTGTATCGAGAGAATTTTATGAGTTGCTCGATGCAATTATTCATTCAAAATATTATACACCTGATCCGAGTGAAGCGTGTGTTTTTGTCCCATCACTTGATTTACTAAATTTGGATAGAATATCAGAAAAGAACATTTCAAAGGTGCTACAGTCTCTAGAATTGTAAGTTCATTAAAAATAATTGCAATTGATATAATAAAAAATAATAAGATCGAGTGTCTGTATTTAAAGTAGTGATAATTTTATTTTTTTACCAAAATGTTATTTTGAATTGTATTGGAAAGTTCGCTAATTATTTAAAATGAAATAAACTTTATGTAATTCTTTTTGTAATTATACATTAATTTATCATATTCATATACATTGACGTTTTATGATCTCAATTTAAGTTGGAGAGATGATGGTGAAAATCATTTACTTTTCAATATGCTCCATGGTCATTCGGATATTCAAGTTGCACGAGCTATGTGGGCTGCAGCAGGTCAAGATACTTGGTCGTATAGACGTAATTTCGATATTCCTTTACCAATTTTTAGTCCTCTACAACAGTATATCAAAGAAATTAATACAAATCAAGTCAGGTTGGTTACATCTGAATTTAAAATCTAGCTCTTTTATTTGTTGTTCTTTCTGCTTTTGTAATTGATATTAATAAATTATTATTAATTAAAAAGTTTTACATGAGTAAAAAATTAGTATTTTTTTAGATCATGGCTTGTTATATCCTCAGAACCATCGATTGATTTTGATTTAATGCATGAATTACGTCAGATCGAGTCACGTCATCCTGAACTTCTAGTTCTAACTGCATGTGCGACGCCGACAAATAGAACAGAACGTTGTAGGCATATCGGTGGTGAATTATTTAAAGAACAGTATCCTGATATACTCGCTCGTTCGACATTTTGTCTTATTATTCGTAATGCAGCGTCTCTTTTAACACCGACTTTGCTTGAAGCAATGTCTGTAAATTGTATTCCTGTTATTATTTCTGATGGTGTAATTATGCCGTTTGCACCACATATAGATTGGCATCGTGCTGCTGTGTTTATACTTGAAAGAAATATCCCAGCTCTGATGGAGACACTTAAATCCATTTCAGATGAACGTGTTGCTGATATGCAAAGGCAGATCGCTTGGTTGTATAAAACATATTTTGAAAATATGGCAAAGATTGCTTTAACAACACTTGATATAATTCAAGATCGTGTTTATCCCCATTGGGCAAAAATTTATGAAGATTGGAATATTATACCGGTTGAAGTAAGAATTTATTGTATCATAATTTTGTTTACTAATAAATATATAAAAATACTATGTATCTTTTAGAAACCCGGTAATCCATTGTTTTTACCTATAAACGGTGTTCGATCGTTAGGTTTCACCGCTGTGATTTTGACATATGATCGTGTACAAAGTCTTTATACACTCATTGAAAAATTAGCTCATGTTCCTTCATTAGCAAAAGTTTTAGTCGTATGGAATAACCAAAAAAAATCACCTCCGCATTGTAAGGAAATATTTTTTGTTTTTGTTTTTTTATTCTATTTAAATGTTTCTTGATCTTTTTAGCGTCATTATGGCCACGTATAAACAAACCACTGAAAGTGATAGCCACACAAGCTAATCGTCTTTCAAATCGCTTTTTTCCTTATGTCGAAATCGAAACTGAAGCTATACTTAGTATCGATGATGATATTATTATGTTGACAGCCGATGAACTTGAGTTCGGTTTTGAAGTTTGGCGAGAATTTCCAGATAGAATAGTCGGATTTCCTTCCCGTACACATAGGTATTTCGATAAACATATGTATATATGTGTATATATATATATATATATGTATGTATACGTATGTATATATTTGTGTATATATATATATTTATACGTATGTATATATTTGTGTGTACATATATATATATTGAAAATTTGTGCAGCTATTATTTATTTATTAGGTGGGATAATATAACAAATACTTGGAGATATGAAAGTGAATGGACAAATGATATTTCAATGGTCTTAACTGGTGCTGCATTTTTACACAAATATTGGAGTCATGCGTATACTACTTTATTACCATCTAATGTTAGAGAATGGGTTGATGAGCATATGAACTGTGAAGATATAGCCATGAATTTTCTAGTCGCAAATATTACAAATAAAGCACCCATTAAGGTATTCATATGAACATTATTATTTTCTTAAAATGTAATTAATGTATTAAGCCATATAATTTTTAAACCTGTTTCGTGTAAAGTTAAGTATCAATTAATTGTTGATAGGTTGCACCAAGAAAAAAGTTTAAATGTCCTGAATGTACAAATACAGAAATGTTGTCAGCTGATTTTGGTCATATGGTTGAAAGATCAGCTTGTGTTGATAGGTTTGTTCGTGCCTTTGGTCGCATGCCTTTAAGACCTGTTGAGTTTAGAGCTGATCCGGTATTATTCCGTGATCCGTTCCCAGAAAAACTGAAAAGATTCAATGATATCGGTAGTTTATAATTCTTTAATCACTAATTTTTATATCTAATAGGTCAACAGATACATTATTTTTCAGTACAAAATGCATTGTATTGTAAATTTTATTGGTTTTTGTTTTTTAAAACTAGTATTGTTTATTGACAATTGATATGATTTGAGTTTATCAATAATTTTTGACAGCCAAATGGAGTTTCAGACAAAAATGTTTAGTAATACAGTAATCTTCCGGAAATTAAATTTATTAGTTGACTTTTAATTATTATTTTGTCGTGTTTTATTAAGAAAATACATATAGTTTGGGTATTAATATTTTATTATATTTTTTAAATAATATTTTCAAAATAACTGCTAAAATGATTGATTATTTATATTTATATCATATTAAATTATCAAATATCACAAATTTTAATTAAATTTGATTTTTTTTTATTAATAACTTTAAATATAATAGAATTTTACATTAAAATTTTTCTTATGAGTTAATTGTATCAATTTTTCATTATGAACTTAATGTTAACAAATACATTTTTCGTTGTTAAAGACAAAATTATATATACGTACATTTTTTTTAATTATGGGGGGCTATTATAATTTTTTTCATTATATATATATATTGTGCATTTTATTTATTTTAATACTTTAATTGATCAGTTTAAGACATAGAAAAACAAATATATTTAAACTTTCGACTTAATATAACTATCTAGAATGGTTATTTATATTTTTAAGTGTAAGATTTTGGATGTTTTTATTCAAAAGTTTTAGATAGAGTATTTCTATCATAAATATATAAATATTCCTAGATAACAGTAGGTAAAATAATGAAACTAGGGTAGTTATTTGTACTGAGTAATAAATCAGAATTGAAACAAATTTTTTTACAATTCTGTATGATTCTTTGTGTTTTGATAATTTTCAGTTCTACTTCAAATACTTTAAATAATTTTATATTTTTCTGTAAAAAATATCTTGCCATATATATATAATATATAGAATATTTCATAGCTATAAGAATAATGATTAATGACATTTTTGATATAACTGACAAAATTTGAAGTTATTTATATTATATTTTATTATAAATTGTAATTTTAGATTTAATATTTTTATCAGTAATATACAGATTTTTGATACTGGCTAAATTCACTTCCATAAATGAATTATTTTTCACTCTACAAACTATAAAAAAAATTCTGATAAAAATTTTTAATATATTCAAATAGCTTTTTATAATTTTTTTATGGTGTTCATAATAAAAAACTATTAAACTTTACTGTTATATACATACATAAATATTCAAAAAAATATGTATTTTTTATATAAAGATATAGAACTGATTATAATATTTGTATTTTTAGTATGATTTTTTATTAGTATTACAGAAGTCTGCTTTATGTGTTATTTTAATAAAGTGTATTTGAATTATTCATTTTTATATCTAAAAATTATGAATCTGTATACGTAAATAGATATTATAGTAGATTATAATAGATTTATGTAATCATTATTCTTAAGTTGGAATTATATATTGAAAGAACATTTTTGTGAATATAGAATTGTTTGTGTGTGTATGTATGTATGTATATATATATATATATATATATATATGTATGTGTGTGTGTGTATGTATGTATGTATGTATGTGTGCCGTTGTGCACGTGTCGTGTATTCATGTATGTATATTTTAACAGTAAGTAAATGCATGTAAATATTTTTTAGAAAATAATGTTATTGGTGTAAATATATTGTTACTTTAATAAATAATTGTAAACAATTGCCATATCTTGTAGACTGGTATCGTAATATGTAATATGGTATCGTATGTCTTATTGTAACTATTGATTTCAATTTACTTTTTGTGAATAAACATTTTTTTATATAAATATTTTGTAATTACTATGAATAAACAATGAGAGAAAACGAATATTTCTGTAAATTTATATATATATATATATATATATATATATATATATATATAATATGTATAATATATAAATTAGTATTGAAATTCACAAAATTGAGATATATTAGAATTTTCATAGAAATATATTTTGTTTAATATCAATTATGAAATAGATAACATATCGATTATATAATTTTTATTTAATATTTATTTTTCAGTTGAGAAAATTTTATTGACAAATATTTTATGAATTTTGAAAGAAAGTTTAAATTAATATTACAATGAAATGAGCATTGCATGATATAAACTCAGCATAAAATAGAAAAAATAAATAAAATATTGGCAAAACTTTTTACAAGCCCAGATATTGCTTATCAGAATAATTATAAGTTTAATTTGTTAAGTGGATAAGATATAGGTAACACTATTATTTATATCTTAAATATGTAAAACATTACATAGTTTAAGCTTTGTATCCTTTACTGACAATTTTTTGGAGGTTATTAGTTACATTTCTCTACACGGGTAGTGCACTGCGATCGCCGTGTTTCGTGTCTTTGACCCGCCGTTGACTGTTATAATTATCGATAAAGAAGTTGAAATTTTCTTCACTACAATGTAATAGTTATAAGTGTGTTAGTTCAAATTTTATGAAAATACACAATTTTTTTGTACATATTTTCATGTATTACCTTTACTTTAAATATTTATTAACAATGAGTATTCAAAGCAATGCCAGTAGACGTTATTTTTTATATGGTCGCATGTAAATGAAGGATGCTTATTATGTTATGGACAAATTAAAAAAAATGTTAAAATATGCAATCACCCCATTTTTACAAAAAAGTTCGTTATTAATCGTCTAATACACACACCATACATATAATATATATATATATATATATATATATATATATGCGTGAGTGTATGTGTTATCTAGTTGTGTACTGAAACAATTTATATTTGAATTGAAGAACATTTATTTGACCTGTTTTAGTTATATTTATAACTACTCAATTAATTTTAGTCGAAAATATTTGAAATCTAAAATAGTAAAAGTACTATTCTTTTAGGAATGAATTATTTGTTTACTGCATAAATCACAAATTTTCTCTAGTCAAGAATGTTTAATAAATCATTATTGATCCTTTTAAAGTGTTGTTTTTATGCATTTCGATAACGATGCTATCATTCTTAAAATGCCTAGGTGTAGAAAGATCTAACTTAACAATATGCTTCATTCTTAATTTTATTTCAAGTTACATTTTATTTTTTTTTAAAGCGATATTTTCTTTTCAAATCCAAGTAAAGAATAATCTTTGAGGACAGACATATTCACGACTGTACATATATATATATATATATATATATATATATATATATATATATATATATATATATATATATATATATATGTACAGTCATATATATATATATATATATATATATATATATATATATATATATATATATATATATATATATATATATATATATATATGATAAATTGGTGTAACATTACTCATTTGTACAAAAACTTGTTTGAATTCTAAATGATATAACAATATGTCAGGTCATTGTAGACGGTACGTTGTTTGTGTGATTACGATTGTCGTTACCAGAGACCGCCGTTTGTCGTATGTGACGCAACGACACTCGCAGACTTCTAGACGACAAGATGTGACGGTGAGAGTTACGTATAAAAACGGTGTGCGATTATGTGCTTCTGTATTCTTCATGCATTGTATGAAGAGTACTCCAGATGTGCTTTATATTATATTCGCAAGCATCAGACATACAGTCTCTTTATATCATTTACTCCTTGTTTCTATATTTGGGATTTTATGTCGTGTACAGTCGATTTCGTGCTCTGCAATCGAGATTACAGAAATAACAATGTAATAACTGTTGTAAATGATCACAACTATCATATATGTATATATATATATATATATATATATATATATATATATATATATATATATATATATATGCCTTTTTCTTATATATTTATATGTTATATATATTTATTTATTATAATTTAATTTGAGAATAATCTTTTACAAATGAATTCTTTTTTCACACCACAAATCTTAAAAAAAACTAGTCAACAATATTCAATAAGTCTTTTTATATACTTTGGATCTTTCTCTACCTTAGCGCACTGAAGATGATAGTATCACTATCGAAATGTGTATAAACACCAATCAAAAATGGTTAATGTTGATTTAAGTAACATTTTTGTTCAAAAAAATAATTGTGATTTGAGAAGTGGAAAAAAACGAATATTTACATATTACATCTAAGTAAATGTGTTATCTTGCTTAATTGTCTTTTTTGTGAAATTACTTTAGATCCTATTATTGTCTAAATGACTTTTTTGTTTGTTGCTTTTTAAAAAAAAATATATTTGAAAACTATAACAATCGATAAAGCTACAAAATATAAAAATTATTCATAAAAATATTATATAGAAGTAAAAGTGCAGGAGAGAGCGGTGCTAAGTGGACCTTTGATTTTTGATCCAGGTAAAAACGTTTTATGAACTCGCCTTTATTACTGGGTGTTTCAATTAATGTCTACACGTAACCTACGTAGTTTAGTAGACTTCGGTATAATGGTTCCGATTTTATTACGCTTCGAGTGTTTCAGTAGTGCAGAAGTGAATTTTTGTTCTCATGGAAATTTTTAATTATTTACAACTGTTTGTTGTAAATAATTCTGAATGTAAGTGATTATAAAATTTTAAGGCCCTTCTAAATACTTTACCATTATTTGTTTTTATTCAATTTTGGATGTTAATATATTTTTTTACAATTAAAGTTCAAATATGCATGCAGGGCTAAGTGAACTAATGCAGCCGGGGCTAAGTAAACATGATCTTAATTTTGATGTGATTGTTTTTAAGTTCTTTTTTTCTATAATTTGAGTACCTGGAGCACTGCAGCGATATGACCTTCGACCTCCGCGGATTTAAGCGTATGAATACGCTATGAAATTGAATTTCGCTGTTCTAGTGTCTTGGAAAGAAGCGCGCATGGTCGGCAAACATTGGTTAACAGCATTTCTCAAGAAAAATACCATATTTTCCATATGGAAGCTGGAAGCTATCAGTTTGGCACTTGCCACGAGCTTCAGCAGGACAAATTTTAACTGATTCTTTGGACTGTTGAAAAAAGTACAGGACAAGTATCATTTTCGGCTCACTGTATATGGAGCATGGAAGAAACAGATTAGACGGTCATAACGGTGCAGACACTAAGCAGAATTGTGACTCGTCGAGCTGGGTGCACTGACGCAAACGAGGTTGTCCAACCGAGCGGGTCCAGCGCCTTAAATGATATCGTAACTGAATTCGACGTGGACGAATTAGATGAAGTTGACTTACACGGTGCGGAGATTATTGCAGCCCTGTCTGACACTCCCGAATTCGACGCAGCCTGATGTGATCCTACATAGTTCGTCACCAATGAGTCCGTCGCAGCTAACACAATCTAGTCCATCGCAGCTGAGCCTAGAATCGCCGAGTCTGTTCCCGCAACTATTGGAACGCCTCGTCCTTGTTTCGAAAAACCAATAGATTTTAAATCGACGTTCGAAAGTATTTGAGCACACCCGAAGGCTGGTCCGAGAAAGCAGACTCGGAAAGGACGTAAGTGGCGAACAAGAGCCGTTCTCACGGATTCACTTGATATGAAGGAATTGATAGCGGATTGAAGAAAGATAAACAAAGGAAGAAATGGGCTCATACGAAAGTAGTTTCGAAACCCATACAGGCAGTGGCTTCCAAGAAGAGAGAACGACCGAAAAAAACAGTAGTGTACAGTTATCCGATTCTGAATACCTTTTTCATGCCTTATTTTAGGAAAAAAGTTTCATAACATACATGTAGACTATGGAAAAAATACTAATTAAAATGTATTTAATATTTTTCATGATAAAAGCGCTTTATTTTTATTTTTAACCAGTTTTTAATATAGGGCCTCACTTAACCCCGAGAGGAGGTTCACTTAACCCCGGAAATTTTGACATTTCAAGTTTTGTACGTCTTCATTTTTTCTTAAATAACGAGAAAAATACGAAATGAATATTAAAACTGCGTACACATTTTTGTAGTTAAGGGTTTGACCTTTGCAATAGCATAGTTTATTTTGAGAAAAACATTCATTTTGTTAATGAAAAACGATTTTTTTAAAAAAGAACGGTTCACTTAGCCCTGGTCTCCCCTATACACATGTAAACAGTTATTTAAAATTAAAATAATACTATAACATTTATTTAATACAATTTTCTTTTCTTATAGGACAGCGCATATATAATTATTTTAGTCCAAGTATTGAAGTTATTTTTGAACGTGTTTTGTTTTTCAAATGACATTGTTTTGTTATCGATTGATTTTTAATATTTAACAGTTATGACTATCAATAAAACTGTACAACATTGAAAAATTCGAAAGATACTAAATTATGTCTTAGAATGAATTTAAATGTGCATTTTGTTACACGCGATGACAATTGTAACCTTCCATTTCCTGTTGGTTATTATTAAACGACCGTTAAATCTTTAAAGTGCATCCGTGAGGTTGTGCAGACACGCGGTCTGGGTCGTAACAAAACGTGTTTGTTTCGCCCGCGCGTTTCTTGGTACACATTGTGAAGTTGGTTTGTCGATAGCTAAGCCACTTCACCTGT
>CM068315.1:25145561-25173061 GCA_034766995.1 Acanthacorydalis orientalis | reverse complement strand
AGAGTACATATCGAACAGAAAAATGTAAAACTCCTTCCTTCAACTCAGTTCAGAGTACATATGGAACATACTTTGTGTATTCGCAGTTCAACTATGATGGGATTATTTGTTTTTTGAATTTTCGCAGTTCGTGTATAAATATTCGTTTTCAACGAATGGGAAGAATTTTCTAAAAGCATCACTATCAGAAATTTAGAAACTGTTGAATAATAAATGAAAGTTTGAAAATACTTACAAAAATATTACAAGTAATACCTCTTAATTAAAATGTATAAAACATTCCATTTAAGATGAACAGATTAATTTTTCATTACAATAATTACATATTTTGTTATTTTTATCTTTTATTTTTTAAAAAAATGATATAAAAGTTATTCATTAATAGTTCTAAATATTTCACAATATTCTGCATTCTTTCCGGATACATTGATCTATATCAGGTATATAAATTAATTTGGTGCCTTTTATTAAAAACGAACGTTTACAGAAAAGTGGAATACGTTTCAATCCACTAAATATCCACCATTATTTTATATAACTTTACTCCATTTGTTGGGTAACTAATGAATCTGTTGTGAAAAAATGATGGTGGCTTTGAGTCGATGAAGTCGTAATGCATTTTCGGACCTCTTCTTCTGTTTTAGTATTTTTTTCGCATCTTATGCATCGCAATACTTTCTTCCAAAGCTAAATAAGTCATTCCCGCAGATTCGGCAGCATATTTTTTCAATTGATATGTAAAAAGTATGCAATGCCTAATATGTTTCTTTCGGACGCCATCGTGTTCACTACTGTTTTGTGAGGTTATGCCAACTGCTTGGCCAAGATATATACTGTTTTTAAATGTTAAGGTTGGCACTTAAAAATCCTAAAACGACGAGAAAATATTTTAATTTAAATTTTAGTTATGATTGCTTCAACTTAAAGGCACTGAATTAATTTGTATACCTAATAAAAGTTTTCACAGATGTCCAAATAAATTACATTTCTTTATATGTTTCTGCCTTGAAGCTTTTTAATTGAATTTTAGCTTTCTTGAATGTTTTATTTGTGTAAGTTTATTTTGAATTTGTTCTTGATTTCTATTCAATTTCTACATTACTTGTTCCTTCTTATATATCATTGTTTATTTTTTTTGTATCATATTTTTAGGAGTCCTTTTGATTAGTCGTTTATTTTTTTTTTACTTTTACGGTCTCTGTCAAACTAAGCTTTGTCATTTATATTTTGTTAGTTATTCCGCGCTCTTAAACCTCAACGAATCATTTAATCCTTTATATTGGCTGTAGATTGTCTGTTTTCTCTCTCTCTCTCTGTATATATATATATATATATATTTATATATATATATATATATAGAGAGAGAGAGAGGTGGTTTGTATGGTGAAAAATGAATTCATTTGTGAATCTAAATAAGATACATTTTGTTATTTGAATAAGCCTCATATTATCAAAACATGTATATGTGAGATTTCCGCATTTCGAATTACAATAATATTCTACTTGTTAAAAAAAATGCCTATATAATACATTGAACAGAAACTGTCGTTCGATTCAATCTTCGATTTCCTGTTCGACTGTGTACGCACAGTTGTAAGTCATATCGATCACGTATAATTTCGGTAAATTTCAACAATAATATGCACTGCTTGTCCATATTAACGTAAATGTGTCATCAGAAGTACAGGAAGAGGTCGAGGAAATCATGTCCGGTGAACAGTTACAACGCGGAAACGATCAGTGTCGCACTTGTGAACGTGCGGCACTTGTGTCATTCGCAACAATACTTCATTAATTGATAGCAATATTTAAATTTTTTTTTGCTATGCACGAAGCATATATTTTCTTCTGACGTCTTGTCGTCGATAACGGTTTGTACAATTTTATGGAGTTTTATGATGACAGTATCTCTATTAAAACTGAAGTTTATAAGATTCAAGGCAATGGCAATGTGCTTTCCCATAAAATTAATTTATATTCAAATGATTTGATGAAACTTTTCATAAATTTTTCTAATTTTAATTTCAAATATATTTTATACAAATAAATAAAGATAAAAAAACACTCCATTAAATTAATATTTCATTTTATTGATCTCAGATTGCTAACACTTTTTCAAAATCGGTACAGAAAGCACGTAATAGAAATGACACTCTATTTCATTAGCCTTAGATTGTTTATAGTTGTTTAAAATCTATTAAAATATTCGTTTCTATTCGCCTAATATAAAACATATCGATTTAAAACATTTCTCTGATTATTCATCGACGTGTTCCTAATCAAGACATTTTCGCTCAATGTGAAAATGTCTTGATTAGGAAATGTGAACGTTCGTCTCCGATAAACTGACAAGAGATTGTTTTTTAAACTAGGTATGACTATAATAATCCAAACGAAACACTACCTATCTATTATACCAATTATTATTTCATTGACTTCTATCGAGACCTCGTCTTACTGACCTTCGGAATCCAAAATGATCTCCCACATTCGATTTGTTATTAAAATACGCCAATATCATTGCGATAGTTCTTGGTCAAGATTTATTATACTCAGGAATTATTCCTTATATATATATATATATATATATATATACTGTTAATACTTGTTTAAAAGAAATCACAAAGTTTGAGGGGAAGAAAAGTTGACAATATTAGGCTGGTAAAACCATAATTGCGGTTTATGATCTTTAAATTCATATACATTTTTCTCTCTTTTGACTTTCCTAGCTGTTTTAAATGGTCCAGAACAGCTGGATGATTTACACCTAACTTTTGTGCAAGCTCTCGAATTGTGCGTGGTTCTGATTCAATTAACGCCTTCAGTTGCTCGTTATGATCTGAAGAAGGACTGCTTTACCACCCGTTTTGAACTCATACAAAAAATGTACTCTTATTTGCTTCTTTCCATCTTTAATTCAATAGCCCAATTTGAAGCAAAATTAATAATAAAATCAAAGTCGATGTTACCAAAATACAGACCGAAAATGCATTTTAAAATGATATCAACATGAACACGATGAAACGACACTTTCATTGAAAAAAATAAGATTAGAATTCAGACAACAAAAACCGCAATTATTTTCCTATCAACCTAATAATTAGTAAACTTAAAGATTAAGATATTACTTGTTCTTGAATCTATCTTTCTGTCTTTTATAATAGAAATATAATTCATTTAAAATTTATCTATGTAAAAATAAATCATTTTGAAGAAGAAAATTAGGGATTTATCGGCCGTTAAACTGAAATAGTTTTTTTTTCAAATATTATATTTAATTGCTTTTAATAATAGCATGTTCTTTTAACCCATTTTTTGTTTATTCTAAATAATGTATGTAGTATCATTTGATACAAATTAATGAGATTTGGATTATTATATTAAAGAATTAGAGTTGAAACCCTCTGATTTATTTAAATATTTAGATTTAAATTAAATCTAACAGTAATATCATATATTAAATATTTTAGTAAAAAGCGATTATTGAATATGATTAATCAACATTATTTGTAAAGAAGATCATTATTGATCATTTTTGATTGTTGCTTATGCGCATTTCAACGGTGTTACTATCACTCTCAGAGCGTCAAGGGAGTGAAAAATCTGTACGTTGGTACACAGATATAAGCACGGTCTTACATACAAGTCTGGAAACGGCGGTATTAAAAACGTTACCACTTGTTGGTCGATCTTTTTAATAACAATTTCGGACAACACGCGACGCCACCCATAAAGGAATACACTCCCTCCTTTATTTTTCACAGTATAGCGCGAATTTTAAATATGTATTAACAAAGAAAATTGTTAAATGAGCGCAAGTGCGCGATATTTATCATCTTTTAATACTCTATAACATTTTATTACCTTTTAATACTCAACTTCCATGAAAATTTGATTAGTAGAAAACGCTATTAGAATTACGTTATTATTACAAAAGCCCTAGCAAATAAGGTATGGTTAGATAGAGTGTATCCCTCTACGGGTGGCGTCGCGTAGTGGTGGAAATCGTTATTAAAAAGTTCGACTAACAAGCGGTCCGTGTTCGCTACTGAAATTAAAGACTGTGGATATAAGCATAAGCAAGGCATAAGCAACAATCAAAAACGATCAAGTATGATTTGTTGAACATTTTTGAGCAAAAAAAAAACATTTTTGTGGCTTGTAAAATAAAAAATGAATTCGTTTGTCAAATAAGCAAATTCGTACTAAAAGATAACAAATTGTTGTTAAATATAAAATGTTAAAATATATGTTGCTGGAATATGAAATAATGTTGCAAATATATAAACAACTAAATGATGCACTAAACCAGCGATTCCCAATTTTTTGAATTCAGAGAATCCCTATATTAATCTGAAAAATAATATAATAATATAATCTGTGGATTTTCTTCCCCAACTGCACAGCTCGTTGTATTTCTTTAAGACCGTTCATAATGTATACTATTTGTTTGCAAAATTAATTTCTTACGAACCCCTCAGATGTAACCCACGGACCCCCGGGGATCCGCGGACCACAGATTGGGAACTACTGCACCGAACGATTCGTACGTAAACAGAAGAGGTATAAAAATATGTATATATGAAACATAGAATAACAGTAGCTTTCTTTCATCATGTTTTACTACTTTCGTCCACTTTATGGATCTTAATTTTTTTATTTTATTCACAGTTGTTTAATAAAACTTTGTATATTATTTTCGAATTATGAGCACATGTTGAATCTAATGATTAAAAAAACAATATAGAGAATATTAGATAAAAATAATAAAATTTATGATGGATTCTTTTAAAGTTCTTTTATATATCCATAAAGAGCTTGATATGCATACAAAATATGTATATAAAAAAATGTCATACTATAGTATGACATTTTTTTATTATAATAACCTCTTTGAATGTAAATATTTTATAGAAAAAATATCATTACATAGTAAACATATTCCTTTGGAAAGCTGTTTTAATACATTTTCTATTACTTGTTGAATTTATTTGAATATATAGAAAAACCATATAATAATCTTAAATAAAACAACTTTTACTGATATGATTCTAAATGAATGATACAATTAGATATTATATGATCTGATAGATCAATTCGCACCTGCCAAAAGGTTAAAGGTTATTTAAATTGAAAAAGAATTGTTTCAGATATACAATTATATAAACTTTTAGTGTATCTTGATTATAACAGACATTGTCAGATTTATTTGTACCTTGTCGCTTTGAAGATGATGGCATCGTCATTGATTATATATATATATATATATATATATATATATATATATATATATATATATATATATATATATATTTGTGTGTATGAGTAAATATTTGCATGTATGTATCCTTATGTTATGTATTTACAATAGAAAACTGGATGACCAGATTGATTGGTTTGTAAACGATTGGTGTACAAGCTTGGTGGCTTGTCAAACGTTCACTTTATCCATGAAAGGGCACAATTCAAGTCGTACTTTGTCACACTCCAAATCAGGAAACGTGGCACCACGCGACGACCTCCAACGACCTCGCTTTTAATAGTCTTTGTCTTTTTCTAATACTTATAAATTGAAAAAAAAACTAGCGTCCAGTAAATACCATATATGAGTACATACATACATACATACATATATATATATATATATATATAATGTACATGTTTGTAAAAATATATAAAGTTTATCAGAAAAAGTTTATGTATGAAAATAATTGAATCCTACATCGTGAACTTGACGTTAATTAGAGCTGCGAACAGTTTTAAATATTGATTTTGAAACTTTTTTCTGAATGTTTTCGTAAATTAATTGGATTGTGATTAAATCAGTGTTTTTATTTGCGAGAAAAGTGTAAAATTAACCGAAATTTAGGACTTTTTTAGAGTTTGTTGCTTGATATGTATTAAACAAAATCGATTCGAATAAAAGATGTAAATTAATTAATAGTACTGTTTAGAAAATTGTTTCACTCTGTTAACTATTTTATAACAAATAAATTCTGAGTTTATGCAAAAATAAATTGTATTATCTTATTGAAAAAAAAAAATCTTGTATAGAACAAGGTAATGTAAAAAATAACGCGTGTAATATACGTATTTTTGACAAATTCCTGTAATTTGATTAAATTTACATTTCAGAGAGATATCTGCATGCTTTTTTTGTATTTGTTATTATCTGGTCTTAAACAATAATTAACTCTGGATAGATTAGTAATGAAATAGAACCAAAAAATGTCACTGTTATAACGAAAAAAAAACACTACAATACAGTGTTGTCGCTCTGGCTGAATTTATTTTCACGAAGTAATCCTTTCGTTACTTCAAAAGTCACAAGAATTTTTTCTGGTCAAAAACTTCCTACGAATTGTTTTTGATCGTTTTTGAATGTTGCCTATACGGATTTCGGTGGCGATGCCATCATCTTCAGAGTGCCAGGGTATAGAAAAATCAGATTTTTCTGTTCCTCTATACCGCTCAATTTTTTCTGTACCTTGGTACTCTGTATATAATGATAACGCCATCGAAATAGTTTCGATTATTTACAATGAGATAGCTTATCAATATTCAAAGTAAAATATCAAGTTTAAATAAAGTTTTATACCATATGCTACGTTTCAGCATAAAAGTTATGTAAAAATCTGTTTGTTGAATGCGTTGTACAATAATAAGAAAATATATCAGAGAAATAAAGTAAATCAATTCTTTACTATTTATATATATATATATATATATATATATATATATATATATATAATTTAATATATATATATATATATATATATATATATATATATAATATTTTAAAAGTATCTCATGTTAAAGTAAATGATTGAAATGTATCGCCCACTTCTTTTGATTTATTTGGATTTAAATGACTTTTATTCCAAACGATCTTAATTGCTAACGGTTTCGAAGTCCTCCATATATCCATATGCATATAGCTTGTTTCGATAACCGTGACATAAATATAATTAAGTATATTTTTTATAAATATAATTGTTTAAATAAATGTAGAATGTATTTAAAAATTGGCATAAAAATGATAAAGTGGGATTTAAGACATGATTGTTTTTCAATTTGGTTAGATTCTTCTTAGTCTCTTTCCTTTTATTTATATATATATATATATATATATATATATATATATATATATATATATATATATATATATATATATATATATATATATATATATTTAAACTGTAGTTATTAACAGATCAAAAACGGTTCCATTTGATAAAAAGCTTTGAGTAAAAGAAAATAAATGATTCGAATTGAAAATATGATTCAATCCAGAGAACACCACCAATTATTATGTTTTTATTTACAAAATACAACGTGCACACGACAATTGGACAATGATGGAGAGTGTAACCTGTGTTAAAACGAGACGACACGATTCTGAACGCGTGCGATACGTATCTCCTTTTAAGGCAATCTGGACCATATTTGGAATCGGCCGATTCTAAATATGGTATTGGGCGGCACGGTGATCGGCTAGTATATACCTACCCACTTGGGCAAGTACCAACACGATACTTGCGATTGTCACACGCCCCCACTAGATGTAATATTGCAGAAATTAAATTTCTTTTCCAAGATAATTATGATTGCTACGTGAAAAATGTACCATTTAGTCCGTACTATTTGTTTTCGTATTCTAATTTTATTACCAGAATGTAGTTTTACATGCAGATGAATAAAGATATCTGTTTAGGTCATATTACCGTCATTGCATTTAATCTCAGACTGTCATGTATGTTATGTCCTTGTTGGCGATATTACGATAAAATTAACAAATCAATTAAAATTGATATTTTTACAATCATTTTTCTCAGTCGATGAAATTAAAATACAACATTATTTGATTATATTCTTATGAAAATTAAAATTTTTTGATTTTTATTAATGATTTCAAGTATTTTCAAATTTTTTATCGAATGTGTTGTCTGTCTCTTTTTCTCTTTATTAAAAACATATAATGATAACTTTTTTTATGCATGTAAAGGAGTTTGAATTTGCAATCTAAATATATGACATACGTCGTTTCTTATTACTTGGTAATAATATGAGTGGAATGTAATTGGTTGTTTGTTTAAACTTAGGCGGAGCTAAAAAAACTAAACGAAACACCAGCACGTTTTACACTTGTCTATTGTGAATACAGCATTGTGTGTTCATACGTTAAGGAGTATACATGTGTGTCTCTTTGTTGTTATTGTTATTATTTCAATCATCGTATTATCGTCGTTCATGACGGAAGAAGTTCTTTCACAACACGACCGTGATTTGTTTGTTTATTATGGTCGCAGTCGAAACCATCGCAAATCATCAGTTATTACGAAAGTGTTGATATTGCCACAACAGTGTATGTTTATGTTATTACAATCTAGTTATTGTTCTTGTATGTGTCAAACGTGCGCGTCAACATTTATTTATAGAAAATATGGAACCTCCTGGAGGACGTGGAGATTCGAGATTTAATTTAGCGTACAGTATGAATTTATTAAGCGGCGAAACGGCCGCAGATATCTATGGAACGAATCCGTTAGGAAGAGGTCCTCAAAATAATACTAGTTTACCACAAATGACAAACACGAGACATAGTATGATATCGACGGTGTGTGGTAGTCAGAGGAATACATCGAGTGGTATGAAGAGCAACACGCCGGAATCGTGTTACGACGAGCATAGGGGTATGACATCTGCACAAAGTTTGGGGTTAGATTCGTGCGGTGTGTCTGAAATTGACCAAGATCAGTATACGTCGATGCAGCCAAAGAAATCACCACCAAGTAATGGAAAAAAGACCAAAGGACGTGTTAAAATCAAAATGGAATATATTGAGAATAAATTAAGGCGGTACACTACGTTTTCGAAACGAAAAACTGGAATAATGAAAAAGGTAGGCTAACACACCACGTTTACAATACTACATCTGTCATTCTTTCGTATTCACGTCGTATTCGTATTAATTATTAATGTATTCTGTACATTAATTTTAAATGACTATAATATTCTTGTACATGTGCGTAAGTGTTATCGTTTCGTGAACATCATTTCTAAAACTCCGATTATTTTACATGTAATTCAACATAACCTATACACAAACTGAAGGAGAGTGTGCTATGCGTTTGTCAAATGCGTGTGTTTTCGGTCTCGTTTACACTCATATGCATTGCAATATGTTGTGCTCTCTTAGGTGCTGCACAGTCTTAACTGTTGTATAAGGCGATTAATTTCTACGTGATATTTTCAAAGTTTTCCGATTGTTTTACCAGGTCAGCTTGATAATTTTCACAAATATTCAATATTCTACTCGAATAGAATCTTTTTGTTGTCTCGCGTGCGTGCTAATCAGTAGGAATCACATTAAAATGTACAAGTGAAGTTGCAGATGACGTTTGTACATTCTGAAATTGTAGTCATGTCCAGATATCGAGTATCAAGTGTACTGGATTTTCATATGTTAAAGGTGTAGATGAACAGGTCACAGTTATTTCACGATAGAAAGCTCGAGTCTACATACAAATGAATTATTTAAAACAATGTACTGTACTGTGTCGAATATTTCCTTATATGAAATATATTTGTATAATTTTTTCCTGTTTTTAATATTATATCGAATCTGTATTGCGTATAGAAATATTTTTGTATTCAATGTTGTTTAACTGTACATTTTTTGTTCCATTTTATTGTTAAATATATAAAAAGCAAACATTCGGTTTTATTAAATATGTAAAAATTATATTTTAGTGTCTGAATTCAATGTTATTATGACGAATATTATTTTATTGATAGTTTTGTTATTTTAAAGAAGCACTGTTCTTAATTATTTCTAGAACAGATTTACAAATATGTGTTGATTTTTCTCTATAGGTGTATACTTTTTATATTTGTTTATGTTATTGGCTAATAAATGCTATATCATTTAAAGCAATATTTATACATGTTTTTATTTCTAGGATTCGATATTGATGTTTATTTTAATGAATTCCAATGATATATTAAATTGAATTTAATTTTACTTAATAAAATGTCTCGTTATTTATATTTGTATTCACTGAACAGAAAATCGATTCTGTGTATACATTCATCTTTTTCCATACTTTGTATTCAAACATACGTATAGTTATTATTCATATACCCCTCCCCCTTATATGTAATCTTATAAACAGTTCAAGCTATTATAACATTTGAGTCGTGTTAATTTTTTAAAAATTATACTTTGAATTTAGTTGAAAAGTTCCGAAAATAAATATTAGTTTTTTTTTTAAATATTAGGTGTATAAATTAATTTGATGTCTTTTTTCTAGAAAATGAATGTTTATGGAAAAATGGAATACATTTCAGTTCTCAAAATAACCCTCATTATTTTATATATCTTTGCTCCATCTGACGAATCCTTTGTCGAAAAAAGATGGCAGCATTGAGTCGACGAAATCGTCAATGCATTTTCGGACTTCTTCCATTGTTTTGGCATGTTTTGTCAGTTACAACACCTGCCCCCAAAGTTAAACAAATTATTCCCGCGGATTCGGCTGCATGTTTTTTCCAACTGGAATACGAAATGTATGCAATGGCTAATGTAATGCTTTTCAGTCGCCATCGTGTGCACAACTGTTTTGTGAGGTTATGTCATCTGCTTGGCCAAGGTATATAGTGTTTTTAAATGTTAAGGTTAATACTTCAAAATCCTAAAACGACGAGAAAATATTTTAATTTAAAACAGAGTTATGGTTGATTCAATCTAAAGGCACAGAGTTAATTTTGACCTAATAAAAAAAATGTTTTTGTATACGTCTGGTCTTTTTTTGATTATTATTTTTTTTTATATATTACGTTTAATAGAGCGGTTTATATATTTCGAATAATTCAGTTCGTTTTTTAAGTAATTTAATTAATTAAAGCGCTAAATAAGTAATTGATGTGTCCTTAATATACGTTTACTTAAATGGTGTATTGATTTTTGGTAACAAAATTCTTCTATTAAAAGTGTTATTAAGTCACTGCTATTATTAAAGTTTTTAATTCATAGTTTATAGTTTAATATATATAGATTTATTTTTAATAAGATCGATATTTTTCTTCTATTGAATTTTCTATTCTTCCACAAACCATATTATGATCAATAATGTTATCTTTTGCAATTTGGGAGAGAGTGTCAAATTCATTCCTGAAAGTAAATTGAGCTACAGTGCTAAAAACTGTAATGATATCTTTCTTTTAAACGAATAATATCAATAGATGGATGAAAAAGAAATAAATTTATTGCACAGTTTATAATTTATTCACCTCTTTTGCTTAGTAAATTTAGATTCATCGCTAGGAAAAAAAGTTTTTAGTTTCACGAAACACAATTTAACGGATATCACTATTATTCTAATATTAAATTTACATTTATTTTCAAATATTGTCAATATTCGTGAGGTTGCAACATGATTTCGTTAATCGATTACTTTCCAAACTAAATTTTCATCATTGTCAAGAAGACGAATATATTTTTTCTCATTATTTTATTAATTTTATTTTTTAAATAGTGCGTTGTAACAAGAACTCGTTTGAATCATTGCCGCTATTGAGTTGTGATTGATTTTTTAAAATATTTAGTGGATTGAGTGTTATGTTATACTCATTTGTTTTATATATATATATATGTATATATATATATGTATATATATATATATATATATATATATATATATATATATATATATAATTTGGCGCAAAAAGAACGAAGAAGTTTAAAACATTAATATTTTTTTTGTAGTATTTTCAACTTTTTTTATTTTTTAAAATATAATAAAAGGTTGAAGAATTTTTCATAATTACATATGAAAAAAGGCATCACATAAGTGATGCGTATTTTCGGAGTTACAACGTCAAACCCTCTCTAAGGCATTTTCCAATACTTCCATGAGGTTTTCTGGACATAAAGGTTCAGTTTCTTCGCGTATATTGTTCTTTAGCTGTAGGAGGGTTTTTGGCTTATTGACGTATACACGTTCTTTTAAGTAACCCCAAAGAAAAAGTCGGGAGGGCCCAAATCAAGTGAACGCGCAGATCAGTTAAAATCACTGTTTCTTGAAATTATGTGTTCGCCAAAAATGTCCCGTAAAATTTCCATAACGGATCCTTACTGTGTGCATTGTGGCTCCACCTTGTTAGAACCACATCTGTGGACGATTGTCAACAGCTGGCTTCAAAAAAATTTCTACCATCGTACGGTATTGAGCACCATTTATGATAACAGCAGTACTGTCTTCATTTTCGAATAAATGAGGGCCTATAACCCTTTCGGATGTCACTTCGCTCCAAATATTACACTTAAGTAGGCGTAATTGTCGTTGTTGAAGTACTCTTGGATTTTTTATAGTCATATTCAACAGTTTTGCATGTTCACGAAGCCATTTAAGTAGAAATAAGCTTCGTCTCTCATATTTAAATTATAAATAAATTCATAACTTTCTTCTGCTTGATGGTGAAAACGAATTGAATAATCAAGGCGATGCTGATAATCTGTTGGCTTAGCTCTTGTACCAGTTTCACTTTGTATGGGAACATTTTTAAAGCGGACAAAATCCTTTGCAGTGACCTCCGAGTTATTTCAAGTTGGGTTGAACGTCTTCTTGTTGCCGTTTCAGGACTTGGCTTAATACTCTTCTGTTCACTTTGAATATTTTCCTTATTTAGAATCGGACGATGGCTTCCAAATTCTGGACGGTTACTAACGGCACCTTGTTGTCGAAAACGTGCAACCAAAGGATTAGTCATTGATTTCGATGGTCCTGTTCGAACATCAAAGTAACGACGATATTGCTCGCTGCGTCAAAATAATTGAATGCTGATTTTTAAAATAAAATTCAATTATTTTAATACGTTGGTCCGTCATGTACCTTTCCGTGATAAATTCCTAAAGTTTTATTTATAAAATTCTGAAAAGAAGAGAAAAACATTTAAACAAAAAAAATAACTATTTAAATCCATCCGTTCTTTTAGTGACATCCTATATATATATATATATATATATATATATATATATATATATATAACACACACATAAAACATACACACATATGTATCTGTTGTGTGCGTACACTAGGTTCACAAACATACACGTGTATATGTGGACCTACTCATAGTTGCCCGCGGCAATCCATCGTTGTAGATGATTGACGGACTAATAAATATGACGCCGGTTTACAAAAAGAACTTTTCAGTGTTATAATAATCGGCTTTAGAAAGAATCAGTGCTAATACAATGTAGGATGCTTGAGTATACTTTTGTGTGTGTGAGTTTCTGCGGGTTTTTTTTTATTTCTTTCCCTATAGACACATGTTGTTAATCTGTTCTATTTGATATAAATATTATTAAAATAATTGATGAGAAGTATTTGAAATAGGAATATGAAATGATGAATTTTACTATTTGAAGTAAAAAATAGTAATTTTCTGTTATTACTGTGGTTAAATATATATATATATATATACATACATATATATATACGAGGGTGGTCCCAGAAGTACCCGACCCAACAAAGAAAACACAAAAATTTTGGAAAAAAATGTATTTATTTTTCAACATAATCTCCTTTCAGCTCTATACAGTTTTCCCAGCGATGTTCAATAAGTTCGATACCCTTTTTATAATAAGAACTGTCTTGCTCCTCAAAATACCCATTAACTGCCGACATCACTTCTTCATCGTTGGGAAATTTTTGACCACTGAGCCATTTTTTCAAGTTTGGGAACAGAAAATAATCCGAGGGGGCTAAATCTGGAATAGGGTGCATGAAGTAGCAATTCAAACTTTAATTCATTAATTTTGGCCATTGCAATAACGGATTTGTGAGTTGGTGCATTGTCTTGATGAAACAACGCTTTCTTCTTAGCCAAATGCGGCCGTTTTTGCTTGATTTCTTCGCTCAAACGTTGCAATAAGTTCGCATAATACTCGCCGTTGATAGTTTTTCCTTTTTCAAGATAGTCAATGAAAATTATCTTACGCGCATCCCAAAAAACCGACGCCATGACCTTTCCTGCAGATAAAACGGTCTTCGTCTTATTTGAAGCCGGTTCTCCCTTTTCAGTCCATTGTTTTGATTGTTCTTTTGTCTCGGGTGTGAAGTGATGGATCCATGTTTCATTCATGGTTATGAAACAGCGCAAAAATTCTGCTTTGTTGCTGTGAAACTTCGCTAAACACTCAATTGAAACATCTTCACGACACTGTTTTTGCTCGAGTGTGAGCAAACGCGGCACCCATCTTGCACACAGCTTTCTCATGTCCAAATTTTCAGATAATATGCGATGTACCGCACTTTTTGAAATGCCTACTATGTCTGCTAGCTCGCGCACTTTCAGTCGACGATCATCCAGTACCGCTTTGTGGATTTTCTTCACCATTTCTGGAGTCGTCACCTCATTTGGTCGACCACTGCGATGCTCGTCTTGGCAGCTCGTACGGCCTCGTTTAAACTCTGCTACCCAATATTTCACTGTTGTAAACGAAGGAGCAGACTCACCCAGAGTAGAATCCAGTTCAGCTTTTATATTGGTTGGGCTGAGGCCTTTCAAATAAAAGTATTGTATCACGACCAATTTTCCCTGAAAACGTGAATGACCAATTTTCTCCATTTTCACATATTCACTGAAAACGTTCACTATTGATGGCTGCCAAACAAATACTAAACAACGTGGCTCCTCAAACTTGAAACATATGCTTTATAGATTGTGTACTTTCTAATACAGTGATATTTTTCAAATAACTACCGCCATCTCTAGGTCAGGCCGGGTACTTCTGGGACCACCCTCGTGTATATATATATATATATATATATATATATATATATATATATATATATATATATATATAATGTGTATGAAACAACCATTTATCAAATAAATTTAACCCTTTGTTTACTAAATTAAAATCCAAAAATGGAACAATGTATTTTTCACTATGAAGAGGAATAATATTTGAAAACACAAGAAATGATGTTTTTTTTTAAAAAAAAACAATGTAGATTTGATCAACTTTTTCTTTTGGATATAGAAGTCTCTTAAAGTGAATTATGAACCATTGATTATTTAATATCAGTTTTTATTTATGGGATTTAAAATTTTCGACAGTACATTGCGGGTTGTGTTCTTATAAGTAAATATGATTTATGAAAAATACTTGTTTGAATTGTTTTTATAATAGTTATCTTTTTCTATTAACTTTTTGAAGTAATAGTAAACACTTAGGATCCGAATGACCTTAGTTACCGACAGGCCCTTAAATCTCGAATAACCAACCAAGTAAATATTCGAGTAAAAAATAATATTTGAGCTTGAAAAAACATGTTTGTAAATTTTCTAATTTGTGACAATGAGATTTTCGAGTTCTTTTTATAAAATGTGCGGAGTTTTTAACGATAATATAAAAAAGTTATATAGGATTGGCAAAAATTCTCTATTTTCTTTAATATGATTTAAATGATGTGATCAGGGGTAGATCGGCGATTGTTTAGATATATTTCGTTAGACCGATTACCCTAATGAGTCTCTCAAATTCTAAACATACTGAATTTGGTAATTACTAACATAAAAATACTGTTTTGTATAAAAAATATCGTATTGTCCAGAATATAAGATGAGTTTTTTTCCACAGATTTTCATTAAAAAACAAGGGCCGTCTTATATTCTGCTCTTCAGAAGTGAAGGCTGGCACGCCACTGTAGACGTTTTAAATATGTATATGTGTACTTTTTGTAAATATTATTTTCAATTAAAACGTAAATCAACATTTTTTTTATCGTTTTCTTTAGGAAAACTGCGTGCGTCTTATAATAGAGGTTGTAAAAATTCCTTTTTATTGATTTCTTTAAAAATGTTGTGATTGATTCAACTTAAAGGCACTGAATTAATTTTTACACCTTATATATTCTCCTGATTATTCTTAAAAAGTGTGAAAGGTAGCAACAATATAGTGAACAAATATTAGTCTTTTTCATTTTAATGATAATAGACATTTTTGATACTCCAGTTCTGACACTGTGGCTAAATTCACTTTTATAAATGAATTCCCTATTTGTTCCACTTTTATAGAATCATTGTCAAATCGCTAAGCTACAGAAAAAAATATTTTTTCTCAATTTTTTTTTTTGTATATTGCCACTTAAAAGATGATGGGATCATCATTGAAACTTATTATCAACACTCGAAAATAATTGAGCATTTGCGACCAGAACATTTTTTTTATGGTTTGTAGGATGAGAAAAGAATCGATTTGTGAAAGGAATTTTAGAATTATTTAAGACTATAGATTTATATTCACATTACAATATGAAAAATCTGTAAAATGAAACGATTATAAATACAGTATATATAATTAATATATAAATATGAGAGTATAAATAACTGAAAATTTCTGTTACGTCGTTAATTGTAATCCAAACATTGTTGTTTATGCTATGAAAAACGTGTATATAAATAATGTGATATAGTTTTCATTTAGTGGTATTGCCACTTAGAGTGAATGATTGTAGTATTTCACAGATGATAAATCAAAATTTTCTATATCTTGTAATTAAAATATATTTTAATTTAAATACAAAATAAATTTTATTAAACGAAAATTATTTACATTTTGTTGTACAATGTGTTTGATTGCTTGGCATTCTGGCGGCGCCTGTGCCACAAAGTATTTAAACTTATGTTGTAGGAACGATTGCGAATTAATTGTAGGATTTGATGAACGTATTTTGACCATCCGAAAACATTTTCAAAAAATTGAGATTCAATAAATTTCCTTAGCAGTTTGTACTTTTGTCACATTCTTGCTGATATAATTCTTTGCCTATAGCTAGTGTTAACTTTTTTAATATATATATATATATATATATATATATATATATATATATATATATATATATATATAATTTGCTTATCCGTTTTGATAGGTAGATGGAGGGTGTATTTATACGCCATCCGAGAAAGAGTTACTGTCGCCATGTACTGTATGGCCAGGCACGCACTTCAACTCTTAATTGACCGACAGTTTGTCGGTATAGTGACGTCTGTGGGAATATATGGCTCTATGTCACATTTACCTCAATTAATAATATAGTTTATTTTAGCTTATGAACTAATTTCATTTGATATTTTTACGTAAACTATTTTTTAGATATACAAATATTTTATTGATATATATATATATATATATATATATATATATATATATATATATATATATATAATAAACGAATAAACGAACAAATATGTGCATATAAAATAGTAATTTCAAAAATATGATTTTGATTTACCTTCTGTTTACTGAATTAATTAAAATGAAAAAAAAAAAACAATTTATGGCTTATTTAGTTCTGATTATTTGCATATTTTGTTCTCAGTTTCACTTTATTTCATATGGAGTTGAAGTTAATATTTTTGAATTATTCAAGTTTGATCGATTTCTAGCTATTTAACACGTCGATTAAGTTTGTTTGTCTTGCTGTTGTCATTGTTTTTCTCATTTCAAATATTATTGCTGTTTTTTTTTAATATCAAAAATACTTGAGGCCTTTTGCTTTACAAGAATTTTATTATACTTTATCTAACTGGTATTTATATTAAAATTTATAGAGTGAACTCTAGTAAGAAATCGAAAAGAAATTTTCCTTATTTTACAGTTTAATCCTTTGTTTACTGAAATAATTAAACATGGAACAATACAATTTTTATTATGAAAAAAGAATACGTTCGAAAACATATAAAAAACAGATTTATTTAAAATGGAAATTTTAGAACGAGTCTTTTTTTAATTCGAACACAGAAATCCCGCGAGGTGAATGATGAATCATTGATAATTTAATATCAGGTTTTGTTTAACGGACTTGAAAGTCTCGCCACTACACAAAGGGTTAAAGTTGAAAATGAATTTATTAAATAATTGTGCATGATTGTAATCATTGAATTTGTCTAAAATAGGAATAATCTGAAACGTATTTATAAATAATTTTCGGGTGATTATATGTGTTTCTAACTTTTTGGAAAGTGCGGAGGATGCAGAATGTATCAATCGAGCCGATAACATCACGTAATACGATATTTTGTGGCCTCGAGCATGCGTGATATAAAGATGCGTAGGCACGCGCGCGGCTCACGTGCCGCTCGTGTGTAGGCGTTTTACAGATCCATAGAGCCGCCGTTACGCTTCCAATTGTTCTATCCAAAAATATATTTACCTGATACTGTAGAACTTGATGTTATGACTCGATACTTGATAAATTGTTGAAACTTGTATATGTGATGCAGTAATTGCAGTTAGACACATCGAGTCGTTGTTCGTGTGTAGATGTTAAATGCCCTTGAGTAGTGTTTTGTATCATGTACTGCTCCATGCGATTGCGTTTAGAATATAAGAAGGTAGAAGAGTTGGTTAATCGATAAGCATTTATCTTGTTCATTTGATTAAATATACTTGTGTAAACATATTAGTTGAGATAATTTTAAAAAAGTCCGGTATTCACAAAGTGCTGATGTTTCATTCCAGTTCAGGTAGTGTGGTTAAATTAAACCATTAACAATAATCAAAAATGATCAGTAGTGATATATTGAATGTTTGATTAGAAAAATGTGTGTGTTTCGTGGATGAAAAAGAATTTTTTTGCGAACGTGAATTTTAGCCACAGTTTTAGAACTGTATTATAACAAAATCAGTAACATATCGATACATACATATTTAAAGAGTGTCTTATTCGAACTGTTGAATCATTTTAACTGTAATATGAATGTTTGTTAGTAGTTTACAAAAGATGTAAAGTTGAAAAATGTAAACTGTTTGTTGGGTTATTATTTTTTTAA
The DNA here is from genome assembly GCA_034766995.1 of Acanthacorydalis orientalis. Classification (NCBI taxonomy): domain Eukaryota; kingdom Metazoa; phylum Arthropoda; class Insecta; order Megaloptera; family Corydalidae; genus Acanthacorydalis; species Acanthacorydalis orientalis. The sequence goes on along the minus strand of CM068315.1, from coordinate 25,154,215 downwards.
AATTGCTTGATGATCGCACTTCTATCGAAATGATAACAGGCAACCATCAAAATTTATCAGTAACGATATATTGAAAGTTTTTGATCAAAAAGAAGTTTCTCTTGTCTTTGTTTCGGATTAAAGAAGAATTCATTTGTTTTGGATTTAAGAGATTATTATAAAAACTATTATTTATTTTTGGACATTTTTAGTTTATATATATATATATATATATATATATATATATATATATATATATATATATATATATATATATATATTAACTAGTATATGTGTGTTTATAACGCGTGATCAGTAATGTATTCATATTACCCGCATCTGTTTTATTTCAGTTAATATATACAGTAGTATAAAATACTAGTTCATTTGACTAATATTTATTTAAATAAGTTTTCTACGTTTAAATAAATGTGTTCATTTCTGATAAAAAAAAATACCTCGAGGCCTTTGACCATAGTCGATCTAAACCAGCATCATTAGGATCACACGCTGAGCTCTAACATTCACACCGTTCCTTTGATATAATTATAGCGTTCAACAAACAAAAATGCACTCAAGATAGCAAATAAAAAAAATCACACATGGAGAAGAAACTATTTCCTATCTGACACGGCTGAAGAAGTAGATAATATATCTTATATATGTATATATTCACACGTACACACATACTCGTACTGTGTATATCGATTGGATATATGTAACGACTTCGAGAAATGCCGTTACGTGCATCTGCTGCTCCGGCGCGACGTCGCGACGTCTCCCGGCGTCGTATAAATGTCGACAATGGTGTCGTACGTAAGTCACGTCGGGAGGCACGTGCACGCGTATCGGAACTTGCTGGTGCGTGCACGTAACGACCGGAAGAAGGTGTGTTGTCAACATGCGTGTTCGGCCCGGCTTTCGTTCGAATGCCGTTGCCTCGGGCGGCTTCTCATTTTGTTTGAAACGGAAACGAATGCCAGTGAATCTCACGCTGGGGAAATAATTTGGCGAAATGGACCATGTGTTTGGGTGTGTGTATGTGTATTGCTATGAAAGATTGTATTCCGATACTCGTTATCTCGTTTCGTTTCGTTCGTTCGCTCGTTCGTTCGGCTGTTCATTCGTTTGTAGCAGACAGTTTGTAGACGAACTCGTTTCGAGTTATTTGTTGTTATTGTTGTAGTTTCATTTTTTTTGCGCGCGCGTTTCGCCACGTTTGCGTGTGTATGTGAGTGTGTGCCAACGTTGAAAAGATTTTTATCATAGTTGATGAACGGTTGTATCGATAGTCCTGGTGTGATTTGTATCGAATTTGTTGTGCGCTTTTTTTTATCTTTTAATGATTAGATTTCTTTCTATTTTCCGTATACTTATGTGTAAATCTGTCCCTTCCTTTATGTATGTATATATATATATATATATATATATATATATATATATATATGTATATATGTATATATATATATATATATATATGTATATATATATATATATATATATATATATATATATATATATATATATATATATATATATATATATATATATATATATATATATGAGAGAAAGTGAATAAGTAAAGGGGCATTTAAGATAAAAAAAAACTTATTCTACATACAGGATTTTTATTAATGCTGTGGCGTATAAAACGTGCAAAAAATGTTAAAAAAAAAGTGGAAGAGGTCTGAAAATGTATTGACGACTTTACCGACACAAAGTTACCATCTTTTTTTCGATAAGCGATTCATCAGTTACCCGATATACGAAGCAAAGTTAAACAAAATAATGGGGCATATTTTTACGATTGAAATGTATTCCATTTTTCCATAAACATTCATTTTCTATTAAAAAGGCACATGACAATGTTCTACACAATCTCTCCTAACTTCTATGCATTTGGTCCAATGCTTTGTGAGCTTATGTATTCTGTCCTGAAAGAACATTTTTGGTCTCTTGTGCAGCCACTCGGATCAGATACATTCTGGGATGGAGAATATAGTTAAAATATTAAGTAGTAACGGGTACGAGGCACAACTATGTCACTGTTTGATACTTCTTATTTTTTATATTAAGTGTATAAATGAATTCGGTGTTTTCAGAAAAATTAAATACATTTCAATCCTCAAAATATGCCCATTTATTTTGTATATCTTTGCCCTGTATGTTGGGTAATTGGTTAATTCATTGTCGAAAAAAAGATGGTAGCTTTGAGTCGATGAAATCGTCTAAAGCTCTTCTCGGATATTACTCTCTCTATTAAACCGTTTTCCATTGATGTGATTTTGGAGACTTCGAAACAGATGATAATTTGATGGTGTAAGTCAGGGAAATAAGATGGATAATTCATAACTTCGCATTCATATTTCCTCAGTTTTTGGAGGGTTTCGCGGGTCGTATGAGGTCGGGCGTTGTCGTGGTGGAAAAATTACACCTTTTTTGTTTGCTAATGCTGGCAGTTTTTCATCAATGAATTATTTTAGCCGTACCAGTTGTTCACAATACAACTCCTTTGTGATGATTCGATTCTCTGGTAATGGATAATTCTTTCCATATCCCATCAAACAGACAGCATAACCTTTTTTGGATGAAGCCCTCCTTTCGTAGTTGAAGATGATGTTTCGTTGCGATCAACCTATTGTTTCTACCGTTTATTATTGTTATAAATAATCTAACAATTCTCTGACAATTCTCTTCAGAAACAGATCATTTTCCATTCGGCATAGATGAGAAATGCAAATGTTCACACGTTGTTCTAAATTAACGTCCGATAAATTGTCCAGAACCCACTGGCCCAGTTTAGAAACCTTACAAATCTTTTTCAAGTGCCGATGAATAGTTAAATATGTTTATTTGACCTTCTTGGCTAATTCTTCTACTGCTGAACTAGGATTTTGTTCCATAGTGTTCGCAGGATCTCATTATCAAACGCTTGAGTACGTCCTGACTTTTCTTCATCTTCAAGGCTGTAGTTACCGGACCGAAATCGTTGAAATCATCTTTGTTCTTGACGAAAACCAATAACATCTGAACCATATATTTCCCACAATTTTTTCACTGCAGTTATAGCGTTGTTGCCCTGATGAAACTCCTAAAGCAAAATATGCCCAATATTCTTTTTGGACACTGATAACTAATATTTTTTCTTATAAATTTACATGATAATTATTAATTTTCCACGGTAAGACTGAGAAAACATTACATACAATTGAGCAGCATATGTTAATGTATCTGATACGTTTTTGGAATTATTTGAAAAGAAATATATCATCCATTTCCACCTATATGGAAATACCCTATTAGTTATGGGTGACCTAATATTCCTAGATCATATAGATATTGGCTTATATTGAAACGATTAGTATTAATTGTTTTCTTTTTTAGGCATACGAGTTATCAACGTTAACGGGTACCCAGGTTATGCTTCTCGTTGCGTCCGAAACGGGGCATGTTTATACTTTCGCGACGCGCAAACTGCAGCCGATGATTACATCTGAAGCGGGCAAGGCGTTGATTCAGACTTGTCTGAATAGTCCTGACCCACCAGGCGGTGGTACTGGCATGGGTGTTTCTGGCGGTGATCAACGGATGTCAGCTACCGGCTTCGAGGAGACAGAACTTACATACAACATTAGCGACGACGACCTCAAAGTAAGACAACTAGTGTATGGCGGCGGCAACGGTGGCGGTGCTAGCGGTGGCATGTCCACCGGCGGCAATCCCCATCATTATTCGCATTTGGCTGAACAGGCCGCTGCAGCAGCGGCGGCCGCCGCTGCTCATCATTTGCAAGGACTGAGTCCTGGCGGTGGTGGTGGCGGCGGTCAGTTCAGCCAACAGTGCCCGAGTCCATTACCTCCATCGTCAGTTCCACCTCATCATCATTCGCACCCGCACCATCATCAGCACCATGGTGGCGGTGGAACTGGCGGTGCGGGTGGTGGACCTCCGTTGCCGCCTCATTCGCAACATCATGTGTATAATCCGCACCATCACCCTGCAACGCACCATCATATGACACACGCGCAACGATAGAAATGTTTCCTTTGAACAGAAACGGTAGTTTAAATTTAATAAATAATTTGATTAACACACCAGTTGTGTTTATTTCCAATAGGAACTTCTTTCCGGCCTTTGCTTCAAGTATATATTTGACCTATTTTATATAGGCGAAAATACTGTGCGAATCAGAATATGTTCCTGATTTGATTTTTGTAGTTTATTAGAACATTTACAATACTTAATTGTATAAGGTGAGAAGTAAATAATTCGTGACAGTGCCAGACAGACCTAGTCGATCCTTTGAAAATGAGATTTAGTCAAAATATTTATTAATCGTTATACTTTACAAATATTACGATATTTTTTTGACCAGTTCCACGTAAAGAAATACTATTGTCGTGAATACTTGTTAATATAATATAACAAATGTAAATGTTAAAGGTTTTTTTTTCTCAATGAAATAATGCTTCGAATAAAATTTTCATTTAGTATACAGATTGGATCGTTTATTTTACACGCTCTTTTTTATTTGCCTTTGCTTAAAAATTTGAAAAATGTTCTTAAATATCAAATATGCCCACTGTTTTTTTTTTATTTTTTTTTATTATTTTTTTTTAATACAGTAAAGATCGTTGGAACAGTTTAACTCTTTATGTACTCTTTGATATTAAATAATCCATTATTTATCTTTCACTCTAATAGTTCTAAAATTTGCATTTTTTTAATAAAATTTTGTTTTAATTTTTTTTTAATAATAAAAATTACGTTTCTGTACTTTAATTAATTCAATGCATAAAGAGTTAAATGATTTGTCGTCAAAGTAACGATAAAAAATATAATGTACTGTTTTAAAAAAACGAGTTAATAATATTTAAATGATAGTAACATTTGATAGAATTTATCTTATTTTGAAATTGAATAACATACTCATCAATATTAACTCTCCCGTTCCGGTGCGGTTAACTCGGTTGACCGCATGTTTTTATTTGCAAACATCTTTCTGTTACTAACAGAATATTGATATTCCTTGTTATTGTTTAGTACTATCAGTAATAATTTTTAAAAAATAATGATAGAAACCATAAATATTGCTTTAATTCTCTCTTTTATTTCTAAACCAACGTCAACCCTGCTACGCATGCGTTCAATAAATCTCAGTTTACTGATCATCAAACGTTTGGCGTTAGGAAGTAGAATGATATTTTTAATTATATTTATTTATTTTGTTACAATACATATTGGTATTGATACTTATCGGCGTTGTAAGGATTGTTTTTTATCTTCAACTGATTGAAAATCCTTCTTTTTCTTTATAAATAGTAATTTCCATGAAAAATATTAGCGGTAAACTGTGTTCACTGCATCGGAGTTTTAAAATGGCACCGGACTGGGAGAGTTAATATTTGTGGAGAATTATAAATATGTTCCGTTTTATCTTTTATAATTTAGATGTTAAAGTTGTAAGGCGTTTATATATATATATATATATATATATATATATATATATATGTATATATATATATATATATAATATGATAAAAATCGCTATTATGAGCCAAATCTGTGTTCACTAGCTAATAATTTGAAAGTGGGCGAATCTGACAAAACAATCCAATCAATTAATTTTTGCATTTTTATCGAATCAATCATTTAAGTTAATGATTTCAGTAGATTAACGACAGATCGATTGCATATTATTATTAAATATACGGTTGTGTGTCTAACACCTTCTCGTTATCCTTAAATCAATTGATCAATTTTTTTTGGTGGTGCTATAGAAAATAATTTGACTATTTTGCTATCACTTGATGGTGCGGTCATTGTTTTGTGTATTTGTGTATCTGTGTGTGTATATATGTTCGTGTGTTTTATATTTTGAGTAGATATCATTCTAGTATCTCTTATTTACAAATTGATTTAGTTAAATATTTGTTTTTGCGTGTGCTTTTGTTGTTGGTGTTTCAATAATCAGTGAACTGTATGCGATAGTCGTAAGGATTAATGAATGATTTTGTGCACAGATAGTTCCTTATCATTTTCATATTCTAATTATATTTCCTTTCACTACACAAGACGACAAAAATAGTGTAAAAAAATGCTCTCTTTTGCCAAGTGTGTTATACATTACACTCTGTTGCAAGGGAAAAAATGTTTGCCAAAAGAATACGGAACATTATCAAATGTTCACTGTTTCTTCTCGAATTTATTTCTATTCGCGTAATGTATTTTTGCGAAGAACTAAAATAATTTCCGAAAAAAAAACAGTGCCAAGTTGTGAAAAGATCTATGCTATGAAGAATATATTTATATATTGACACTATTACCTATATATTTTTAGTATAGAGATTTTTGAATTTTTCTTACTACTAGAGTCAATTTTAATTCTATGGTATGACAAATTTTTTTATGATTTGTTTTTCAGTACAATTCAATTTTAGAAATATGTGACGTTATTGTATTGAAACTTATTACATTTTTAGTAGATCAAATTCTTGGCGAGTAAGGAGAGTTTTTTTTTCTTGATACAGAAAAAAATAACGCGAAAATAGTTTTAGAAATAGAGAAGCATTTCTATGTAGGTTTATTATGAGATGAAGGGATACATTCTTAAAATATAATTTTGTTTATGTCTAGCTTGAATAAAAATTGATTAGTATAAATAATGATTTAAGGAAAATGTAGAAATGACTTGTATATCGATCATAAAAAAGTATGTTTCAATCATTTAAACTTTAAATAAATCTACTTACTTGAATAACGAAAAAACACGAATATAGATTCAATTTCACAACGTGGAACTTTTTTTAAAAAAGCTCCTTCAAGATTATCGAACCGAACGATTACTTGAACACCAACCAACAAACACAAAAGTGTCAAACTACGATATTGAAAAAAAATGATACCACATTATTAAACATTTCACAGTTCTGTTAGTGTTTTTAACAAATTTAGTAATATTTGGAGATGATTAGTTTTTATATAGATTAAGAATATTGTAACGATATTAATTTTTTAATTTATCAAACATATATGTTTTCGATAGAAATTTAGATAATTCAAGTAAAGATTAAACTGTATTAAAAAAAGTTAACAAATCATATACATATATTTTTAGTTTTTATTTATTATATATACTTGTATATATGTATATATATATATATATATATATATATATATATATATATATGCGTATGTATTTATGTATGTATGTATGTATGTATGTACGTATATTTATACAACAATTAATGATTCATTAACAAATCGTATTGGTTATTAAAGTAAATATGATGTTAACTTATTTTTAATATATATTTAAATAACTAAATAAGTACTGTGATGGTAAAAATTGTGGTATAGTTAACTACTACGTCATTCCACCGATTAAAAAAAGAATAATAATCACGTTTATTGAAAAACAAGCATGATTAAAAAACATACAAACTATATATTTGAACCTGATGTAAGCAGTAAATACAACGAAATATAATCATTCAAATAGATTATCTATATATTTATATAAATTTTAGAGCAAATAATTTTAATGAGTCGACGAGCGTGTCTGGAGATTCAAATTTAAAGTGCACGTTTTCTTGTATAGACGAATGTATTATAAAATGAGTAAGGTGTTATTTAATTTATTCTGTTAGTAAATAATACAATTAAAAATGTATATAGTAGGTTGAATTGTTTAGAAGTGAATATCATAGACCGAATGTGTAGTTGCGAAAAGTATTAGTTTCTGCTAGTTTTTCTAAAACACTTGTATCACTTTTACAAAACGTTTATTTCGAAGTCCATTTAATCATTTATGTAATACAGAATTATTACAATGCACATTTTTAAAATAAGATCCGTTCAGCAATTAGAAAAAAAACCGAATGATAAAAACAATTTATTACAGACAAATATCTACATATATATGCATTATTTTTCCACATATTCACCATTGACTTCCACGCATTTTTGGTATCATGGCAATAGGTTCCTTGCTCCCGTGTCGAAGAAATTCACCTCATGTAACTTGAACCAATTAGTAACGCCTGTCTTCAGTTTTGTGTTATATTCAAAGCGTTAAAATGCGAGCCATTTCTTTAGGTACAAGGTGTTAATCGCTTGGTGGAAGATGGAGCCTATAGGGTGTCAAAAAATTCTCATTCAGTCTTTCAACATTTGGACAGTTCGAGCTGTGATATGAGGACGCACATTATCATGCAAAAGCACAATCCCATTGAATAACAACCCACATCTTCTGTTTTGAATGGCACGTCTAAGTTTTCTCATCGTTTTACAATATGCATCGGCTTTAATCGTCATTCCACGTTGAAAAAAAAACAATAAGCAAGATCTCTTTTTTATCCTATAAAACGGTGGCCATGTTTTTTTGACTGGAGGTGCTTGCTAAAACTTTTTGCTTTCAAGGACAAATGATGCCATTACATGGACTGATGTTGCTTTGATTCGGAGGTTGTGTAGGAAAACTGTGTCTCATCCAGTCATAATGTGTCTAAAAAGTCGTCTCTTTTATTTTCCAGGCGTTTCAAAAATTGGTTAGCTGAATCCACACATTTCTGTTTGTGTGCATCGATTGTTATTATTTATGGTACTTATCCGGTACACAGTTCTTTATAGCTCAGCTTTTCTGTTATAGTGTCATAAATCATTGACTGTGAAAC
>CM068315.1:25108061-25143061 GCA_034766995.1 Acanthacorydalis orientalis | reverse complement strand
GAAACAAAACAAATACAAATTATAAAAGAATCGATTGCTTCAGATTGACGCTTATTTTGAATACTATGAAATTATCTGCACATGTACTTAAAATTGTTGTGTATATAGTTTTTTCTTCGAATAAAATTCGATTAAGAAAATAATTTAAATGTGATGTGCCAAAGGCAATATATAAATATATGTTTATTATTTAACATTTAAAAAAGTGTGGCATTCACGATGTGCTGTTTTGTAAATATGTTATTTTAATTAAAATGTAGATAGTAAACAACGAAATGAAGAAGAGAAGAATATAATAATATGACTAGTTGAATGATTGTTTAACTATTTTGATATTTTTTATGTATACATATATTATTGCAGTTGTATCATTGTTGTTAATTGTAGGTATTCGAATTTATTTGTGTACAAAATGAAGTTTTATATATATATACATATTAATGAAATTATTATTTGATTTATGATTATCTCCACATATTTATTTATTATTATTTTTTTATCTATTGATTGTTGCATGAATTTCAATAATCATCTCTATGTTTTGTTTTAGAACAATTTGTGTGTTTTGTATTATTAGTGCGCACTTTTATTTCAGTTTGTGATTTTCGTTCTATTGTTTATTTGTATTTTTGTAACGACTTTGTCGTATTACAAAATACATTTATATTTTGTAGGAACAATTGAGATTATTTCCTGAAATTTTTGTGTTTGTGATTCGATATATTTATATTTAGGTGTGTTTTTGTTTATATATATATATATATATATATATATATATATATATATATATATATACATACACACACATATACTTCAAAAGATTTATATTTAACACTATAGTTGACACCGGTTAAATTTACTTCCACAAATGAATTGTTCCTCATCCCAGAAATCACAAAAATATACTTAGTCAGAATTGTTCAATGCATCATTTTTGATTGTTGTTTATGCACATTTTAATAGTGATGCTATCAATCTTCAGAGTATCAAGATATAGAAAAATCTCTGGATATTTCTGTACCGTGGCGCTGTTAGCACGATTGTGTTACCCGTCGAAATGCATATAAGCAACAATTCAAAACGAACAATAAGGATTTATTTAACGAACAATTATTATATTTTTGAAGCGCATTTTTATTTTTATGATATTAATTAAAATAGCCGTTATATGTATATGTCTCTCTCTATATGTTATATATATATATATATATATATATATATATATATATATATATATATATATATATATATGTATATATATATATATATATATATATATATATATATATATATATATATATATATATATATGGTATATGCGTATGTCTTCTCTGTGTATTTTTGTACGCAGGCGAACCAAAATGACTGATATTAATTTTCCGGCCTACAATATAACAGATTCTTATCTCTTTCCACAGTGTTAAGTTTACTTAATTCGGATAATAGACGGATAATTCAGAATTTTGACATTGATTATTTTTCATCAGCTCGTATTCTTTATAATTTTTACTGTACGTCACTCTATTATTCAGTCTTGCAGATCGGGTATGTTTTATTTTTTGTTATTTTTTACAATTAGAATTTTTCAGTATCAAATTAATTAACTGTCTGTTTTAAAAATTGGCAGATTTGTATGACAACTTCACTTATACATGACTTTGTAATCTTCTTTTTTATTAATTGAATTTAAAGGTGTATGCCGTTTATATTTAGTATAATTGTTTTTTAAAAAGAACTATAAGTTTATCATTTCGATTATATATATATATATATATATATATATATATTTATATATATATATATATATATATATATATATATGAATATATGTATGTATAAAGCAACTTAATGCGTCGTGCGTTTCACGTTTAATGCGAGGCTATTTTAGTAAGATTACGAGCATGTTGTGTATTTCCTCGTATATGCAGCGTTCAGCTAGCCAGACTAGTGTGGCTAGAGAGCACTTGAAATGTTTAGACCTTAAAATTACACATTTATATGTGTTAGTGAGAGAGAACATACTGCGGCCACTTCGTGCCATATGCGTACATGCCCGGATATTTTTGAACTCCCGGGATGGGATTCATCACATAAGTCATATCGAGAAAAATCTGGATCGTCACTAGAAAAAAATTGACATAAACTATATTTTCTGAACCATGTATGTTACTATGTTATATATATATATATATATATATATATATATATATATATATATATATATATATATATATAAACATATATACATATGTAGTAGAAAATACAGGAATTTGATAAGGAAGGGTTTACTTAGAAGGTTCATTGAAAAAAAATTGTGATCATCTTATAAAAACTTTATTTCAATGTAACTTTACTGAAACAAAAAACATGTTTGTTTTTTTGTCTTACAATTAATCATTAATTTTATATAACTTATAATATTTTCAATAGACACTGTATTTAGATTCACTTTCATGTCCAACGTACAGAAAAATCAGATTCTTCTGTACATTAGTGCTTTGGAGATGATGGCACTGCTGTCAAAATATTCATAAGCAATAATAAAAAATGCCCAGATTTATGGAGTTTTCGATAAAAAAAAATGTATGGTTTGTAGGATGAAGAAAATTCATTTGTAAAAGGACGATATTTTTTTTATTCATAATTATTTAAAAGAAAAATCAACTTTCGGTCTCTTCTAATTCTTCTATTGTTTCTTCGAATTAATCGACGCAAGTCTATTTAATGTTTTATTTTTTATGGGGTTTTAAATTTTTTTTTTTTTAATATTTCAAAATGAATACCAGTTATACAATTAAAAAATACTAATTTGATTATTATGTTGGGTGAATCGGATATTCTGGTCTTCCTATATATATATATATATATATATATATATATATATATATATATATATATATATATATATATTGTAACAATTGCTGATCCTGATTAATGATTCCAAAAGGATAAATAAGTTTTTCAATTCTTAGAGAAGAAGCAAATATCTGTTTGTATTTTCTTCCTCGATATATATTAGATATACAAATTAATTTCGTGTCTATTTTATAAAAAATAATTGTTTACGGAAAAACGGGTATATTTTAATTCTCAAAATATCCCCCATTATTTTGTATAACTTGTCTTCGCATAACAAGTAACTGGTGTATCCTTTTTGGAAAAAGATGGTTTCTTTGAGTTGGTGAAGTCGTCAATGCATCTTCCACCATTTTAAAATTTTTTGTATGTTTTATGCATCGCAATACCTTCACCGAAAGCTGAACAAATCATTCCCGCGGCTTCGGCAGCATTTTTTTCAACTGGAATGTGAAAATTATGTAATGCCTAATATGCTGCTCTTCGGACACCATCGTATCACTAGTATTTTGTGAGGTTATGCCAATTGCTTGGTCAAGATATATGGTGTTTTTAAGGTTGATATTTCAAAATTTTAAAACGATGAAAAAATATTTAAATTTAAAATAGAGTCATGATTGATTCACTTTAAAGGTATCGAATTAAATTTTACATTTAATATTTAAATGTATTATAATTTGATACTGCTACTGAATTATAGCTATAAATTAGTTAATATTCCAAACACCATGTACTGTGTTTTTCTTATCAAAAGTTTTAGCAGTTGTTTATTCTATATTGGTTTATATCTATTATCTTTTTTTATTAATTTTTATTACTTATGTGTATTTTCATGTCAGTGCTATTATCTTCAAGGCGTAATTAAAAATTCAATAGTTTTCAAATTACTTTCTAATTATTTTAGATAAAATATGAAAAAAAATTTTTTTTTAAACTGATTATATTTTATATGTTTAATGTAAATAGTTTTGACTTATTATTTAAAATGGAATAATACGTATATAAAATCAAGTCTTACATTAGTTTTAGTTGAGGATTAGTTAAAAAAGATTCGAATTTATATTATATTGTGTAGAATTATATTACGGACTTAATATATTATTAACTTATCTCTACATGTTTTAATTTAAATTTTATAAAAAAATACTTATTGTAAAAAATAGTTACTAACGATTTATTTAATCTCCAGTGCATGTGTATCTCTCTCTCTCTCTCTCTCTGTTTCTTCTTTTATTTCACGAGTGTGTGTACTAATTTCCTAGGAAATGAATTCCCGAAGGCGTGATATTATTACAGTCAGCTCTACACTATCCGAAAATAAAACGATGCGTTGTTAAAAACCAGAACACGAATGGTAAAAATAACCGAATACTCTCTCTACACAGTACATGTTTCTTCGCGGGGTACGATGAATTCGACGCCCCTCACCACACCCAATCCACATTAGATCTCCTACACATGCTTGATGTGTGAATGGTTTCAATTTGATGGATAATATGTGAAAGGATTTCTAACTTACATTATTATTTTATTTTATTTTTTTTAATAAATGTCTAGTGAAAATTAGTTTATGAAATAGGTCAAAGCTTGAATTAATGATCGTATAGTAATATATATATATCATTACATTTATTGTAAAGGTACAATACAATTATTAATTTCGATTCTTACTTGATAAAAACTATTTTCTCCTGTGAAATAAGAAAACAAGATATAATTCAGTCAGTATGATTAGTGCATATATATATATATATATATATATATATACCTATATAATTTTTAACCTTTTATGTATTGTCAGAATTTTTATATCCTATAAACAAAATATGATATTAAATAATCAATGGTTTATCATTCAACGTATGTGTTTTCTGTATTCGAAATCAAAGAAACTGTTTTGAAATTTAAATTTTTTAACAAAATCTATTTACTTTGTACTCTCGGGTGTTATCCTTTTTTATAGTAAAAAGGACATTGTTCCATTTTTGCATTTTAGTTCAATAAACAACGCGTTAAGAAAAAAAAACACTTCGAATGTGTAAATCAGAATGTAATGTTTCTATATTAGGTTTTAACATGTAAATTTATGTGAGGATGCTTTTATACAATGTGATTGTAAGAAAGGTCTTATCAGTCTTACATTTGTTACATGTGTATTCATATGAAATTTTAGGCAATTTTTGAGAGCTAATGGGACAATTACGGGTTATTACATATATCATAAAGATTATTGAACTGGATTTTATATTTGTTCAATAACATTTTACATCTGTTTACAATTCTAATTTTGAATATTTTTTTTTAATAAATATGAAAAAGATGCAATAATGTAGCAGTGGAATTCCAGAAGAAATTCTACGTTCTTTCACAAATGATTTTTTTCAACCACATAAACCACAAAAAAATGTTCAATCATTTCTGGTTCGACAGAAAAATCTGATTTTTCTGTATCTTGCTCCGAAGATGATGACATTGGGATAGAAATCCGTACAACAAATAACAATTTGTTGAATATCTTTGACCAAAAAAAATTTTTTTTTACAGTTTGTGGAATAAAAAAAATACATTTCTTTTAAAACTGAATCTAGACGCGGTGTCAGAACTATTATGTTTTTTCTGAATTTAGTTATTTATATTTTTAGATTTCTTTCATTAGATCTAACATATTATTTTTAACTAATATACACCGTAGTTAATTTTTATGTCAGATTTGTAATCTTATTTTAATCTTTATCCCCCCTTACATATATATATATATATATATATATATATATATGTATATGTATAAAATTGAATGTACAAACAGCCAACCTACTGATTTTCGAAATAATTACAAGTCCAGTCCATAATCATTACAACCTACATTCGAATCTTTGAGAATTATGCGTAAATACCCATAATTAAAACATTTGATTTCGGAAAGATATCTATTAAAAAGATAAAAAAAAGTTTTATTATATTGAGATTTATAATACTCAAACATTTTTATTTTATAATTTTTCTAACTTGTTCATTGCCCTTCTCTGAATTTGAATTAATAGATATTGTTCTCTGTTGAGGTTTTCCATTAATGAATATCTATTATTTAGCTAATATCAGTATTGTAGGAAGAGTTTTAGTCTTCTATATATTTTTGTTTTTAAAACATATATATATATATATATATATATATATATATATATATATATATATTTCTTAAATATACTATATATGTATACTTACCTACATATTATACTTACCTTGTTAAAGGAGTACACTGTTTTAACTGCTAAATAATAAACTTTTTAACTGTTAATCTTATTATTTGATAATAAAATCGATTCCAGTATTAAAATATTGCCATATTTTAACATTAATGCATTTGTATTCTTCTTTACAAAATGAATATTTTTTTATTATTATCTTTTATAATTCTTGTTCGTGTAAGTAAATAAAGTGTGATAATAAATATGGGATTTAGGAAGGATAAATTGACGTGAAGGGGATTTTACGGTGCTTAACGTTTATTATTTATTGATTTACATGTTTTTTTTATATACAATCATCACAATTAAATCTTATGTATATTTAGTATCTTAAATTATGTAGTGAATATGTGTATATATATATATATATATATATATATATATATATATATATATATATATATATATAGTTTATTTGCTATCTTGCTTATTTATTCTAATAGGAGAAAACTTACAATTGTCTTAATGTAGATTCAAGTTAAATAAGTTTCCATTTCCTTCGCCCTCCATATTTCTCTTTTGATCTAAATATGAATATTTGTATATGAGTATTCAATGATAATACCGGAATTTATATTTAAATAATAATGTGAGTAATTAAATTATATATATATTTATATATATATATATATATATATATATATATATATATATATATATATATATGGTCGTATATATGTGTTTGTAATAAACATATAAGACAAGTGATCAAAAAGTACGGTGACTGCTTGAATAAAAAAATATTAAGGTAAAATATAAATTACAATTAGTCCCCCCCACAAAATACTCCCCTCTCCTGCTTTCCACGCACTTATTCGAAAGTTCTTGTCATTTTTCAAAACAGAATTGGAAGTCTTTCTCGAGTGCCTTTAATTGTGCTGTCGTGGCGGCTTCTGTCTTCGGATTTGTCCGCAAACGCTTCCTCTTCATTAACATTTTCACTTTAGAGAAGAGTTAGAAGTCTAAAGGTGTCAAATCTGGTGAAAACGGTCGATGGAGACACACTGTGACTATTTTATGCGATAAAAATTGCCGCATTAGAAGGGGTGCGTGGCAAGAAGTGTTGTCATGATGGAAAATGAAACCGTTTTCCTATTTCTCCGGTCTCTTTCTGCGCATGTCGTTTCGTAAACTTTGGAATATGGCCTTATAAAGTTCAGAGTTCACTGTTGTACCTTTAGGTACAAACTCCTTTCGCACAATTTCTTCCAGATCGAAGAAAAAAACAATATCGCTTTGACGTTGAATCTCGATTGGCGAGCCTTTTTCGCACGGGATAGATCGGGCGGTTTGTAATATAACTTGTTAGCTATTCTATAGAGGAGTCGACGATTAAACTACAGTATGGAAGTTCCGACTCGTTGTACCAGGCGACGCACTGTGGCGGTATTCACCGTACTTTTGATCACTCCTCATATGTGTTTACAGTTTCAAAAATTTAATTCTAACCTTGATTAATATTTATTCCGTTATTTATTTGTGATAATTATTTTCATAAAACAGTTCTGACACTGGCTAAATTTACTTTCACAAAATAATTATTTTTTCGTGTTAAAAAAACAAGAAAACTTTTTGGTCGAAATTATTAAAATAAATTCTTCAGAATTATTCAAAAAATGTTCAGGATCAATTTTAATTTTCTCAATTTGTTTCGTTTCTTTGTACTTGGATTTGAAGTTATTTTTCCTATCCTTGACATGGGGCTTTGTCCGCATGGGGAAACAAAAATATTAAATAATGACCTGAAGGATAAGAAATATAACTTCATTATGATTTATTGCATATGTGTGTTTCAATGGCGAACATCATCTTCAGAACTATAGGGTACAGACAAATCCGAAGTAGAGAAAACATGTTTCTCTGAAGATGATAGTCTCGCCATTGAAATGCATATAAGCAACAATCAAAAATAGTAAAAACTGTAATTGTATTTTGTGCGGCGAAAAAATAATTAATTTATGAAAATATTTAAAATAGATTTTTTAAATACATTATGAGGATTCAATATTATTTTTTTGTTGTTTTCCAAAAAGCGTAATGCCATATAGATGTTTTTATGAGAAATATTTTTCACTTGATCTAAAAGTTCTAAATGTATATCGAGATCAGAACTATATATGGAGTTTTATGTGAATAATAATAAAAAAAAAATATTAGCTAAGTAAACAGTTTTTTCTTTGTGTATCAGCTTTTAAGATGAACATCTGGAGACAGTAAAATAGCTGACCGTGCTTATAAAATATTTTTGCAGTTGTGTTTATTGGAAATTAGATCATTGTTTCAATGAATCTACTGTATATATTATTTTACATGTAACAAAGAAGCTTAGTTAATAATCATAATAGTATTACGCCTTTATAAATATATAATAGTTAAAACAAAATGTACAAGTTTTAATTCTATGCAATATTGTTAATAGTATTGAAAAAACTGAATGGGTTCTAATCAGAATTTAATTAATTTATCTGAAAAATTAAGTATTTAACTTGTAAAAAAAACTATTTTATTTTTATAAATGACTTCTTTTTTACCTCACAAACCATACACGTTTTTTCTGATTGTTGTCTATGTGCATTTCTTATATCGGAAAAGTGTTGTGTGGTTTGTGGGATGAAAAAGAATTCATTTGTGAGAGTTAATTCACCTAGTATCAGAACTGTTTTGCCACTACTTAACTTTTTTGTGATTAAATAAACATTACTTAAAGAATACTTTTTAATGTAGATTTTGATTTTTAAAAGCAATATTACTTGTAATATGTACTTTTTTATTAATAAATATATTTACCAAAATTAACACGAGAAAAAGATACAAAAAAATCGATAAAATAATACATAGTATCATTCAAAATAAATTCAACGATTTCGAACATGCAACTTTATGTAAACAATTTGTGTTACATAGTATAGAATTTTTTAATTTTTTAACCCTCCTTATCTACTGTCAATACTTTCAAGACCCATAAACAAAAATTAATACGTAATTAATCAATGATTTATTATTTACGTCACAAGACTTATATCTAAAATAAAAAAAAACTGTTCTAAAATTATATCTTTTCTCTGTATACATAAAAAATGGTGCCTCCACTATGCGTCCTTTTTATTTGTTCTCTGATTGGTTAATATCGGTCACGTAGTCTGTACTGATTGATTGATATACTATATGATCAGTGTCCTATTTCACGGTGTACAACGAAATAGGATATACAATTTCAGTATAAAACTGATTGGATTTATCTAAAATATTGGATTCACTGAAGCTTTAGAATAAAAAAAAGTTACACATTTTAACATTGTATTCTGTTATATTAATTTTTATACATTTTTCCAATAAAAATTTTACAATTTATATTTTATGTGGATTAATTTTGTGTACAATCTGTTAATTTCTGTTATTTGTTAGGGGGTTTAGCAAGCGCATTGAGCAGAAAGCAGATGTTTGCACCCTACTTGTAACAAAAATCTATATTCTATTTTTTGCTTGCGTTTTAAAATGTTATTCTTTTTATGTATAACAAAACTTTCATTGTTCGATTTTTCCATTTTAATTAATTCGGCAAACAAGTGATTTATCTGTATATCTAATAATCATTAATGTTTAATCCGATTAATATTGATATTTACTGTTATCAAATTTTAATTGCCTGCAGCGTAAAACTTTAAAAGAATCATTTCAAGTTATATACAGATTCTAATATTTTCATGTTTTAATATTTCTATGCACATATACAAAATAATACCTACGTATGTGTGTATCGTTTATGTTTGAAATACTCGTCTGTTATTCACTATTAAACTATTTCCGTGCACGTGCCGTTTATACACGCCGAAGAAACTTTTGATGTGACTAATACAGCACAAGTGGACAGTAAAACAGTTTCTTTATCAGTGATGAACAGAATTCGCGAACATCTATTATATTATTATTATTATTGATAAACAGATAATAGTGAAATTTCACAATTAGTCAGTAATTTGTATTCGTACGAAGAACAGTATGGTGATTAACAGCACAGGAGTGATGCACGTGTACGTGCAGGTCAGTAACGGACCCACGTGCTTCGAATAAAAAATATATCGTTCTTCCGGTCAATTTTTACGCTCGTATTTGTCATTTCCTGTTTAGGCACTGTGCGATTGATGATTTTGATGAATTTTAATGAACGTGATGTTAGGTGAATTATACTGATATTGTTGTTTAATATGGTCATGTGCGGATTTTTTAAAATTCGATTTAATATATATATATATATATATATATATATATATATACACATATATACACAGAGTTTTCCAATAAAGACGCAATTTTTTAAATTGAAATAGAAAATAGAATTTGCGCTGAAATTTCAAGTTTCTTGAAGTAATAGTTGGGGTTGTACCATTTATAAGTGAAAAATAATACCGTGTAAGTAACCGCCTCGTTCTTTCTTGCCAGTAATCATTCTTATGTTAACATTTTCAATAACATTCCTACATAACTGGGGCTTTATCTCACCAATTGCTCTTCGGATTTCATCTTTTAGGTCGGAAATTGTTTTCGGATTATTGGCGTACATCTGTCGTTTAATGCGAAAGAAAGTAGTTTAGCGGTGTTAAATTGCAGGATCTCGGTGGCTAATTAATGTTTCTATTTCTGAAAATAATGTGACCAGGAAATTTTGTCCTCAATAAATCAGTTGTTTCATCATCTGTGTGACTTGTTGCACCGTCTTGCTGGAACCACATATCCTTGAGATCATTATCAGCCAATTCTACGCACAAAAAATAGTTATCATGTTTCGGTATTTTTCTCCATTCACAATAATCGCTTTATCAGTCGGATTCTCAAAAAATGATAAATGATTCTTTCTGTATGCAGTGGCTTTTTAACGTTCATCCTCGGATTTTCTTTACCCAAGATTTGGCAATTTTGCTTGTTAACGTAGCCAGAGAGTTCGAAATGAGCCTCATCGCTAAAGATGATTTTTTCAGAGAAATCTTGTTCCAGTAACCAATTAACAAATTTCCTACTGCTGGGTTCAATTTTTGTATTAATTGACCTTTATAAGCGTTCAGCAATAAATCCTTACTGAAAATACGTCATGTGATTGTCTTTGAAAGGCTCAAATATTGTAAACGTCTTAGAATTTATATTCCTGGCTCTTCTGATACACGTTCACGAACAAAGTCGATGTTTTCTTTAGAACGAGCACTACGAACACGTGTTAGTGTTTTTTTATTTTTAACTGATCCAGTCTTTTCAAATTTACTCACTAATCAAAGAATTGTTGATTCAGATGGATGAGTATGTCGATAATAAATATCGCGAAATTTAAGAAATGTATTTTTTATAAAACGACCATTTTCATAATACACTTGTATTATTTTAACACGTTGTTTTGTTGTATAGGAAGCGGTAACTAAAAGTGGTAATGTCAACTTAACAAAGCTGTCAGTTTGAAATCTATGAAATATAACCTCTTAAAAAATTACGTCCCTATTGGAAAACCATGGGTGTATGTGTGTGTGTGTATATATATATAGTATAAAAATTCATTCGGTGCCTTTTTTTATAGAAAATAAATGTTTATTTACAGAAAAATTAAATATATTTCAATCCTCAAAGTATCCGCTTTTATTTTCGAGGTGTACTGTCGGGTAACTGACAAAAGATGGCGGCTTTGAGTCGATAAAGACGACAATGCATTTTTGAACCTCTTCCACTGTTTTAGTTTTTTTTTTACATGCTTTATGCGTCCCAAAAATTTCCATCAAAGCTGAATAAGTTATTTTCGCGGCTTTGGGAACATTTTTTTCAATTGGAATGCTAAAAGTATGCAATGCCTAATATGCTGCTTTTTGAACATCATCGTCGTGTTTACTACAAGTTATGCCAACTGCTCGGCCAAGATATATAGTGTTTTTAAATGTTGAGGTTAGCCCTCCGAAATCGTAAAATGATAAGAAAATATTTTAATTGAAAAATGATAAGAAAATATTTTAATTGAGAGTTGTGATTGTTTCAACTTAAAGGCAGCGAATTAATTTTTACACTTAATACATACACATATTTACTTATGATAATTATACATAAGTACTTAAACAAGTTCCTATACAAATATTGAACGATACAAAGATTATGAATGACTGAATAATTATTCGCATATTTTCATTGAGATAATTCGTGATCTTTTAGTGAATCTTTAAATGTGCATAGAACTTAAAAGTGTTAAAGCGATATTGCATGATGCGGTATTGTAGTTGATGCATATAATTGATATTTGAATAAATATTTTCGTTTTTAATAAGTAATCATTATTTATAATGTTATTGAAGTCTATAGATAAATATTTAAATTAGTTTGAATAATTATTAAATATTAACTAAATTAATATAATTTTGTTCTGTCTCAATTTTCTATTAGGCTAATCTAGGCAATCAGAAAACAGTTCTTGGCGATCAATTATATTTATTATCATAATAAATGTTAGTATTTTTTATTATTATTATAATTAATTTAATATTAAAATGCACATTATACATACACACACATGTATGTATAAAATACAAGAGCTCAGTGATTCTAGAAATCAGTGGTTCCAATAATCTTCATTATATCTCTATAACAATTGAAGAAAATTGTATTCTTACCCGTTTAATTGATTAATTGAAATGTAACAATATAATTTTTCTATAATTGTAGCTAAATTGACTTTCACAAATTGATTCTTTTTTTTATCATACAAACCACAAAGACATATTTGTCTGGTCCTCATAGCGTTAAGATACATAAAAATCAAAAATTAATATTATCACATTTTTCTGTACATTGGCGCTCTGAGGATAAGAAATGACCAGTAATTATTTATTGAACATTTTTGACCAGAATAAAATTCTGTGGTTTGTGGACTGGAAGAAGTAATTTTTGAAAATTTAATTTTTGTTATAAAGAGGGACACTTCTTTGAAACAAATAAAATAGATTTTTTTTAAAAAGAATGTAAATTTTAGTACAGCTTTTTTGTTTCGGACATAGAAAGTCCATGAGATGAATGATGAATCGTTGATTATTTAATATCAGTTTTTGTTTATAGGACTTGAAAGCCTTGACAGTACATAAAGGGTTAAACTAGCAATTGCTTTAATTTTATTTCGGCATTTAAAATATTTTCAAAAACTGCCATCGTATATTATAATAAATACACGTATGTGGGCCGGAATTTTAATAAACAGTTAATGAAAAAATAAATAGGATTACCCAACGTTTTACGGCGATACTTTGTATATTTTTTTATAGATTACTTTTTCAATTTGTATATTTCGATCTTCGGATCAGTTGAGTTTATGCTGTATCCATCTGAAACAAGAAAATCAATTTAGTATTCGTTCAAGTATTTAAAAAGTAAAATGTAATGGAAGTTAATTTACATTTCCTACAAATATTTCTATTTTATTTCAATCTAAACCGTTAAATACATGACTGTTGTGCCACTTAAAAGTAAAGTATTAAAATATATTTTAAAAAGTTCTTAAATTGTCAAGTTTATTTTGAGTTTTTCAAGTTTTTTTTTTGTTTTATTTGAACAGTTTTTACATAAAGTTGTAGGTATAAGGTAAAAAGAGTGAATACATTTTCGTTTAACTTATTTAAAGAATTTATCAATATTTTTTGATAGTGTTAATAGATCAATAATGGATATTTTTAATTAAAGTATGTATAAAAGATATTTAAGCACTTTCTAAGTGAATATAAATGCTAGTTTTTGTTTCATTTTACTAATAACCGTTGTAATACAAGATTAATGTAAATACTGTTATTCTCTTATTAACGATTGTAAGCAGGCATCTATAAAACTCATTCAATCGATAGATAATTCATTCATAACTAAAATAGATTTTAATTGTTAACATTCTAAATAGTCTTAATGATTTATGCAAAATTGTATATATTCTTTCACAAAACAGTTCTGATAGTGTGGATGAATTCACGTTTACAAATGAATTCTTCTTTTATCTCACAAAAAATGTAAAATAATTACAGAGTGCTGAAATATAAAAAAATTTTAATTTTCTGTACCTTAGTGCTTTAAATATGAAGGCATCACTATCGAAATAAGCACAAGTACCAACCAAAAATGTTCAGTAATGACTTATTGAAAATTTTTTACTACGAAAATATTTTGTGGGTTGTGTGGTGAAAAAAGAGTTAATTTGTGGGAGGAAATATCATTTTTTTTAGAGCAGATTTCTATAAAACTTATTTGATCAATAAATAAATCGTTCATAACCAAAATAGGTTTCAATTGTTAGCACACAATGATCTATATAACATTTTATTTTGACGTTTTCGAATATCCATCTAAATATGTATAAATAACAATCAAAAATAATTCATAATGATTTATTAAACATTTTTGACCAGAAAGGTATTTATTGTTTGTGAGTCAAAAAGGAATTCATTTGTGGAAATGTACGTTTTAAGTTTTCATCAGTGAATGTTACCTTACAAAATAATTAATAATTTTAAAATCAGTTCGTTTAAGTACCAATTTTCTTTTTTAAGAAAACATTACTAGAGATTTGTCTGTATCTTGCGCTATGAAGGTGATGGCATCGTTATCGAAATACGTATCATCAACAATCATAATTTATTGAACATTGTTGACAAAAAATTGTTTTGTAATTTGTAGAATGAAATAAGGATTTTATTTTACATACATTTTGATAAAATACTCTTGTTAATGTTTATAAAATTATCCATATTTAACAATACGTCTGATTGTATATACATATTTTCAGACTTTCTTGTAACAATTTCACAAGTTTGTTCTCGTTAAAAGTGGACAATTGTTAGTCATCCGTCGCTATTAAAATTTGTGAATGACAAAACCGTCAAGTGTTGTATAACATCTAAAAAAGACTAATTTTATACATAGACATTTCTGTGTGTGTGTATTTTTGAATGTGTATAAAATGATTCACGCGTAGAGAAAAAGGAACATTAGACGAGGGAATCAGTTTTTAAATACGATAATTTTGTATATAAAGATGCACAAGTAGTGTACGAATGTGTGTGTGTGTGTGTGTATATATATATATATATATATATATATATATATATATATATGTGTGTGTGTGTATATATGTATTTATGTATGTATAATACGTGTGCATAGATATATATTTGTATATATGTCCAAATATACAAGAGGAAGCGAGAGAGAAAGTGCACATGTTGATTGTGTGCGCCATCTGCTCATCGAAATGGTCAATTTGCGTACAAAACGCGCCGCGACGCAACTGTCTCATGAGCATTATTGTAATTTGCCGCGTAAATGATAACACTGCGTTCATTTCGTCTGTAAACATTGCGTTTTTGTCGCCGTACCGACCGTCTATTGTTGCATGTGATAGCCATATTTGGCGTGTTGTTATTAGCCGTCGCCGCCGCCGCCGCCACCGGTCCGACCTTCCGAGTTGCCCCGCCTCCCCCCTCGGCACCGTAGATAAATCGAGCGCGCGCGTGGTCGTGCTGCCCCGGTCGACTTTACCAGATACCATTAGCGAGAATATGCCATCAAAGTTTATAATATCTCTATACACACACACACACACATTTATATACATTTTTCATGTGTATATGGGTATGTGTGTACGAATGCGCGAATTGTATAATCGGATTTCGAAGTCTTCCTGAAGGATTTGAATATTTTCTCACAGGAAACGATCTATTACGCACGGGTAATTTTATCGAATATATTTCGATGCTGTTAATTTTTTTCTTGGACATTCTTATAAACGTTATTAATGGAATTAGAAAGCAACATGCCTGCTTCAATCAATGTATATTATGTCCATCCCAAAATTATGCGGGTTTTTAAAATAAGTTTTGAAACAGCCGAAAAAAATGACGTTTTAATTTGGAACCAAAAAATATTTTTTGTCATTATTTACAACTTCTAATCTTAAATTTTCAATACCCTGATGATAAAAATTTTTTGGGTTTTGAATTAAAGAAAGAGGCGAGCTCCCTTCGGACATCACTCTTTGTATTAAACCGTTTTCCGTTGATGTGATTTTGGAGACTTTGGAACGGATGATATCCGATGGTGCTAGGTCAAAAAAATTATAAGCACAAATAATCCGCTTGAAATGTAAGTCGTGCAATTTTTATTGGAAAAGTTTACAAAAATTAACAACAAAATAAAATGTGTGACAATTATTTTACTCTAAAGCTTCAGCGAATACAATATTTCTAATAAATGTCTTATTCGTTTTACACTGATGTCGTATACCCTCTTTCGTTGTACAACGTGAAACAGAACACTGATCATGTACTGATATCAACCAATCAGAAAGGAGATTACCTAATTTCCCTCAGCCAATCATAACACGACTAGAATTTCCAAAAAGTGTGCAGGAGACTGATTTTTAATTATAGTGAGATTATTATTTCTCATCTTCGGACTTGCACCATTATTGTTTGATTGCATATATTAAAAACTCATTGTGTATACAAAACGAGATTAAATTTGAATCTTATTTTCATTTACATTCATGTTTTTGTATGAATATGCACATTCGAAGAAAGTAGAAACATTGTTACACAAATAGTGAACTGTAAATAGAATCATAAAGAAATTTTCGATAATTTAATATAAAATATTGCAAACATTCCGTTCTGTTTAATCATTATCGATGATTATTTAATGGTTCTATAGTCTGGTTATCTTTATTATTACATTTTAATTGAAGATATGGCACGGTTTTTATTGTAATAAAAAAATCAGAAAAGTGGGAATAGTTTTTGAATATTTGTCTGTATATTATTCTAAGATATTTATTAATATATAATTTGGTTAAGTTATAATCAATCATTCAAATTACAATCAAATAATATAATATTCTAAGATAATTATATTACATATATATATATATATATATATATATGTTATTTGACTTACAATTGAATGACACAGTAAACTATTAATTTGGTTAAATTACAATCTTAGGAGACATTATTATAAAAATATGATTTATAAGTTTTTTTTCTTTCTTCTTTTCAGTGAATCAATGTTCTAATGCAGTGGTCTTTAAACTTTTTCGACTCACTAAACCCTTAAAATTATAGTTTTTTATGGACCCCCTACCATCCCCAGAAAACTTAACCCCATAAGTTTTAAAAATCAGCCATCTTACATGACTAAATTTATTATTTACATCTGACGAATGGGGTAGTAACATTTGCTCATAAATACAGTTTTACTACATAATAGGTATAAATATAGTTTTACTGCATAATAATAGGTATTTATAGAAATAAAAGAAATAGTTATAAATTAACTATTTCGAATTTTTAGCTTTTATGTTTTTTTCTTCGAAAATTTTTTCAAATTTTGACGTTGACTCACGGAACCTCTGAAGAGGTTGCGAGGTATCCCAGGGTTCTGCGAAACAGTTTGAAGAACTCTATTCTAGTGCGAATATATATTGTTTGTGTTTATATTTTCGATGAGTAGTTAGTGTTTATTTTCTCTTCTTAAAATTTTCTCTCTCTCTTTACCTCTCTCTCTACCTCTCTCTTTCTCTCTCTCTCTCTCTCTATATATATATATATATATATATATATATATATATATATATATATATATATATATATATATATATATATATATATATATATATATTTGTAAGGTGTACAAATTTATTCGCTGCTTTTATTTATAGAAAATGAACAAAAAAATGGAATACATTTTAATCCTTAAAACATCCCCCATAATTTTGTATAAATTTTCTCCATCTGTCGGGTAACTGACGGATTCCTTGTCGAAACAAAGAGGCAGCTTTAAGTCGATAATGTCGTTTTAGCATGTTTTGAATGTTTTATGCATCATAACACTTTTCTTCAAAGTTGAACAAATCATTCCCGAAGTTTCAGCAGTATTTTTTTTTTCAACAAACTGATGAAGTGCCTTATACGGTGCTTTCCAAACGCCATCGTGTTTACTATTGTTTTGTGCGGTTATGCCATCTTCTCGGCTATATAGTGTTTTTAAATGTTAAGATTAACACTTCAAAAACCTAATATGACGGGAAAATATTTTAATTGAAAAGAGTTATGATTGGTTCAATAAAAGCACCGAATTATTTTTAAAACTAATAATAAAGATCATGAAAATTGTAATAGTTTTAGAATAATTACTAATATGTTTATTTGACTTATAATTAAATGAGAGAATAATATTTTTGTTAAATTACAATATTGTAAGACATTGTTATAAAAATGCGATTTGAAATTAATCGCAATAAATCGATGTTGCAAAAATATATTTTCTGTTAATTTATATTTTAGATGACATACATACGTACATATACACATACATACATTTATATACACTGAACGTTGAATGTAGGTTTATACACACACGAATATATGTGTAAGTACTGTAAGCATGTATGTGTGGTAGGTAGGCTGGTCTGGTCAACAGAAGAAGTTCGATGAGTCATACGTTGGGGTTACTGAGCTCTCTCTGTGAATTGTACTTGCGTATCTTGTAGAGCTTCTTGCAGACAAGAAGTCGCGGCCAACAGGTATCATGTCTCAATAGAGGTTTATGCATGTAAGAAACGCGTGCTCGTGATATACGAATATTGTGATCTTGTGTCCCCTTTGTAGACATTTTTGTCTATGTGTGAGCGTTTTGATATCATACAGCTCTTTTGGTCCTTGATTATTTTTATTTATACCGTTACAATTTTCCTACTATATATATATATATATATATATATATATATATATATATATATATATATATATGTATATGTATATGTATATATATATATATATATATATATATATATGTACAATGAAATTAAAACAACTTTTGTAAATCATTACCAAAAAATTCAACATTTGTATATTGAAATTATAATCAATTTCTGTTTATTAAATCCATGACCTTTCAGTAAAGAAGTGAAAGTGTTTGATAGATCGGATTTGCCCCTCGAAAAATTTCGATTCATCTATAATAATGAACAGTGCAAGTACATTACACGATTATTCGTTATTTTTCTTATATATGTATTTGTTTAAAAGTATTTAATATATGCTAAATTTTGCTTGTTTGAGTAGTAACATTAAAATGCATTAGAAGTAGTATGTAGAATTAATTAATTTAAATATATTACTACTTCAGTTCAGGTTTAGATTTCTTTGATTTTTGCCGAAAGCGGGCTGCAATATATCTTTGGTTTATGTATAGAAAAATTAAACGACTAGCAATTAAAATAGAATTACTTTGTAAATCAGTTTTAATTTGTGCTCATTTGTTACTCAATTTTTTTTAATCAATCAGTTTAATTCAATATATATATATATATATATATATATATATACATATATATATATATATATACATATATATATATATATATATATATATACATATATATATATATATATATATATACATATATATATATATATATATTTATATCCATATATATATATATATATTTACATATATATATATATATATATATGTATATATATATATATAGAAAGAGAGAGAGAGAGAAAATTGTGCAGAATAAAAAAATCATCTTTGGGTTCTAAACATTTTGTTTAGAAAAATAATACTGATTGTAGCGTTAAGAATATGTTTACCATTGTATGATATATGAGACTCGTTTCTACGATTCTCAATATTAAATCTGTTTTATTAAATAAGAAATCAACACTTTTAACCAATGAAACATATTTATTCTATCGATGTATGGTAATAATTGGCTAATGAATATATAAAATAATTAAACAGTTTTTACTATGTAACGTAATTTGTTTCCATAAAAAAATCTGTTTGAAATTATAAAATGTATTTTGAATGATTATGATTATTCGACATACTAGTGATCGTCTTTCTTGTGTTATTTTTAGTGAATATGTTTATTAAGAAAAATTCTTTTATACATGTGTGTGTGTGTGTATATACATGTATATATATATATATATATATATATATATATATATATATATATATATATATATATATATGAATGTATTTATTGAAAGTTGGGAAAAAAATTAAACAGTTATATAATTTTCGCAATTTAAATCCCATTCCGTGTATTAAAATAATTATAAATCATATAGATAAGGGATCGACGACCTTTAAGGGATGCAGGTGTTATGTGTTGTTTTACCTGCGGGGGTGTTGTATCGACCTGAATATCTTTTCGAATCTTTTCACATGGTAGGCGCCGGATCTCCGACTCTAATGTCCCCGCACCGTCTCGCACCGTACGTGCAGTCGAAACCTGTCTTCCGCTAACAAGTGTCCAAAATACGAACGTGTGATTCATAAGAACATAAATTTCATGTAACTACATGAACTTTTATGTTGTATATTACTGTTTATTTATTTTATGTACGGTTATATTTAGTATTCAAATAGAAAATATAGGATTCGGAAAGTTGTCTTGCGTGTTCGTCCTTAACGATACGCTGAATATCAGCTTTATGCGAAAAGCAGCATTATGCTGGTCTTAAAGGAAGAGGATGTCCAGAACATACCAACGAGATCACAAATATGAAATATTATTAGGTGTATCAATTAATTCGGTGCCTTTTTTATAGCAAATGAATACTTCTGTGAAAATGTAATACATGTCAGTCCTCAAAATACCTTCCATTATTTTATATAACTATACTACATCTGTCGGGTAATTGACGAATCCTTTGTCGAAAAAAAGATGGCTACTTTGAGTCGATGAAATAGTCAATGAATTTTCGGACCTCTTCTATTGTTTTAATATTTTTTGCACGTTGTATGCATGACAAAACCTTCCACCAAGTCTGAATAAATCATTTCCGCGACTTTGGCAGCATTTTTTTCAACTGGAATGTGAAAAGTATGCAATGCTTAATATGTTGCTTTTCGGGTGCCATCGTGTTCACTGTTTTGTGAGGTTATACCAACCGCCTGACTAATATATAGTATTTTTAAATATTAAAATTGGCACTACAAAATCCTAAAATGACGAGAAAATGATTTCAATTTAAAGGCACAGTATTAATTTTTACGCCTAATAATTAGAATAAACAAGTATGAACAAATTGAAATACGTTATATTTTAAGATAATAAATTAAAGATTTATTGAAATATTATTAAACACATTAAAAGAGATGAGATCCACAAAACGAGATGATAGATTATGATTTGAATTTAACTTTTTTATAATGTCATTTCATATAACAGTGTTCTCTGTATTTGATAGTTTCTCAAATCGATTTACTTATAAACTATTGTCCATAAATATTTTTTTATAACATTATAATACTACTGTTCTGTCACTATGATAAATTCACTTTCACAAATGATTTTTTTTACCCCACACAACTGTCCAGTTAGAAATGTTTGATAATGATTTACTAAGCATTTTTGTCCAGAAACATTGTTGTAGTTTGTGGAATAAAAAACAAATCCATTTGTGAAACTCGATAATAGTGTTTTTTTGGCGAAGCTCTATAGAAATAAAAGTGATTATATAGAAAAATTCAAAAATTAATTCATGAAAACTAATTGTAGCGTACTATTTATCTTTTATTACTGTTTTCTAATCTTAAAAATGGTCTTCTATGTTTATATATATATATATATATATATATATATATATATATATATATATATATATATATAATGTATGCTTGTATACAAGAGATAAGGAAGTAAATATCGAATAGTAATAAATAAGAGTAATTACATTTTTTAATAACATTTTTACTGATCAAAATTAGATTATTGTGTCATATAGTATTATGAATCTTATTCAGATGAAACATATATTTCAATAGATTAATGGAGATAGAATGAATGCGAACTAAACTTGTTTCCGAGACGATCCCGTTTAGCCCCCGGGTCCGCCTGACATGTTAAGGTCCCCACTAAATCGCATGTCAATCATACGTGGTTATATAAAAAATTGATAAAAATGTATATGTATCTATGTCTGTCTATATACATATATATATATATATATATATACATGTATATATATATATATATATACACACACACACAATTATATTTGTATGTAGGTAATGAACAAACACATTTCCTATTTTTTAAATTATTAAGCGAAATGGAGAGAATAAACATTTTTGTTAAAATTGAAATATTTTCACTTTACTTTTTGATTGTGAATTATGTATGAATAGAGTTTTATATTTGTTTAAATGTTTCCTGAAGAAATTACTAAAACATCACATAT
Organism: Acanthacorydalis orientalis; assembly: GCA_034766995.1. Classification (NCBI taxonomy): domain Eukaryota; kingdom Metazoa; phylum Arthropoda; class Insecta; order Megaloptera; family Corydalidae; genus Acanthacorydalis; species Acanthacorydalis orientalis. The sequence goes on along the minus strand of CM068315.1, from coordinate 25,120,707 downwards.
CAGTACAGTAACCAGAGTTTTGAACCAATTGGGATGATTTATGGTTATTATTCGTTTTAAAACTGTTATTTCTGGTCTAATTTTATTTTCATAAGTGAATTTAAAAACTGAAACTAATCGTATATTAAATTTTTACTTCAACTAGAGATTGATTAAATCTATTTTAGTGTTGGTTTATATATATATATATATATATATATATATATATATATATATATATATATATATGTTTGTATGTATGTATGTATGTATATTAAGTAAGAGATGAATAGATAGTAAATAAGTATACTGGGGTTATTTTTGAAATTATCGACCTTTGAATTGAATTTTATTTTAATTCTTTACTGAAAAAACTTGAAAGTAGTTTGATTTTTAAAATAAGAAGAAATACAGTTCTGACATTGTGGTGTGTACAATTCTTTTTTCACAGTCCACAAAAAAGTTTTTCTTGATCAAAAATGTTCAATAAATCATTTTTGATTGTTGATTATGTGTAATTCGATGCTAATTCCATCATTACAGAGCGCCACGGTGTTGTAAAATCTGATTTAAAATCGAAACTCAGAATTAGAAGCTTATTCATTACATTTATAGTTATCTATTTATTCATTGTTTAAAAATAATAGCATGTCTAGAAATGATGAAAAAGTGTTACACTTGGCAAAGATCAAATAACATAAATTAGAAATTAAATCTATGCAATCTTAAATTAAATCAATTGATATTAGAAACTTATTTAATTGTAAAAAAGTTAGAATTTTTTGTATCTTAACGCTCTGAAGATAAAGGCATTGTATAAAATATAAAATGATCAATAATGATTTATGAAACGTTTTTGATTAGAGCATTTTTGTGTAGTTTGTGTGACGAAAAAGGAATTCATACGTGAAAGTAAGAAAACTAATAGAGATTTTTGGCAGTTGGACAGTGCAGGCAGTGTGTTTGGCAGTTAAGTGTATATTAAAACCAATAGTTATGAATTTCAAAGACTATGAAGACAAAAAAAATTTTTAGAATGTATAATTTGTTATAAGAAAATATGTATGTATGTATGTGTGTATATATATATATATTTAAAAAAATCCTGAAATATTTTTGATATGCAGTAGTACAACTATTGAAATATTTAATTAAATATACATCAAATATAAAATATTTATTGTTGTTAAAATTTCAAACAGCTTGACAAAAAAAAACTACTCGAAATTAACCCTCTAATTATTTAAAACGTTTTAAATCGATACCAGATATTTGATGTACAGCTAATAGAGAAACTCTGATTTGTTTGATATGTAAACTTTAAGTACATTTATTTTATTATAAACTACATTTCTCTGTTTATATACGTGTTCGTATGTAAAACCCCCGCATGTAATATAATAAGTATATACGAACATACCTACATACATAACAAGTTGCCGCCGGTGAAATGTTTAATTAAAGTCGGAGGTGGGTCGTTCTATGACCCGTCATTCGTGTCAAACCCACGCGCCAGAGGAACACACGAATGATTAATTTGTATAGATCCGGAAAATGTGTGCAAATCATTTGTATTATTTAGCAACGCGGCTTTAGTTTAAAAGATTACACACTTTGGCTAATAGGACAGAAAATTTTAAATTTGTCTCGAAGAATATCGTTTCACAGTTATATATTTTTCCTTTTTTACATACGTTATATGTATCTCTTTGTGTGTATATATATATATATATATATATATATATATATATATATATATGTGTGTGTGTGTGTGTGAGAATGTATGTTTGTATATTTTAGTATACGCTTAACTTAAATTTAAATATTATTATGATCATTCGATCTTCACTGAACAAGTTTGCTCAGACACACTTGGCGACCGAATTGATGAAGTTAATTGTTTAGGCGCCAAATGATAGTCTTGCAACATTTTTTTCTCTCAGGTAAACACAAGTCAAAACTGCTTTTATAATCATCATAATTCATTAGTGTATTACTACCTACATGCAAATTTGATTTTGTTTTTGTAGACGCACACGTGTTTTTGAATAGCACACACCGGAAAGTTTATAATGATATCAAGGTATACGTCGTATTTTGTTTTCAAAGTAATTGATTCCCTTTTATACATCTTTTGTTGTATGAGAATTAGAAAAATATATTAGATGTACACATTAATTCGGTGCATTTTTTTTAAATCGAAAATGAATGTTTACAGAAAAATTGAGTACATTTCAATTTTCGAAATATACCCCAAAATTTTGTATAATTTAGATCCATATGTTGAGTAACTGACGAATCCCTTGTCGAATAAAAAAAGGTTGCGTTGAATCAATGAAGTCGTCAATGCATTTTTGGCCCTCTTTCAATGTTTTAATATTTTTTGCATGTTTTATGCATGGCAAAACCTTCCACCAAAGCTGAATAAACCATTCTCGCGACTTCGACAGCATTTTTTTTTCAACTGGAATGTGAAAGTATACAATGCCTAATATGTTGCTTTTCGGATGCCATCGCGTTCATTACTGTTTTGTGAGGTTATGCCAAGTGCTTGGCCAAGATATATAGTGTTTTTCAATGTTAAGGTTGGCATTTGAAAATTCTAAAACTACGAGAAAATATTTTAATTTAAAACAAAATTATTATTGATTCAACGTAAAGGCACAGAATTAATTTTCATACGTAATATAATAATATAATAACTTCTAGTATTCTCACCTCTTTGAATAAATAAATTTATAAAAAAAACTGAATTATCATGATTTGAATTCAAAGATAGATATACTGGTATCATTCTCGATTAAAAAAATAATATCTTTTAAACAATCCAGACATTGACAAGTATGCGTCTAGAAATATAATTAAAAATAATGTAAAGTTTAATAATTTCTTAAAACCAAAACATTGTATTATTCCACGAATTCATGAAAGGAGGAGACACTATGTACTAAATAACTATGTCACTCGTTATAAACGACTTATTTTTTTAAAACACGTCCTCATTGATAAGTGGACATTTTTTTTCAACAGAAATGTGAAAAGTATGCCATGCCTAATATGCTGATTTTCGGATGTCATTGCGTTCACTACCGTTTTGTGAGGTTATATCAACTGCTTGGCCAATGCATATGTAGTGTTTTTAAATGTTAATGTTGACTGTTGAAAATCTTAAAACGACAAGAAAATATTTTAATGTAAAACAGAGTTATGATTGATTCGATTTAAAGACACCGAATTAATTTGTACGCCTAATAAATATCTTATTTCTCTCTCACTCTCTTGATATCTATCTATCTATCTACCTATATACTCGTATATATATATATATATATATATATATATATATATATATATACACATACATACATACATGCATTTTAAAGTGTATTGCCACGTGCTTCTCTATATACGAAATTGCAAACAAAATAATAACAGAATTACCACCGTAGAACAAACCAGATTCAATAACCTTTCGTTTATATTTCGATCCCCTATACGAAACCAACGTGTGTCCATTCACCTACGGCATTAAAAAACATACAACACTTACGGTGTCTTTCGCCCATAGCTCTGGGCATTCATTGTCTGTCGAACACCTGTTCATTAACAGGCATCGAACGCGCGATCCGTGCCTACAAGTGATATTTATTTATTGTCCTGACAATATATCAGTGTTTGATATTATTCCAGTATATTTTCCGGTCGGTGAAAATCGACCCCGGACTCGATAATGAAGAATTATATGGACAGATGTTGTGCACGTTTGTGTCGAGTTTAAACTTATTTCGTCTGTACGATTACATACATATATACAAATACACATATGCGTACATTGGTATATAAAAATACATGTATGTATGTATATATGTATATATATATATATATATATATGTGTATATATATATATATATATATATATATATATATATATTTATGCGTTATATGTGTGTCTGTATAATTTAGATTGTGAGACGGTATGCGTGCTTTTATGTGTTTGTGTGAACGATTCGCTTGATGTATGTGTCTGAATGAGGCGAGATTGTATTTGGATTGATTTTAACGGTATTACATGTGTGAACCAAATTATACAGACATATTTAAATAATCTCATTATTACTGCTATTAATTATTATTATCATTATTTGGCTTCGACGCTAATAGTTTCATCGTTGATACAATTTCAAATGGTGTCATTTTTGATTGATATCTTTGTTGTTTATGCTGTTTTATTTATTTATTTATATTTTTATTATTGATGTTGGTCTATTTTAATTAAACTCATTATTTATTATTTTCGTACATGAATTCGTTTTTCATCTCAAAAACCTAAACACTTTCTGGCGATGGTTGATCAGAAAATGTTTTATTTGCGGGATGAAAACAATGTATTTGTCAACGTGAATTTAGCCATAGTGCCAAGACTGCATTATTACTTAATATGTTAGAATAATCATTATTTTTTGAATCATACATTTCCGTTTCCAAATAATTATATTTTGACATTGTTTTAGTTCAGATGTTTACATAGTTTTATACAAACTAAATCTAGTTAATTACTGTGTTCGTTTACAGGCGTTTAATTGATAGATAAGTTTTTATTATCTTAATTAAGTGTTAATATATATATATATATATATATATATATATATATATATATATATATATATATATTATGTTATTCTCTAAAATAACACTATAATGCTATTCAGTTTTTAATATAATTTTGTTTATTTGTAAGAAAGGTTTATTTAATTGACAATGAAAATTTAACATAATCTTGTCGCCCTTTAGCACTAGAAAATTCAGGTATTATTTCAGAATAAACTATAATATAGGCTATCTGGTAATTTATGTTTAGCGTCGCCAGTCCATTTAGTCGCTCCTGACTCGTTGTCGATTCTAGAAAGTTTTTAATCCTTTTCAGAACAATAAATGGTCTTTCTCCGTCTGCTGTACTCAGAGACATGGTTAAAAAAATATAGAAGCATAATCTCTGTATTAGGTAATATGTTTATTAATCCCATGTCGATGATTTCTTTAAATAATTCTACCGGTTTCGTGCGTACTTTAAAATTGTATTTGTAAACGCGTTTCAGCAGTATTCATTCTTCTCCAATTTCTTCACTTATTTTATTTTCATATATATTTTGCAATAATTTTGCTATTGAAACTATATTCTCCTGATCCATTTCATTGAATTTATATAAAACTTCAAGAAAATTGCAAATAGAAGAAATTGGTCCAAGTTTACGCGTAAATCCATCTATTATTGAATTGAGGATTTTGTCAAAAACAATTATATGAAAATATTCTTCAGCAGATGTCTGGTCTTTAAATCAACGATTTGTTTCAAATTCTGTAACTATTTTATTTTTGACTGCAATTTTTTTACATTCAACAAGAACTGAGGTTTCCAGGTTTTTTTAAGTTGTTTTATATTTTAAAGTTAAAAATTGGGTCCCTTAAAATTGCGATTCCCGGGATAGCTGCCTCGCAAATGACCTTCCTTCTTGTGGGATCTGTATATATATATATATATAGAAAGTGACTGTATATCAAGCGTCCCGGTTTTTTGAAAATTTTTCCCGGAAAACATGCAAGAGATTAATAAAAATCACATTAACACAACACACCACCCACACTCCCCAAAAGCGGATAACTACCGGATTAGGTAAGGGCACCGCATCAATGTCAAAAACAACCGGCCAAACTTGGCCCTGTATAAGACTTAATATCAATAAAATTCATTTTTATTTTATTTTATTTTTATTTATTTATATCAAGCGTCTATTTTTTAAAAGAAAATTAGTACCAAAAAATAACACTGTATTATTTTAATGATATGTTAAGGAAAGTTATTGTAAATGTTTTTCCATAAATGAATTATCCGATTGTTTATAAGTATATGTATGATTTCAAAAATTATTGAGATTATATATTCATACATACATACATACATACACACACACACACACACACATATATATATATATATATATATATATATATATATATATATATATATATATATATATATATATGTCTATATATATACATACATAGACAGGGATCTAAAATGATTAAAGGTAATAGAATTTTATTCTCAGTCAAGTTTGATTTGTACACATATGAAATATAATTTAATTATTGAATTAGTATTTTTAATATGATAAAATATATGAATTTATATATATATATATATATATATATATATATATATATATATATATATATATATAATTAGCAGCAGCACCATTAGCTTCTTTCCATCTACTGCTAGATGCAGGTCTCTTGAGAAACTTTCCACTGCAATCGATTCAATGCTTCTGTTTTCGATAAATTTCTAATAATTCTTCTTATGTTATTATACTATCTGTTCATATATATATATATATATATATATATATATATATATATATATATATATATATATTATAATAATAATAATGAGTCTCTTTCGATCCACTGGTAGATAAAGGGCTCTTCCAGAATTTTTCAGTTCAAAGGATTCAGCGCCTCTCTTTTTCATAAATTTGCCATCATTCTTCTTATATTCTTGTACCACGTGTTCATTTATCTTTTCGGGGTTTTTTTTAAGTATCTTAGTTCTCAATCAATAATTTTTCTTGTCCATCGATTGTTGTCCATACACACTTTTTGAAAGATGGAATTTTAAGTCATGAATACTTTTGTAGGACATCCTCTCCCCCCTCTTTCCCCTTCCCCCCCTCTCTCTCTATATATATATATATATAAACACATATAAAGTAATTAAAGATGGCTCATTGGAGATTTTGGGAATAATATCGGTGTTTAATACCAAACTTAGTAAAATATTTAATTTTTGATTTTGATAAAATATTAATGGAAAAAAATATTTTCTTTTAAGAAAAAAATAATCTTACATCAGATAAATCATGAATTCAGTTTGAAGGATAATGATTTTAATTTTTAAAGACGCTGTAAGTTGATATAAAATTATATTAGCAGGTGTATATAAAATGTCTGTACGAAATTAAGATATATATATATATATATATATATATATATATATATATATATATATATATAATAGAAGTATAGATTTCAATTTCAGTTTTTTTTTAAAAAAATATAAAATGTAAATGCAATTACTGTTAAATACTACTATGTCGTTCTTCTATGAATTTTATTCTTTTATTTAGAAAGTTCATATAAACGCATATATTTGATTTAGAGTCATTTTTTATTTTGCATTATGTGCAGTTTGTATATAAGAACGTTTTTTGGTTCACAAATGATTTTTTCATTTTTTTTCCAAGAAACATAAAAAAATAATTTCTTGTCAAACTGTTTAAAAAAGCATTATTGATTGTTGTTCCTGTGCATTTCGATGACGATTCGTCATGAATAGAGCGCCAAAAGAAAGAAAAATCTGTTAGTTTAATTTTGTGGTGGTGAGAAAAGAATTTATTTGCGAAAGTGAATTTAACCGTAAGATCAGAACTGTATTGGAACGTTGATCGGTCTTTCTATTTTGACTAAACTTTTTATCTATAAAAAAATAGTTACCTTCAACGAAGTGCTACATCGAAATGAAACTATATATTTTTAGAATTTTCGATATGAATTGTTTGTTTAACACTATCAAAAGTTTGAATTTATTTTCTTTACGAGTATATCACGTTCTGTACAATCATATTTTATTGTTCTCCCTCTTCTTTGCGTATCTCATATCCAGAACAATCATATACAGTCAATACAGTAATACAGTCAAACATTTTTCAATTTCATGTTTTACCAATACAAATTATAAAATGTTTTCTTTTGAACGATGACTTAGGTATAATTATGACTGTCCCTCCATATCTGAGAAGATATTTGGAAATTGTTATCGTTTTATGCGGTAAACGTGAAAATGAACAGTTTTGTTCAGTTTTAAAATTGTGATATTATTGTTTCAAAAAACAGGTGTGTATGTATATGTGTATATATATATATATATATATATATATATATATATGCATGTGTGTGTGTGTGCGTGCGTGGGGTGTGTATATATGTGCATATGTACATATAGAGAGAGAAAGATAATGATATGCTGTTTTGTTTATATCATATTAGTTGCTTATTTAAATAATTCAGTTTATTCGAATATAATCTGTATTATTAGGTATATCGTGTATTCAGATTTTATCGTTTTAGGATTGTTTATTTTATTTTATTTACAAGTTTGGTTTTAATCATACCGCTTATTAAATCAGAACAAGAAATTATGTTTATACATTTTTTTATTCGAATATTATATTCAAAATTATTCATACATTATTTTCCTACACCGATGCAATTAATTCCGATTGATAAATATTAATATATTCTTAATATTCTTCCAGTTTAAACTATATGGCTATTATCGGTTTTCTTCTTAACGCTCGATCTTATTTGTATCTCATATATATATATATGTATATATATATATATATATATATATATATATATACATATATGCATACACAGATATATAAATACATAAATTATGTATTAAACGATCGACTATACAAACATTTTATTACTATAATGAGCTGTTAATAGAAATGAATACAATACTATTGACATTTATTATTTCTTTAACATGTTTATGTTTATTAAATTTTAATGATTGATTTGTACAAAATATGATGATTTCGAAAAAATAGACTATTTAGTGGCAATGAAAATATGTCAAGGCAATTTGTGTTTTTTAAACACATTTTATATCAATTCAATGTAAGCAGTTTGAAAAGTAATTATATATAAATATAAAAATAATAATGTGCAATATACTATTGTGAAATATATTTTTGTTAATGAAATATAATAATTAATACACACACATAATGAGTTTATATATATATATATATATATATATATATATATATATATATATATATATATATATATTGGGTGTAATATCTGTTTTATATTTTGATTATAAGTTGTTATTCTTGAAAAATATATTTATTCAGATTCAAAAATCTACCGAACGAAACATCACACATTCAGTAAAAAAAACATAGTATTTATCTTGGTTTTAATTTTAATTTAAAATGTGTGTAAAAATTTTTTAATATCTAGTAAATAAGTAAATACCTATTTCTGTTTGTGTAGTAATGGATCTTCTTATCAGCAAACGTTGACTGCAATTTTGTTGTTGCGCGTAAATTAAAATGTTCGAGTTCGATGCCATTGTAATCAAAATTAAATAAACATATTTTTTGAGAATATTTTTGTTATCAAATAGAATGATTCTTTACATTTATAATTAAATGTGGCAAATTTTATTGTAAAATTGATCAAACTTAGCAAAAAAAACCATTAAGTTTTGTAAATTTTATTGAGAGACGAAACTTTTATTTAAAATGATTAAAAAAAATAATCAAAATAAACCAAGTCATTGTATTATTTAGTTTTGATTCAAATAAACATTTTGAATAACAAATTCGTAAATAAGAAACAAACGAAAATATGGAAACAAAATGGCTTCAGTTCGTTTCACTTGAAATACCGAAAAATGGCGGCCGACACAACAATGGACGTGGTGCACGTGACTTTTTCGGCGGGATATTTCGAATGATCGTGAAACGCGCGCGTGTATATTTTAATTATTGATCGGTCGGTAACGACACAGCAACACGAACACAACAACGTCCAACGCGCGACTGACGCTTTCTAAGACCCGCGCTACCCGCCACGACCACCTGCCACCACCATTTTCTAGGCAATCAACGGGGCATTAAAGTGGTCGTTCTTTGATGAAAAGTCGCTATATGGTAGTCGCAGTTTTTTATATCTTTTTTATTAGTTTGTACATTTGTAATTTTTGTTGAAAGTATGCCTTTATTAGGTCACGTTGTAGGAAAAACAACAAGTTACCTTCTTTGTTAATTGGTGTTTAAAAAATATTTATACAGTAAATTTATATACATATATACATACATTCATACAAACATATATATATATATATATATATATATATATATATATATATATATATTTATAATACAGTGTCTTATTCGAAATAAACAAACTGGATATTGAAAATAAAAAAGATTTTAAGATGAGACACATATCTTAATGCATTGTCGGGACTTTATTGTTAAAAATTCTTTAAAAAAAATGTTAAATTATAGATACAATTCGTTTTGTTTGATCGATAGCTGAAATTTCATAATGTTATAGTATTAAAATTGAACAGTGACTCAATACTTTATGTACCGTCACGATTTTGAAATTCCATGAATAAAAATTAATATTAAAAAAATCAATGATAAATGATTCAGCATTCATTTCAGGGAACTTCCGTCTCCGAAATAAAGAAAACTGTTTTGAAATTTATTTATCTTTATATACATATAAAATTAAAATTATCCATAAAAAATCGATTACGTCGACTTACTTATTTATGACCTCGAGGTTTCTGTGATGCTCAAATTTGTTTCTCTCATGTATAAAATAACATTGCAATCTGTCTGCGATAATGATTATGTAATTCCCCCCCCCCATATATATATATATATATATATATATATATATATATATTTATACACGCATATAAAAAAAATAAATATAATTATTTTATTTTATTTTATTTTTATTATTTATTACACGCATATAACAACAACGTTGCAATACATCTTCGAAAATGATTATATAGACATAAATGAGTTTTAAAAATATGTTTATTGTTTCTCTCAGTTACAAGTGCAGGCTTGTAATTGACAAGCTGATGAGTGCAGCGAGCATCGGGCGAAGCCCATTAGTTTTTTAAAGATCTCTTATTTTTTATGTTTTGAAATAGTATTCTCTTTTATAATAAAATTTGCACTATTCTGTTTGTATATTGTAATTAATTCAGTAAACAATTTGTTAAAAACAAACATTTTACGATAAATTAATGTTTTCCAAGTCTTTATTTGCTGTGAATTTTGTTTTTAAAAATGTTTCACTTGAAATCTTTAATCTTGTTATGAATTATTTTATTTCGATGATTACGTATTGATATATAAATTTTTTTTGTAGACATTTTCACACATGAATTCGTTTGTCACCACAAACCATAAATTTTTTTAAATATTTTTCTGTAGCTTGACGCTGTAAAGATGATGGTATTATTGATAATTTTTAATTGTTAGTTTTGCACATTTCGATGGCAATACAACCATCTTCATGGTATAGAAATATCTGATTTTTCTGATTTGATTTTTTAATTATATTTTCCTTGTATCTTGGCACGCAGTGAAGTAAATAGCGTCGCCATTGAAAAACGCATGAGCAACAATAAAAAATGATCAATGATTTTTTATTAAACATTTTTGACCTACATTGTTGTGTAAAAAGAAATTAACTTGGGGAAGTGAGTTTGCCGCAGTGGCAGAACTGTATTTTTTGTAGAAATTTTTTGAGATATAGGATTTCTTCATATTTATTTTTCATTTGTATTTAGATCCAAAGAGTAAAATGATTTTAAAAAAAATAATTACCAAACACACATTGTTAATTAAATAAATTCACATATTTTTCAAGAATTTATGTACACACATATATGTATGTATGTGAAAGACTTGTAAATACATTTGCTTAACATAAATCCAGTGGTAGGAGTTCCAATAAGAAACAAGAATCCATTATTTTTTTCCCTCCTCAATTTATTCTTAAATGCTTTCACTGAAGAAGGCAGTGCTATCAACATGTACGAATGTAGTTCATTCCAGGCACGAGTACCTTTATGAAATATAAAACACTCATCTAATCAGCTTTTTCTAATTATGTTATTTAATTTTTACTACATTCTTCTTTATACTCACATACAAGTCTTAATAGTTAAAATAATGTGTGTATGGTTAGGGTAGTGAACGATACAGTACGAGACGTCCAAAATATTGTATTGATTATAGTATTGATTGTAGTGATTTATCATGTATTTCTTGACTTCTTTTTCTTTTAGAATAATTTTCGGTTTTATTTTAAAAATGTGACTAACTTATCTATTTATTTACAGAGATCATTATTCTTTAATTATTTTCTTTCGAGATAAGTTGTAAATTATTGTAATGCATATTTTTTTAAACAAAAAAGTGTATTCCGTATTTGGAATTATTTTTACATTTAATTCTGAAAATGAATGTTGAGTATTTGTTTAGACCGAAATATTGGTATTTCTTTGCACATCACAAATATTTGAATGACTCCAGGTAGTTTTTCTAATTAATTTGTTTATTATCTAAGAATGTTCGTATATTTCCGTATGAAATATAAATTGTTTTCAGTGTTGTATTTATAATATTCTAAAACAGAAACGAATTACATATAAACCTTAATATTTGTATTAATTAATCGAAATCAAATTTGATTATTCTGTAATGAAGTATTTGATTTTTTAACAAAAATTATTCTTATAAATTACTCAAAAAATAATCTTTTTATTATCGTTTAAGCAAAGAAATATTCTTTCAAATAAATTGTACTTAACTGATAAATGTTAATTAGTTGCTTTAAAATGTTGGTTGGTTAGAGTTGGCTAAAAGTTAACAGAGTGGAAATTATAACTGAACGAAAAAGGGTTCTCTACCCTCCCCCCTCTCTCTCTCTCTCTCTATATATATATATATATATATATATATGTATACGTATACACACAATACAATGCTTC
>CM068315.1:25090561-25095561 GCA_034766995.1 Acanthacorydalis orientalis | reverse complement strand
CAAGAAAGTAATCCGACGGTGTTAAATCGCAGGATTTCGGTGGCTAATTAATGTTTCCATTTCTGAAAATAACGCGATCAGGAAATTTCGTCCTTAATAAATCAATTGTTTCACCAGCTGTGTGGCTTGTTCCACTATCTTGCTGGAACCACATGTCCTTCAGATCAATATCATCCAATTGTGTCTATAAAAAATTAGTAATTATGTTTCAGTATCTTTCTTCATTTACTGTAATCGCTTTACTAGCCTGATTTTCAAAAAAGTAAGGATCAATAACTCCATCAAACCAAAGTCAGCACCAAACTCTTTCTGTATGCAACAGTTTCTCAATGATCACACTCGAATTTTTTTCACCCCAGAATTTTGCTTGTTAGCATAACCATAGAGTTCGAAATGTGACTCGTCGTTCAAGATGACTCTTTCAGAAAAACCGGGTAGTTGTTTCAGTATTCAATTAAAAATTCTCTGATATAGAGAATGGTCTGCTGGCTTCAATTCTTGAGTTAATTGAATCGTATAAGCCTTAACAATAAATCCTTACACAGATTGAGCAAAGTTGTACAAAATAATGGGGAATATTTTGATGTAATATATTCCATTTTTCCGTAAACATTCATTTTCAATAAAAAATGCACCAAATTAATTTGTACCTCTAATATATTAGGTTACAAACAATGTTCTGTCGCTGTTATAACGTACAAATAATTGCAAGAATTGTTTACACTTGTTATCGGACAAAATTCCAAGAATTGTTTATCAGTAATATTAGCATGTGTTTTAAATGAATCTCGAACTGACCACTTTAATTTAAAAAATAATTCTAACCCTTAAAAATGTATGTGAAAAATAGTGTAGTACGTGCGTGTTTGCTTTATGAATTTAAGCTTGGGACTAACGCTACAGAAACTGCAAAAAAAATTGTACTGCGTTTGGAGAAAATACAGTTACATCAAGAACGGCCCAGAGATGGTTTAAAAAAGTTTCTGCCGGGGATGAATCCATTAAAGACGAGACCAGATCAGGCAGAGCATTAAATTTAAATATTGACGAATCGGAGACAATGATTGAAACAAATTCTAGTTTAACGTGTCAACAGCTTGCAGAATTGTTCAAAGTAAGTGACGAAACATTACGGAAGCATTTACACAAAATAGGAAAGAGGTGGAAATTAAGTAAAGGAGTACCACACGAATTAACTCCCAATAACAAATTACAGCGTCTTACAATCTGTACATGTCTTATTTCACGACTAAAATCAAAGAACTTTTTAAATCGTATTTTGACCACTGATGAAAAATGGATTATTTATTCCAACTACAAACATACTCACCACTGGCTTTCATTAGGTGATCCTGTCCCACAAAGTCCTAAATGAAAGTTAGCACAGCGAACACTTCTCTGTGTTTGGTGGACTTCAAAAGGAATTATTCACCATGAATATCTACGAGTGGATCTAACCGTCACGGAAAACACTTATAGTGAACAACTTCAACGAATACACGATACATTTAAACAAAAACAGCCAACACTTGTAAATCGTAACAAAAGATTATTTTTGCGAGATAACGCACGACCACACGTTGCGGTAGAGACCAGAACAAAAATTACGAATTTAGGGTGTGTGATCCTCCTCCATGCCTCGTATTTACCAGTTATATCTCCATCAGATTATCGCCTCTTTTTATCTTTGGACAATCGTATGCGCGGTAAATAGTTTAATAATGAAGAAGAATTAAAAATGGAGGTGTCTACATTTTTTGAAAATAAAAATCGTGAGTTTTATAAAAATCAAATTTATAAATTATCTTCTCGCTGGGAAAGGGTTATTTAATGCGAAGGTGGATATTTTGATGAATAAAGTTATCTTATGTATAAAATACACAAGTGTTTTTTCCTCAATTCAAAAACGACACAACTTTCCTGGTTACCTGATATTTTATACATTTATTAAATGTTGTGTACACATTGATTTTTGTACAGCATTATATTTGTTCAATTTTATACGAGGAAATAAAAATAGTAGACTTATTTATCTATTTCGTGATTAACAATTATAATCAATTTATTTTTTGTATTGTAAAATCTATTTTATAATGTAAAATTTAATTAATTATAATTGTCAATGGAAATAATAAATTTAAAACAGAAATTTTATTGTAATTTTTAAAAAGAATGTACTTTTGGATTTATGTATTAGAATTCAAATGATTTATATATCTCAAAAGTAAAATACATGCGAGCTCCATTTTATTATCATTTACGATTATACGTATGTCCCGTATTGAAAATGGATCTGAATCCCGCACTGTTTAGAGTGAGTATCGCTAGTTTTACGAACGGAATGGGAATACTTGCTCAGCCAGACAGCGTGGAGCTACTCTGTAAACTAGCCAACCTCGGAGATTAAAAAAAAGAGTAACAATGTTGCAGTCTTGGTGAAATCTGTAGCCTATTATGGGCATATAGTGCCGGCGTGATTCTTCCAGTTTTGATTCCAAGATTCCACGTGAGCAGGACAACGAACTGTAAATTATTTTGTGGTTCGATGTTTTAAATCGCGCATGACGCACCTGAAGTGCGTGCATGGATTTGTGCATGTAGGTTCGAATCTCTAATAAACAACTGAGTTATCGAATGACAGTTATTTGTAAATTATCAACAATTTTGTATACATAATCGATCAGTTCTAAGAAAACTTGTAGAAAAGCTCGTGAGGTTAGAGTAATTGATTGCTATAGTCGATTCGTTTAAAGTATATTAGTTAATGGGAACGGAAGTAAAATGGTGTCTAGAAAATAATATATGGACAGTAAGAAAGATGAGTGGTGTGTTTATTTTATAGGATCGAAAACGAAACTGAAATAATTTGAATATATATATTCTTTTTTAATGATAGTAATGCTAAGTGTCAATATTATTTATTTAAATGTGGAGATAATTTTCTTAGGAAAATGTAAAATGAAAATTTTCTTATAAGATAATTATTTAGATACGAAATAGAGTATTATTAAATATTTATGCACTTCACAATGTAGTTCTGACTGTGACTTAAATTCATTTTCACAAATGATTTTTTTTTATTTTACAAACAATATCACTTTTTGTTGGTCAAACATTTTCAATAAATCATTTTTGATTGTCGATTATGGAGACTTTTAGTTTTTTCTGTACTTTGATTGTTATTTATCAAAAAAAAAAATGATCAATAATTAATCATTGGATATTTTTGATTCTCGATTATGAAATTTTTTAGTTTTTTCTGTACTTTGATTGTTGTTTATCAACACAAATAGAAATCATCAATAATTAATCATTGAACATTTTTAATTCTTGATTGTGAGATTTTTTAGATTTTTCTGTACTTTTTTGTTTATCAACACATACTAAACTGATCAATAATGAATCATTGAACATTTTTGATTCTTGGTTATGAGGGTATTTTTTTAGTTTTTTCTATACTTTGATTGTTGTTTATCAGCAAAAATAAAAATCATCAATAATTATTCACTGATCATTTTTGATCAGAATTTGTATGTGTTTTTATGAAGAAAGAAGTATTCATTTGCGAAAATGTGTGTGTGTCTTTTATTAACAAGATAAATGTGTTTAGAGCTAGTCTAAGTTAGTCTACTTAGTTATAATATTTAAAAGTAAAATAAGAAAAATAATATATAATTATTGACGGGTAAATATAATTTTTGTGCCATTCAAGTATTGAATTGTAAACCATTATATTCTTAAATAGATTTGTTTATGAAAATTAAATTAGGTAGACAGTTTTTTTTAAATTTTAGCCATTAGTTTCGTTAATTATTTGATTAGCTCACTTAGTTGCTTTATTATCAACAGTAACAATGCCATATGAACGTAAAGAGGATTCTTATCTGTTGAAAATTGAAATTTAGGGTTTAATTGTTTACTTTAAATATTTAGTTCTGGCACTTCAATTATTTTTAATCAATAAATAACATAAAACGTGTTTATGCAATTTTAGAAAACATACATTAAATCTTCAAATATAAACTTATTTTTTAATTTTTGTTTTTCTATATCTCCATACTTTTAAGGCAATCTGAATCCGTTTTATTTTGTATCCTTTTAATATATTTTAAAAATGATTAAGCAAGTACAAAATAAAACGATTTATAAAAAAAAATGTTTAAATGAAACATACTTAAATTATAGATGAATGTTAATAGTAATTTGAGTGGATGCTTTTTGTTGCATTTTAGGATACATTTTTAATAATATATTTTTAACAGTTCTCAGATTTAAAAATGTATTATTTAAAATTACAATCGTTACAAAATTTCACTTATTTTAAGATATGTTAAGTAGTCCGATTACAGTCTATTTATAATCTCATTTATTTCCAGGAGGAGGCCATGTCGCCAATGGGGGACAGTAGTGATAGTAGTGGAGCGGAGTCGTCAGGAATGCAGCCAGAGTATGAAAATACTAATCTTTTAGATTTTAAAGGTATGTGACAATTTTTATAATAATATACTTATGCGTTTCGTAACATCTAATTATATTAGTTTTATTAAAAGCTGTTTTTATTTATTTGTCGCGAGTGATAACATAAATGTTTAATACAAAAATATTAATTTATATCATTTCGATTAGGTTCATTTGATTTTAAAATGAATTCAAATAATTTTTTTCCAGTTGATTTTAAACGATCCATTGGCTATTTTATGGAAAATTAATAAAAAAAAATTAATATTATATTTTTATACAATTTATTTTTGTAAAATGTCTACGATACAAATGTTTCTGCAATCATTTTTGTTGTCAGTTTGCGTTAGATGCAGTCGGAAAGAAGTTCAGTTGTATTTTCAGATAAAACGAAAAAATATATCGATACAAGTATCGCCTTGAATATATTTTCAAGGCGATGAGGGTAAGGGGTAATGTAATCAGGGTATAGAAAATACTTTGAATTTTTTTTTGAATTGTTCTTCAATTTTAACCCGTTTTTATTAACAAAAAATGTTTAA
>CM068315.1:25070561-25088061 GCA_034766995.1 Acanthacorydalis orientalis | reverse complement strand
CACATTGCACGCGAAACCCTTCAAAAACTGAAGCAATTTCAATGGGAAGTTAAGACTCATCCAACATATTCCTCTGACAACACCATCTGATTGTTATCTGTTCTGAAGTCTCCAAATCACATCAATGGAAAACGGCTTAATACAGAGAGTAATGTTCGAATGGAGCTCGTCTGTTTCTTTAATACAAAACTTAAATGTTTTATCGTCATGGAATTAAAAATTTAAAAATAAGATGGGAACATATAAATAATAACGAAAAATATATTTGGGATAAAATTAAAACGTCAATTTTTTCGCTGTTTCAGAACTTAATTTATATAATCGCATTACTTATGGATGACCCAATAGTTGTGTACAGTTAATAATTAAAAAGATATATTTTAAATATAATGTTAATTTTTCGCTTCTAACTTTTTTGTGCAGATATTTTAAGTTTGCTTTTTTTGTATACTGAAAATTTTATTATTCGTTTCTAGATTTTCAGTTTTGCTTTATGTATTTTCAATTATATATTGTATAATTAGAAATATATTTTATGATTCAAACTTGTCCTTAATACGATTTTTTAAACTAAAAGTTATAATGAGTTTCGTGTTTTTTTCACTGTTTTTATTAATTTCTGTGTGATTTATCTATGGAAAACAGATAGATAAATGTCCAGAGTTTTTAAAAATTGCCATGTTTTTTTTGATTGCAATAATTATAATATTGTTTTGTTATTTATTGTCTTATATATTATTAAGTTAATTAAATAATCTGTAGTGTAGGCTGAACTATTAGAATATTGTAAAAAGTAAATTTCATGTGTGGGTAAACAATAAGACATTAATGAGATTAATATCTGTACTACAGTTATTTTCCGTCTACGTAATAAAATTATCTATATTTCTTTTCGTTTGAGATATTGACGATAAGTTAACCATGCTTTTTGCGTTCTTTAAATATTTATTTTTAAAACGATTTAATGGTGTTGTGCATGAGTTACTACCAGAACTAATTTTAGGAAATATATGACTAGTTTTAAATTATTATTATATTCAATTGAGTTATTAGTCATCGTAATTGCGATTTGTATCGACAGGCATTTTAGCAAACAACAATACCACAATTTCTTCAATAACAACAACACCATCAGATATAAAAACATCTTCCTCATCAACCGTATCGACGACGAATTCAACAACTTCTTCGTCATCCCAAATATCATCAGCGTCAACCGTTTCACCACAGACGAACGGTGCAATGTCCAGTTTAAACACAGGATCTGGAAATACTAGTAGTCCTATTGCAGGAACACTTCCGCCTGGTTTGACAGTATATCAGACACCACAGGGTGCCGTTTATGCTACTACGACATCAACTGCTGGTGTTAAAGGTGCTTCCGCTGGTGTTTTACTTAGTCTACAAAGTACAGGACCAAATTCCCAACCACATTTCATCACGATACCTTTGCAAGTTGGAGCTGCAGCCGTAGCTGCCGCAGCTGCAGCTGTTTCCGGTTCCCAGCCGCCTCCGTTGGTCACTACTGTACAACAGAAAGATCAAAAAGAGTTGGATCTTAGTGCCAAAACAGCAACGACTACAACGTCGGGGCGAAAGTAAATAATGTCTTATGTTTCGACTTTTGTGGTTCGATGTTAGATAGAACAGAGATTCGATATATTAAAACTGAATAAAATAACAAGGAAAGTCCGTTGTATGTATCTCGTACTTGCCTAACGATTAATTTATTTTCATAGTCGGTGAAGAGTTTTTTTTTAAATTTATTTTTATTGAAGGAGAGAATAAGTAATTTGGAATTCGTATCATCGGTTAATCGCCAAGTTTAAAAATTAATTTTTTACAAAAAACACCTTGATATATTTTTCTATAAAATTGAGTTAAGTAGTAGTCAATTGTAATACAACTATTATCAGATTTAATATGTGGTATTGGTTCAATGTAATTGTTTTTAAAACAAATGATTTATATATTCAATCCCGTGATTAACAGTACTTATTTTTCTTAAAGCCCGAGACATAGTTTGTTTATTTAACATTATTAAAAATGTTAAAGCATTAAAATAAAATGTACTAGTGTACATTTATACATCTTGTACCAACATATGATAAATTAATTTTCAAAAATATTTTAGAAATTTATTTCTATGATATTTCTGAGTGGTGAATGTGATATGCTGGGAAACGACGGGTAAGAAAGTTACCTATTTAATTAGATAAAAAGAAATTCACATTTTCTGATCAATGTGTATAGCTATTATTAAACGTAATTTTATGTTTCTGGTACAAGACACAGGAAATAGTAGACATTTAAGAGAAGATAAATTTATTTCTTTAAGGGGAGTTTCCGATTTGAACCGCTCAAAAAAATAATTTTTCAGAATCTTTTCTAAAGAAAAAGAAAAAAAGATAATTTTATAACGTTGGATTTTTGGATTCTATTTAAAAAAAAAAACAATGGCGTCGAGTTTGTTTTTGTTTTCAACGGAACGTGTAACTCCTTAACTGTTGATCCGAAACATAAAAACCGAACATATTCTTAAAGAGTGCAAAATTTCCAAGGCAGTGAACTTTTGAACACTAAGGAATTTTTTTTGACAAAGTTATGGCATTTCACAGTCAAAATGCATATTTTTACCGTTTTGTGTTATTTGGCCCGTTAAAACATCGAAAATGTAAGGAATTAAATGTTCAATACCCGGCAAAACGTTTTTTCTCTTTAATTTAAAAAACATTTAGGTTAATCGATTAATTAGTTTTTAAGATATTTATCTCATCAGTTTGAAAAATGATGTTTCGAGAAAAACGCTTTTTAAAGTTTAACAATAGTCAAGTTTTGCATGCCCCGGCCGTTACTTAAACGCCTATGACGTAAGTAATTTCTCGAATTTTAAAATTTCCGTGAAAGTGCACATTCTTGAAATATTAAAGAATCGAATAATCAAGAAAAAAATCGATTTTTTGAATGTTTTAGACCGGAAACTCTAACCTAGTGTTTACAAAATTAATAAAAATGCAAAAATCGACGATGTCATTTTTATTTCAAAAAAGAATGACATTTGAATCGCAAAAGTAAAGTAGAATTTTTTTAAAATTGTAAATTTCAGAACAGTTTTTCGATTTCGGACATAGAAATTTCATCAATAGATTAATTGATCATTGATTATTTGATATCAGTTTTTTGTTTATGGTACTTGAAAGTCCCAAAAGTACATAAAGGATTAAACTTTTTTTGTAGTATATTGTTGATTGCAATGACATTTTGCATACAATGTTATTATTGTAAGCAGTAACATACTTAATCTTGTATATAAAATTTACATATAGTCAGGTAGTTTATTTTTTAGCTATTGATTTATAAATAAATTTAACTTCATTTCAAAATGAAATATTTTCAAAATTTAAATTTTCGTTTCAGTTGAAGTATAAATGACTTGAAAATGAATTAATTCTACATATATACTAAATATTACTTTATTTCATATATATATATATATATATATATATATATATATATATATATATATATATATATGTATATATATATATATATGTATATATATATATATATGTTATTTTGTTTATTTCAATTTATAAGACAAATCAATAGTTGGATTCATTTGATTTTTACATAACCCATTTTGTTAAATCGTGATATTTAAAACGTAGTCTTGAATGTTTTATTAGGTTTTAATAGATATCGAACATTTTTAATAAATACTATCAGATAATAATACAGGTATATATATATATATATATATATATATATATTTATATATATATATATATATATATATATATATATATATATATATATTAACATAATGTATATGAATGCATTAATTCTGTGTTTGATTGTATCGAAGTGGAAAAGTTACCTTTTATTTGTCAAGTGTTTATTTCTACCCTGTTGTACTATTCCATATATCGTTTTCATTTTGATAATAAATTAAGTAAACTGTTAAGTATTATTTTTATAAATTTACTAAATTGTCATCAAAATGTTGATAACTTAAAAAAATTTTTTTCATTATTCCATAAGTTAGAATTGTATTTAAGTTATTTTTTTAGAAAAATTAATATATTCTTAACAGTTGGCGTTTAATTTATTAAAAGAATATTTCTTAAATGTTAGTTATGTATAACAAATTGAACTGGTTAGTAAGTTTTAATAATTTTTAGTTTGGTTTTTGAAACTAGAAATGAAATATGTTTCTATATGAGTTTTTTGTAACAGAATCATATATATATATATATATATATATATATATATATATATATATATATATGTATGTATGAAGGCACAAAAAGAACCTCAGTTTATATATACACATTTATATTTGGACTTATTTATTTCGATTTTTTCATTTATTTTCCAATTTATTCTAGACTACTTTTTCTCGGATATTTCTTTTTTCTTTTTTGTTTCTTCTTGCTTCTCTTTTTCTCTTATATATATATATATATATATATATATATATATATAGCATTTAATATTTTATTATATAATTTAATATTTGAAACTAATATTTGTATATGAAGCTTACACAATAGAAATAAACTTGTATGAAGGCACAAAACGAGCCTTAGTTTATATATACACACGTTTATACTGTGGCTTATTTTTTTTCTATTTCTTTCCCTTTTTTCATTTAATTTCTAATTTATCCAATTCTCTTACCCTTTTTTAGATATATCTTTTTTTGTTGATTGACACTTATGTTACTGTTTCGCTTTGCTATCTGTTATACATACATATATGTATGTTTATATATATATATATATATATATATATACAAACATTTACATATAAATATACATATATATATATTATTTTTAGTGTTGGTAATTTAATTTTTTATCCTAATATTATAATGTATGAAGCATACAATAAAAATAAACTTGTATGAAGGCACAGAAAACAAGCTTCAGTTTATTTATAAACGTTTATTTATTTAATCTCGTTTATTTATTCTCTTTCTGTTTCTTTCACTTTTTCGTTTAATTTTTAATTCTTCTACTCTGTTACGCTTTTTCTCCTTTTTGCTTATTGATTAGTTCTATGTTGTTTTGTTTCGGTTTTCTTTCTCTTACTTTTACAAACGTTTAGTAGATCTATGATTATTCACAATTTGCTTTTTTTCATTTACACTTATTGTCTTGTTTTATGCAGAAGCGTGGATTACATTTAGCAACGACATTGATTGCTTCTATTAATGAAAGAACAAATCATTTTTTTAAAATAATTATTAACACTTTATGAACTCTTGTGAGTACAGCCATTTTCTCTATGAATATTTTAAAATTGTTGATAATGTTAAAAAAGTCAATATCTAAAACCATATTCATTATAATGTTTTCTTCTAACTGTTATATGTATTAATTAAAAAGAATTTGTCTTAGAGGTCTTTGTCCTTTAAAATCAGTTGATTGTCTATTTCCCAGTGAAGAGCAAGATAGGTAAAAATTCAGACAACTACATATTAGCCCCATTATAAGACGAGATTTTTTTCCTCAGACTTTTATTAAAAAACAAAAGTCGTCTACAGAAGTTACGGGCCACACGCCACTGTTGACATTTTAAAGATGTAATTGTATAATTTTTGTAAATATTGCCTTCTATTAAAACGTTAAACAACATTTTTATATCGTTTTCTTTAAGGAAAACTGCGTGTCGTCATATAATCGGGGCCATAAAAATGATTCTTTCTTGATTTCTATAGAAACAACTGGGATTCGTCTTATATTTGAGCTAATACAGTGCAATTAAAATAATTCATCGATTCTTTTATAAAAAATGTCGAACCATATTGTAATTAATAAAATAATCAAATGTTTACACTGATATAATTAATGTATATCGGTTTATAATTATTTTTTTTTTAATTTTCGGAAAACTAATTTTCATTTTCTGAAATCTCGCTCTAAATAATTTACGTTTACTTTAATTCATTTACTATTTCTGACTCTTTTTTTTAGAATTAATCTATTATTTCTGATTCTATCAAAATATTCCATTTTCAGTTCAAAGTTCTACGCTATGCGATTCACTGCCAAGTATATTTAATTTGCTTTTTTCTTTCAAGAGTGTATATATAAAGTTTGGTGCAAAAATGAATTATAAAAAAAGTATGTTTTCAACAAATAAATACTGCTTGTGCACTATAATGAAATATATGGAATAAAAAAAGTAATCTGTTATAATTAAGTTTCCTAATTAAGAATTAAGTTCTTCTTCAGATAATAAGAAGAAACTTCAATTATATTTGATGTTGTTTTGAACAGAAATCAGATTTTGATTTTATATATACATATATATATATATATATATATATATATATATATATATATATATATGTATGTATGTATGTATTAATTACATATTTGAGAAAGTAATAAAAAACAATTTACCATTTTAACATAGGTATATCAACCAATTGGTTTCAATTTATACTGGTATTGAAATTCTTAACTCGTATGATAGCCATATTGTTTATTTAACATTTATAGCTTTTTTAGGTTACGCATTGCAAACCTTACCTTTTGATATATTCATGTATTTGTAATTGAACCACATAGCAATGTCTTTCTTGCCTTACATAGCGTCTAACAAATTATAAAAAGATATATAAATACTTGAAAATTATTTTAGTTGTAGATCGCATTTATATAAATATTGTATTTTTTTAGAGTTCATGACGCGTAATTGAAGAGTGTATTTTTTATTGTGGTTATGTATACTGCCTGTATATTTTTAATATTATACTTAGGCATATATATATATATATATATATATATATATATATATATATATATATATATATATATATATTCATTTTTATGTGAAAGTGTCTTATTTGCAAAAATAATATTTTTCAGAAAATCAGAAAAGATTCTATATGTATTCTTATGCAGATGATTGTTAAATCTGTCATATTTTTTATAATTTGGTTCATTTAACAACTTCTGTATTTAACAAATGCATTTCAAACGTTCGGATATTGCAAATAATATACTTTAAGAGTGACAATACATTTATAAAGTGCGTGAATGTTGTTTTGTACAAAGAGATAAATGTAAATAAAATTGTTCTGTGTATATTTTGAGTGGTAGCCAGTGCAAATAAGGCTTAGTACTAATAAAACTGTGTGTTTTTATGATTCTTTAATATTTTGTTAAAATATTTTTAAGGATCCTTTTAATCAAATATATGAAATGTCAATTTTGATGAGAAACATTTTATATTTTTATACCGAACTGTTTATCCTGTTAAACGTAGCAATTCTTAGTGGATCGGTATATTCTGCCTTATTTTTTGCTATAATTGTTAGTCTAATACACAAATGTCGATTAAATGAATATATGAGGGCAAGTCAAATAGTAAACGGGATATGTAAGAAATAAAAAATTTCATTCTACATACAGGATTTTTATTAAAATCATTTTTCTACATAATTCCTCTTAACTTCTATAGACTTAGTCCAAAGTTTAGTGAGTTTCCGGATTTCGTCCTGAAAGAAAATGGCCTTTTGAATATTCCTCTCACAAAGTATTAATTTCATTAGTCTAGAATGGTAGGAATCAATTACTACTAAATCGAGACTTTATGCTGGTAGGTTCAGGATTTCAAAATATAGATCGTAAATACACTAATTTGTTTTATTAGCGGTGTGTGGATACAATGTATGAGTGACTGCGTAAAAGAAGAGAGAAGAAGAGAAATCAGTGTATTAAAAAACTAGGTTTTTAGCTTCTGGATCATCCATCATATAATCTCGATTTAACTTCAAGTGACTTTTTTACCTTTATGATCAGTAAAAAAAGAATTGAGACAATAATTTTGTTAATGAGGTGACCACTAACATGGCGTAAGAGTGACTGCGCAAGGAATCAAAAAGTTTCTTCCAAGATGGAATACAAAAACTCGTCAAGAAATGGACTAAGGGCTTAGAAGTTAGGTGTCACATAGAAAAATGATCTTAAAAAAATGCTGTATGTCCAATAACAGTAAAACTTAAAAAAATGAAAAAAAATCCTGTATGTCCAATTTTACTTCTAAAATGTCTTTTAGTTTTTGACTTACTTTCATATTAAGTAAAATAAGTAAAGACCACATACGTACATGCGGTGTATAACGTTTTTATTTAATCAAATAATTTTGATTTTCTATACAGTATTTTCTTTCTTAGAGTTAATACTTTTCCCTTTTTTTATTTTTATGAAATATACTTTGTATACGAATTTAGAATTGTCTTAAAAAACACTGATATTCGAATGGTATTTAATTCTACAATTTAAAATTATATACTGTAATTTATTTGCTATTTATTTATCTAATTTACAAAAAAACAAATTAAAATGTATAGATTATACAATTCGTTTCCCAATGAAATATCATCGATATTTCATTGTGACGTGAAATAATCATTTCTGTACTTCTTAATATTTTAATAAATCAGTTTAAATATGCCAAACGATGAACTTAAATTTCCAATGTTTGAAGTATTTGAGAAAAACTAGCTCTTAATCTAAAAAACAAGTCAATATTCTTCTAATCATGAATAATTGTTAAGTGAAGATTTTTTTTAGAAAAAAACTATATTTTGTTAATATTATTAATAATAATATCAGTTTAATAATTAAGTTCAAGTTTTAAAAAATGTAGACTAGTTATTTCGGTATGTTGTCTTGACAGTCTTCGTCCTTTTGAATCAGTTAACTGTCTGCTCTCCGCAAGTCCTATGGAGAACACAGTGGATCCAAAATGACGAAGACTGTCAGGACGACATATCACTGGAATCACAGGTCATATAACAATTATTATTTCGATTTTTATTTAAGGATATAATATTTCTTTGATGTATGACTAATGTACTGTACAACAATTCGTGTCTCGCACAAAACCTGCCTCAAAAAAATTCGTGTCTTCCTTCCATTACAATTGACATTCGACAAGCACGAACGTACTGACGGAAGACACGACTTTCACGTTTTCAACACCGCCGCTAATAAAAATGTCACACTGTTCGATAATGTTAGATTATTAATTGATTTGGACACAGATTGCCAAAGAAAATTAAATTGAAAAGAACGTTAATGTTTTTATATTTCATATATTTGATTTTATCTCAGTGTTTAATAAATTAACTTAAAATATTACATTTTATATCCTTTTAATATAAAATATTGTTTTATATATACGTTAGGTATTTTTTAATATATATGTATGTGTATATATATATATTTATACAGGTGTCTAAAGGGGACATTTCTTAATTTATCAAAATCATTAAAGAATCGATTATTATTTGCATTTTCACTAGTCACTTTTTTATACGATTAAATTAATATATATATATATATATATATATATATATTCACGCTTTCATGTGGTATTTTCCTGTTTTTTATTTAAACTGTGTTAATATAGTTTGTGGTATTGATTTTTATATTCGTTTCATTACAGTTATTTTTGATCATTTCTAATTTATGTGTATTGCTCATGTTGCATAAAAAAATAAATTAATAATGTACAGTTAGTCGAGAAAAATATTTAAGTATCGAAAAGAGTTACAATGTTACGATATATATATATTGAAGAAAATGTACTTAATTTGTATTTGTATATTTATAATAATATATAGGACTGATTGATATTATTATATTGTCGATTGATTCAGATTGAATTCCTCAATATATGATCTATAGGATTTATTGTAGCGTCGTTTTAATTTAGTGCCTGTCCGAAAGAGGTAAGGTGTTCGATAGTTTCAGTAATTACATTTTAATATTTATTTTTTTAGCTAGTAAAAAAGATGTTAGCTTTTGATGAAGTTGTATTGATTTGCTGTAGACTTGAATGCAGACTAATTTATTTAATCAGTGAATATTTTTTAATTTTTTTTGCTTGACGTATATATATATATATATATATATATATATATATATATATATATATATATATATATATATATATATATATATAATTAGGTGTACAAATTAATTCGGTGGATTTTTTTATAGAAAATGAGTGATCATTTACAAAAAATGGAACACATTTCAAACCTCAAAGTATCCCACATTATATTGTTTAACTTTGCTTCCATCTGTCAAGCAATTGACGAATACGTTGTCGAAAAAAAGATGGCAGTTTTGAATCTAAGAAGTTGTATAGCATTTTCGAAACTTTTCCACTCTTAATATTTTTTGCATGTTTTATACGTCAGAAAATCTTCCGGCAAAGCTGAACAAATCATTCCCGCGATTTGAGCAGCATTTTTTTCAGCTGGAATGCTCAAAGAATGCATGTTTTGCGGACGCCATCGCGTTCACTACTGTTTTATGAGATTGTGTCAATTGCTTAGCCAAAATGTATAGTGTATTTTTAAATGTTAAGGTTGGCATTTTAAAATCCTAAAACGACGAGAAATTATTTTAATTGAAAACAAAGTTATGGTTGACTTCTGTTTAAAAGCGCAAAATTGTTTTTTACACACGCACGTATATATATATATATATATATATATATATATATATATATATATATATATATATATATATATATATATATATATATATATGTATATATATATATATATATATATGTATGTATATATATATATATATATATATTTATGATTTATATATGATATATATATAATATATATATATATATATATATATATATATATATATATATATATGTATGTGTATATATATATATATACATATATATATATACATACATATATATTAACATATATATACATACATATATATAAACATATATATATTTATATATATATATATATCTGTATGTATATACATATATATATATATATATATATATATATATATATATATATATATATATGTAAATACTTAGATATATATATATATATATATATATATATATATATATGTATATATGACTAATTTATTTATGACGTCTAGGTTTCTATGGTACTCAAATATGTTTATCTTATATAAAAACAACTTGTTGCAATCTGTCTGCGATAAAGATTCTTAAGACATACTACATGCATCTATGTATGTATGTATACATATATATATATATATATAAATTGTATATATATATATATATATATATATGTTTATATATATATATATATATATATATATATATATATATATATATATCAATCCATAACGTCGACTATTTATTTGAGACGTGGCTTCGATGATACCCAAATATGTTTATTGTTTTATTCGGTCATGTACATACTTTTAATTGACAAGTGTTCTAGCTCAGTAAGCCCAGGCGTTTATGAGGGCAGCAAGGAGTGGGCGAAGCTCCCTAGTATTATCTATAATTTAAAATCGGTACTTTGCCGTCACCTTTATTCGTGTTCTGATTGGCTGATAGAGAGATAAAAATAATATATGGAAGGTATCAATGGTAACCGATAATAATCACATTATATATATATATATATATATATATATATATATGTATTTATATTTATATGTATTATTAAATATCATTCTCTTCACATTTTGTAAATTTTATTCGTATTCTGATTGGTTGATGGATTCGTATTCTGCGTGGTTTCTGTTCTGATTGGTTGACATCAATCACATGTTTGTAGCTCTCTTACGGTGCACAACGAAAGAGACTATACGATTTCAGTGCAAAACTGATAAGAAATTTGTTCAAAATATGGTATTCACTGAAACTTTGGTTTCTTCTGAATATCAAAATCATTATTTGCGGAACAATATCTTTTGACAAATGTTTTAATATCAATATTATTTTTTAAATGGTGTAGTAATATAACTAAACACACTGACTCATTTACATATCCAGACAAATATTTATTTTCTCTTTCCATTTCTCATATATATATATATATATGTGTGTGTATATATATATATATATATGCACGTGTGTCTATCACATACATATGATTTAAGTCTATTAGTTATCTTAATAGAACGGCAAATCCTATTAAGTTAGATGAATTTTAGTGATGATTTTCAAAAAAAAAAGAATGATTTAAAACCGCATGCAAATCAACAGATGCATTAACACAGTGTTTACAAAGAAATTTGAAAAACTGGCCTAATAAAAAGTATAAAAAATAATATATAGCGCTTATGTGTCATCACGCACACGCACGAAACACTGATGAACAGCTATAAAAAATACACGAAACCGATTTATACAATAAATAAAAGTAGTAAAAATGACAGTAATGACATTGATGTGACAAGAGATTCGACTATATGTTACGATTGGGTATATAATTGTTCCGTTGCTGATCGTGGGCTTCATCTTTCCGGCTTCGTTTTTTCGTTCATCTCGTTGATCATCATCATCATCTCCACACATACCTTTATTTTCGTCGTACACGCGTATACATATGTATAATTCGTGGGCGTCTGTATATATCTGTTTGTTTAATGTTGATGACCCTATTTGCTTTTTTCATTTAGTCACCGGTTTCATTAAAAAGTCAATATGACATTCGTTAAATACGGAGGCGGCTATTTCATTTCCTAATCACATTTCGTCAGATACGGGCAAATTGTGCTAATTATTACCAAATTGCGTCATTGGTTATTTTAAAATCATTCACTGATTATTATTTTGATAACAATTCATTCATGTTTTTACACATCCAAACGTATATATATACATATATATATATATATATATATATATATATATATAATATAAAATTGGTTTTATTCATATGATTTTTAGTATAATTTATTTGAAAATTTCTTAAAGAGGGAAATCCAATAAATTTCCTTTAAATTCTTTTCTTCTGATTCTCTTCGAAGTTATTTTATTTTAAAATTTTGTTCGTTTATGATTTCATGAGAATAATTACCACTGTAAACAATTATAACAGCAATTAAATAACCAATTTTTGTTTTATTTCCCTTAAATTATTATTTTCCCTTATATATTAAGCAATTAGAATCATAGATTTGTAAATCAAGTTCTGTATCAATTCTGTTCATAAACTCAAAATTAAAAATTAAATCTATAGATGTGTCACTTGTTTATTAGATGGTTAGCTTATGATTGACCTATCAGTATTTGCCTTATAAACTTGTATTTATTTGTTGAGTTCAAAGACATTATTTGTATACTTTTTGATACGTTGTTCAAAACTAGCAGTACAAAAAATATTTTATTCTAATAAAGTAGAGGATTTGTTCTTCAATGATTAATTTCTGCCAAATTTTATGTTTTATTTGTATACGGTGCTTAATTATTAGATGTACAAATTAATTCTGTACCTTTTTTAATTAAAAATTAATGTTTATTTACTGAAAAATGGAATACATTTTAATTCTCAAAATGTCCTCCGTTATTTATGATGCTCCATCTGTTGGGTAACTAACGAAACCATTATCGAAAAAATGGCGGCTTTGAATCAATGAAATTGTCGATTCATTTTCGGACCTCTTTCACTGTTAAGGATATTATCCAGGTGACTCTGAATTGTCCGGAATAGGTGATAATCTGACAAGGCTGGATCCGGTAAATACGCCGCATGAGGGTGTATTTCTCTGTCCAACGAACAAATAATATCTTTGGTCTCTTTTGCAATGTACGGCCGAGTGCTCTCGTGCTCTAAAATGTCTTGCTTATTTTCCTCGCCAGTGAATGATTTTTTTTCAAATTCGTCACTCAAACGGATGAATTGTTATTGGTAACACTGAATTAACAGTCTGACCTGATTCGAGCAACTCATAATACACCACATTTTTAATGTCCCATCAAGTACACAATAACACTTGTTTGGTGTAAGTATTTGGTTTCGAAGTTGATGTTAATGGTTTACCGGGTGTAACTTATGATTTTTGGCGTCTAGGATTGTCGTATAAAAACGATTTTTCATTTCTGTTTATGACTTTATGTAAAAAAAATCTTCTTTGTGAACCTTGTATGACGAGGACATAGCCGCATCGCATCTTGTTTATTTATTTTCTGTGCTGGGCCCATGCGGAGTTCACCAGCTGAGCTTTCTATTTTTTTCCAGCCGATATAGACGATAAGAAATTACTGTGTGGGTAACTCCGAATTGTTGAAAGAGTTTCTGTTCAGTCTGAACGATGTTTTTACTTAACAGCTGCTCAAGCTCCTCGTCTTCATTTTTTTTCGTTTGTCCACGACGTTCTCGATCGTAAATATTAAAATCATCATTCCGAAATTTGAAACCATTTATTGCACGTTTTATGTGTCACAACACCCTCACTCAAAACTAGACAAGTCACTCCCGCGGCTTCGGCAGCATTTTTACAAACTGGAAAAGTATACAGTACTTAATATGCAGCTTTTCAGACGCCATCGTATTCACTTTGATGAGGTTACGAAAACTGTGTTTTACCAGATATATAGTGTTTTTAAATGTTAAGGTTGGCACTTCAAAAACGAAACAAAAATATTTTAATTTCAAGTAGAGTTATGACTGATACAATTTAAAGGCACAGAATTAATTTTTACTCTTAATAATTTATTACAGAAATTATTTAAATAAGTAAATGATCTTTATACGTAAATATTAATAACATTTAGATTTATTCATTGCACTTAAATTTGTGCGATTAAAGTATTTTGGTCTTACTGTGATTCGAAATAATAATACGAAACGAATTTACAGTTTGATTTTTAAAAATCTTTAGTATCCATTCAATTCTAGTTTAATGTTTTGTTAATGTTTTTTATCTGATATAACAGTAATATATTTTTATGTTCGATTTTAATATGTATTTTTGTTTAATATATATATATATATATATATATATATATATATATATATATATATATATATATATATATATATATTATAGGGCCTTTTAGAGAAAATGCGAGGCCTAGGGCAACTGATATTTTTGAGACCCTTCAAAATTGAAAATTATGGGGAAGGAAACATATTTTTTTTGTTTAATATTTAATATTTATTAAAGTATAAATCTTATTTAACAGATTCTCTTCACACTTTAACACTAGCAAATTCAGTTATTATTTTAGATTAATCTAAAATAGAGGCTATCTGGTAATTTATATTTAGCGTCGCCAGGCTATATAGTCGCTCTTGACTCGTTGTCGATTATAGAGAGCTTTAATCCTTTTCAGAACATTAAATAATCTTTCTCCTTCTACTACACTCACAGGCATGGTTAAAAAAATCGAAGCATAATCGCTTTATTAGGTAATATGTTTAGGAATACCATGTTGATAATTTCTTTAAATAATTCTGGCGGTTTCGTTCGTAGTTTAAAATTTGTAAACTCGCTTCATTAGTTCTTCTCCAATTTCTTCACTTGATTTTATATTCATATTTCTTTTGCAATAATTTTGCCTTTGAATCTATATTCTCCTGATCCATTTCATTGAATTTCTATGAAACATCAAAAAAATTGCAAATAGAAGAAATGGCTTCAAATCAACCTGTAAGTTCCTCTATTATTGATGATTTTGTTAAAGAGGATTATATAAAAATTGTTTCAGCAGATGTCTAACAGATCTAATTAAAAATTGAGACCCCTAAAATTGTGAGGCTCGGGACAGTTGCCCCTGTTCATCTTTCGTCTGATAGAATCTGTATATATATTTATATACATATACATATATATATATATATATATATATATATATATATATATATTTATATATATATATATATATATGTGTGTGTGTGTCTGTGTGTGTGTATTGAAGAAAAAAGTCACAAAACTAGTCGCTTTAAAAAAGCGATTCATTTTATTTTAACCAAATTCTTACAAAACTAGTTACTGCTGACCAAAATGGAGACTAAAGTGCAATAAAACAAAAACCTTGAATAATATTAAGCACCTTATCTGGTGATTGTAAAAGTATACAGAAAACAATATACAATTACTTTTTTACGATTTTCATATATATATATATATATATATATATATATATATATATATATATATATATATATATATATATATATATATATATATATATATGTTTGTGTGTGTGTGTTTCATTCGTTAGCTGTTTACTACCCGAATAACGTTTCTACATGCATACACAATGTAAAAAAGAATAAATAATAATTAATTCGATAACCGCCCATTGCGATCATGGCCGATTCGCGTCAATCACGTCTTATTAGTTCCGAACACGTCCGCGGCGTCGCGGAATGCGCGCGTTCGCAACATGGCGGCGAACTAGATATGGTATCGGTTTCCGGTATTCTCTCGATTCGCGCCAAAAATGGGTCGCACAAGGTCCCATTGTTACATTCTCACGTGCATTTAACAACAACAGTACGTGCGCGCGCACCTATTACCGAACATTTTATAAAACGATCGCCGGTTCACCTTTATAACGACCATCTGGACGTGTTAGTCACCATGCAGATTCGCACGTTACTTTTTTGCATCTTCATTACAATTATTATTCATTTCTTATTCAATCAGTAAGAATTCGTGTAATAATCGTGCAGGTATATGAAAACGATATGAGCAATCGATGACTGTATCTACAGGTTCTGAATAGAATTTAACAATAAATACATTTTCTAATTCGAATCACGTCACATTTCGATTCAATTAATTGTGTATTATGTTAGAAATGTTAATTTAAGCTTTGAATATTCAATCCGCAGTGTTTAAAAATATGTACGTATTAAATAAATAACATTTGTCAACAATCTATTGATTTATTCATTTACATGGAAGTGTATATGTATTACGTTTCAAATTTTCTAGAAGGAATCGATTGCCACTCTAACTTCTTTTCGGGTTTTTGGTGTAGAATTTTTATACTCATCAAGCATTCGTTTATTCACCTTTCATATTTTATGTCTAGATAGAAAATATGAATTCTTTGTTTAAATAAATAAAGATGATACAGTTCTGACATGTTACTCGATTCGCTTTTATGAATAAATTCTTTTTTTACCCCGTAAACCAAAAAAAATTTCAATCAAACTTTATCAATAAATCATTAGACTGTTGTTTATGCGCATTTCAGTGGCGATTTGATGTTCTGAAGATGATGGCATCGCCTGTAAGCAAACAAACAAAAATGATTTATCATCGAACATTTCTGCCCAGAAAAAAAATGTGTAGTTTGTGGAGTGAAAAAAATAAGATAAAAATATCCACTGATTTGTAAATATTACATGTAGGTAATATATGTAAAACAGAAACTATTTTTCTCTAATCTTTTCGAATAGAATACACGAGTATATTAGATTCAATGCCCGGAATTATTCAAATAAGTTTCAGAATGACTGGATTGCAGTGAAGAATACATTATGACTTTTCTTAAAGCTTGCAATATTTTCTTTTTGTGAAAGGCGTATTGAAATCACTTAATTGGTTCTTAACCTCTTATACACAATTCACGTGTCTGATTCGTGAACAGCATAAAACACTTTATCAATCAATCACGAGTTAAACTCGTGCAATCTTTATATAAGTTAAAATAAATACAACACTGTCCTATCCGAAGACATTTGTCTCCTACGATAAAAGAGTAC
>CM068315.1:24973061-25065561 GCA_034766995.1 Acanthacorydalis orientalis | reverse complement strand
TTTCGATGCACTTTCACGAACGAAGTCAATGTTTTTTTTTCAGAACGGCAACTACGCACACGTGTTGGTGTTTCTTTATCTTTAACCGATCCAGTCTCTTCAAATTTACTCACTAATCGAAGAATTAGTGATTCAGAGAATAAATGTCACGTAATTTACGAGATGTATTTTTTTATAGAACGAGCATTTCCATAATACAATTGTATTATTTCAATACGTTGTTTTGCTGTACACGAAGCCATAACTAAAAATGGAAAAATTAAAACTTAACAAATGTTAAAAAAATACAGCTGTTAGTTTGACATCTGTAAAATATGACCTCTTAAAAAAATGCGTTTCTATTGGAAAACCCTTTACAAGATTTTGTACATATTAAGATCATTTTCCACATAATTTGCTTTATGTTCTATTCGCTTATTCCAATATTTAATAAAATTCTTGATTTAATCCTGAAAAAAACTGTCTGGTTTCTTGCATAGTTAATCTTGATCCCTATTATAGACTGAAAGAAATTTCTATATGATTCGTTTAGTTACCGTTGATGAGTCTACCATTATAAATCAGAGTTACTAGAAAAGTTTAGTGTGGAAGCGTCCACCATTGCAAACACCAAAAAAGTTTAAGATCCTTCTGCACAAAAGTAGATAATTACATTTTTTGAGATATGGAAGATGCAATTTTCGTCCATTTCACATCTAAAAACGAACAATAAATAATGACAAATACTGTGAACATTCACGGAAACTGAAACCAAGACTCAATTCTAAACAACGTGGGGTAAGTTCAAAGAGTGCGATTCTACACCAAAACGAAACATGATCTTACACGGCTAATAAAACAAATCAATGTATTCAAGATATACTCGTAGGTTTTAAACTTCTGGATCACTCACCATATAGTCCAGATTTAGTAATAAGTGATTTACTGTTTTTTGAACCATTAAAAAAATGATTTGGGAGGACCAGCGTATATTTTTTAATAAAGGTGTCATTAATCGATATAAAAATAGCTCTACAAAAAACTAAAAAGTTTCTTTTAGGATAGAAACCAGAAACTTATTAAGTTTAGAAGTGCATATAAGTTAGAGTGAATTATATAGAAAAAGAACCAAATCATGTCTGTAGAATAAGAGTTTTTTATTCCCTGAATGTAGCTTTACTTTTTGACTTGTCCTCATTCATATATATATATATATATATATATATATATATATATATATATATGTGTGTGTGTGTGTATGTGTAATTTATTAATAATTTATAGTAAAATCAATATTAATATCAACTTTGATCGATTTATGAATACTTTTTAGTTTAAAGCTTGTATATAAGTATTTATTAATTTTGTTAGTATTGAACAGATTACAGAAGAATAGAATTAAAAATACCGAGTATTTATCAAATATATAATCTATTTTAACTCAAAGTGATTTGAATTATTTCTGATTTATTAACATGTTTAAAATTAAAACTTATAAAAATGAGATCGGCGGTAAGTTGATTGCCAACAGTTTGATAATTTAAATATAAAAATTGAATGAGTTATTTGAGTAATTTTATATTAAATGGATTGTAATCGTATTACAGAAACAAATAAAAATTGTAATATTAGATTCTTAAATCCGTATTCAATATAAAATTGTTGTCATTTGACTTAGAAGATTCCTGTCATACAATTGTCGAATCAGTCTGATCGATTGCAGATTATGGTCTAACACAGAAACAAAAATGTTTAGTTCTACAACACTTCTAAAAATTGTCATGGATCGAACTTCAACGACAACTTAAGGTTTAACGCATACATTAAACCTTAAACTGTGGATTTTCTCATCACTAGATGGACATATTTCTCGTTAATTATTGTTAAAATTAAAGCAGAATCTTGATTACTCTCAATACAAAAAACAAATTAAAAGAACATTAATTTTGTATAGTACACAATATTTCGACGATTTGATTTGACATATATCGATCAATATCAACCGAGCTGTTTTTCTTATCTCATATCTAAGATCTGTGCAGTGATCCATATCAATTACAATAGATATTATTAGAAATTTGATAAACGCACTACTGAATATTTCGATTTGTTTGAAAAAAATCCTCGATTCTTTTATTCATTCATTCTGGTTCTTATTTCCCGACTGATTTATTTTTAAAGTATCAAGAAGATGGTATTTTATAATAAAACAGTTTGAATTGATGGTTGGTTATGGTTTAACGACGCGTCGACATCTAAGGTCGCTAGTGCCAGGACATAAATACGAAATAAAAACACACCCTGTTTGTGCACTCGCGTTCGGATACCCCTCTCAATCATCACTTGTCAATGAGTCTTCGCGAGTCAAAAATCATAGGCCTAATGCCTGGCACTTTCCTTATAATGCGAAAATGCGCAAAACGCATTTGTGCAAAGGTTTCCATTCAGTCACTTTTTTATAATGAGTTTGTTCCACGGACATGTCGACCAGAGATACAAATCGTGCGTATCTTCAAATACAAAATTGTTTTTATCCGTCTCTGTGTTATTGTTCTTTTGATAAGTTTTTTAAAATGTGTTAATATTCTTTCAAGTTATATACGTATGCATTAATTGAGTTGTATATATATATGTATGTTTTTATATATATGTATGTTTATATATATATATATATATATATATATATATATATATATATATAATACTGTGCAAAAAATAGCACCAACAGCTTTTGATATAGAAATTTTTAAAAATAAATAAAACAATCTAACGTAATAAATTGATTTTTTTAAATATAAAAAGTAATGAAATAGCCTCTATAAAGTTCCATTATTGTATTATAGTACATAATAGAGTAAGAGGCCAATCTTTGTGTTCTTTAGCAAATTTTATTCGAGTTGTTGAATGTTTTTATTCAGTAATTGTACAATTGGTCTTCTACCAATCAAATTCTTTTTGCTGAGTCTTCTTATAGTAGAGATGTATTTACTTGTAAATTTAGCTCCTGCTTGATTTTTGACGATGTGAAAAACAGAGTTTTCTTCGCTAAGATAATTATACTGTTTTCATCTCTTGTCGCGTTTCTTTTTTATCCTTTGTTTCTTCTTTCTAGATTCATTTTTAGCATTTATTATAACTTTTTTCGAGTAGCCAATTACTTCTCTAATAAATTTATAGGCTTTACCTCTCGAAATTAAATTTCTTAACAGTAAACATTACTTTTCGCTACAACGCTCACCACGATCCATTTTAACTAATTGATATGTTTAAATTAATAAGCTACTAATTATAAATGATGTAGTTATGTTACCTTTAATTATAATAAATAAAAAATAATAATTTTATAATCTCTATAATAATTTTATAATCTCGCTTAGAATTCTCCCGAAAAAATGAAACAGTGCTGTTATTTTGTTGAAATGTTGATATTCTTTGTAAAATTCGATTTCCCTCTATTTGAAGTATAATTTTAAGAAATTTCTATCATTGTCTTACAAATTAATCATTAACAAACATTTGACACTACATGTCATTAGTTACAATAAGAAATTAAGTAGTACTGTATAAATTTCGTAAAATATTAAATGCACCGAGCTGTATGTACAAATATAATTAGTAACACCCGAACACAATAATATTTGTACCATTCTCGATTGTACATTTAGGTTTAATATGTCAGCATTTAAACTTAGATAAATAATGTGTGCGTGTGCTTGTAAGAATATTTGAAAACTTAATACAAAGAGAACAATGTTTCAATATCAAAGCTCTTTTATGTCTTCCTAAATTACACGTTATTGTATTTGTATCAGTGTAAAGTGAAACAAGTGTCGATAAGTATAAAGTGAAACACTGAATACGGATGACATAAAAAAGTTTGAGATATCATCGAATAATCCATCAAACCCTTTCTATGAAATGATAATCACTAATGATATCGCGATCATTAAATATAACCTTAACCCGAATGAATAAAGACGTACAACACTATTGATACGGTTTGACAATTGAACGCGTTATTAATCAAGTGGGCGCGACGTAACAACAAAAGAACTTAGTGTGAGGGCGCTTACGAAGTATATTTTTTCGATAGGATATTTCGACGCTCTTCTCACATTTCTTTAAGCTTTTTATACGTTCAAAATACATTCCTTTCAACGAGCGAGTTTAACAATAAGTGTCATGCTACGATTCGCCCCCACTTTTGATTTCATATATACACACGATTTGAAAAGGAAAAATCATTTGAACGTGACGGACGTTTAAGTCGCAACAGTGTATAATAGACGTTCCGTGGAACATTCGATTTTTCTGCACCGCGTAGCCGTATTATGCGCCTGTTTATTATTTGCTATCGGTTGATGAACGTGCGCGGCAAATGACAGTTATTGGTCAGTGGATTTGTTTGATATGTAGTCAGTTGTTTTTTATTGTTTCGCGCGTCGCTTGTTAAGTCGCGTCGAGTGCGCTCATGCACGAGCGAAACACGGCTCACAACAGTTTATTCAACTGACTCTCGATTCGCGTGTCAAAATAGTATTTATGCGGCTCGCAGTTGCAGATATGCAAATTTGTCGTACATGAAATTTTACACTGGTCCGTGTTTCGCGTGTTTAAAAAATTTGTGCCTTAACGGAATTTAAATGAAGAGTTTATCGTTGATAATTAATTTCTAAACAATTGATTATTGCGTATTTCTATGACGATGGCGTGATTGTGGTTTATTTCTAATTTATCGACGCCTAATTGTTGTATGTATGGATTGTATTTATTTTTGTACTTCGATATTATCAATCGCTCACAAATATTTATTTTCATTTATTGATTCGAAATAGTTCATTTAATCAGTTATTGAATACTTGGTCTAAAAAATACACAAATACATTACATCAGCATCAGCAGAAGCAGCAGCAGCCTCTATCAATCCACTGCTGGATAAAGACCTATTCTATGATTTAAATACATTATATCATCATCGTTAGTAGCAGCAGTTTTTGTCAGTCCACTGCTAGATAAAGGCCTCTTCCATGATTTAAATACATTATATATATATACATACATACATACATATATTTTCCAATAAGGACGCAATATTTTAATTTGAAATAAAATATAGAATTTGCACTGAAATTTCAAGTTTCTTTATTGTAAATAATAGTTCGGTCTGTTTATAAATAAAGAATAATATCGTGTAAGTGACCACCGTATGTTTCCTTCCATGTAATCATTCTTTTGTTAAAATTTCAATAACGTTACTACACAACTGGGACCCTATCTCACCAATTACTCTTCGGATTTCATCTTTTAAGTCGGGAATTGTTTTAGGATTATTGGCGTACACCTGTCTTTTAACGTGACTCCAATGAAAGTTGTCTAACGATGTTAAATAGCAGGATTTCGGTAGCTAATTAATGTCTCCATTTGTGGAAATAACGGGACCAGGAAATTTCGTCCTCAATAAATCAATTGTTTCACTAACTGTGTGGCTCGTTACACCGTCTTTCTGGAACCACATGTCATCCAGTCCAATATCATACAATTCTGCCTACATAAAATTGGTTATCATGTTTCGGTATCTTTTTCCATTCACGGTAATTGCTTTACCAGCCTAATTCTAAAAAAAAGGATCAATGACTCCACCATATCAAAGTGCGCATCAAACAATTACGCTTTCTGTATGTTGTGGCTTCTCAACGATTACTCCCGGATTTTTTCCACTCCATATTCGGCAGTTTTGCTAGTTAACGTAGCCAGAGAGTTCGAAATGAGCCCCATCGCTAAAGAGGGCTTTTTCAGATAAATCGTGTTGTTCCAGTTTCGGTATCCAATTAACAAATCTCCTACTGCTGGCTTCAATTCTTGTATTAATTGAAACTTATACGCCTTCAGTAATAAATCCTTATACAAAATACACTATGTGGTAATCTGTGAAAAGTCCAATTTCTGTGAATGTCGTGGAACTGTCATTCCTAGCTTCTCTGATACACGTTCACGAATCAAGTCAATGTTTTCTTTAGAACGAGAACTATGAAC
This sequence comes from Acanthacorydalis orientalis, assembly GCA_034766995.1. NCBI lineage: Eukaryota > Metazoa > Arthropoda > Insecta > Megaloptera > Corydalidae > Acanthacorydalis > Acanthacorydalis orientalis. Next base: position 25,059,549 of record CM068315.1, on the reverse strand, counting down.
ACGTACTTTTCTTTATACTTTCTTTATATTTTTCACGGTATTTTTTATCTTTAACCGATTCAGTCTTTTCAAATTTACCCACCAGAAGAATTGTCGATTCAGGTGAACGGGTATGTTGAGAATAAATATTGAGAAATTTACAAAATGTATTTTTTATGGAACGACCATTTTCATAAAACATTTTTATTATTTCAATGCGTTGTTTTTTTGTTACTAGAAATACATCACAATATGTAAATGAACATTATTACCTAATAATTTTTGTATATGTAACCCAGAATAAATTATATTTCATTTTCAATGGTTATTTTGCGACAATCGAAAACAGAGATTTAAAATAATTAATTGAATATTGATGATTGAAAAATTTGATACGGTTTGTGAACTGAAAAAAGAATTCGTTTGTGAAAATGAATATTTTACCCACAGTGTCAAAATTGTTATTGTGATGATTAATTGAGTATCATGTTGTGTATATATTTCATCAAGTATTCAATATAGTAATCTTTTTTATTATAAAAATCCTTTAATATTTAAATAGACGCCATTTAAATCTTAATTGTAAGATAAATATTTCAAAAATAAAGTTTAGAGAAAAAATGTCATTTAGCATGAAAACAAATCCAACTACAAACAGGTCAATAAGTATTAGAAATTTCTTTTTGATTGTGTTTTTGTTTTTGATTTGTTTGTTTCTCTAACATGAAATGGTTTCGTTTTAAATAATATAAAAAATATATGCATACACACACACACACACACACATATATATATATATATATATATATATATATATATATATATAGGTGGTTCTCAATCTGAAGTCTGTGTGTAACATCTGAGAGGTCCGTAAGAAATTAGTTTTTGCAAACTGTTTTTCATTATGAACAGCCTTGAAGAAACTCAACGGGCTGTGCAGACAGGGGAATACAATCCTCTCCAAGGGGTCCGCGGTATTTTTCAGATTAATATATGGGTCTTCTGTATTCAAAAGATTGTGAATCGCTGATATATATATATATATATATATATATATATATATATATATATATACGTACATGCATGCATACATACACACACGCACACACACACACATATATATATATATATATATATATATATATATATATATATATATATATATATACTTTTATGAATTAAAGTATTGTATGTTTTCAATTTAATATCTGCGCTTATTCCATTACGTGATACCTCTGACGGCTTTCATCTGTGTCGATTTGCATAAAGAGCGTATACGTGTTAAAATTATGCAAGAAAGAAGACGAATAAATTAACTTATGCGAGAAAAAAATCTATAATCACGAATTTTCATCGCGTACGTATACCATACGTACACTCTTTCTTAGAAATAATTATTATCAAATAAATCACGCACACATACACACACACACATATATATATATATATATATATATATATATATATATATATATTTAAATGTATGTGAATGTTAATAGATAATTTCAAATTATATAAATTTTAAATGTTTCTTAAATTTTTTATAAATAAATCTACCATTTAATGTTTTTGATGACGTAATGCGTATGTTAATGCTTACATGAATTATGTGTTTTTTTCTTACCTTTTTTGCATATTTACTTGTTGTTTATTTTTTTTTTAATGTTGTAAAAGTTATATACATTAACTTGCTTGACTTTGAAGTTTTTAAACAAAACATTTGAGATCGTTATCTACAGCACATTTAATAAGTTATAATAGATAATTGAAAAAGCACGAAAAGGATTTAAATAAAATAACCGCATTAAAAATATTTATAATTAAGTAAGGATTATATAGCAATATCAAATCAATTTACTAAAAAAAAGAAAAATAATACACAAGATATTTCAAATATTAGACAGATATTGGTAAAGAAAAATATAGTTATCAGTTAGAAAGTGTAATTATGGTTGATTTATTTCATCGTTTTATACATCACAACCATTTTTTGTTAAATAAAGGAAATTCGATTTCAGGTACAATATCAAAAATTTCATTAGAATTTATTTTATATTATTTTCAAAAAAAGGTATATTTCGTCCTTATTAAAATCAAATATCGATTTAACCTGATTTTCGGTTAATTTTCGATTATGATTAATGAATTATTCGTAAAGGTTTTAGTATTTTCTTATTATTAAGTCTATACATTCATTCAGTGCCTTTTTTATAAACAATGAATGTATATGGGAAAATACATTACAATCCTCGAAATATCCTCCATTATTTTGTATAAGTTTTCTTTATCTGTCGGATAAATAACGACCCCTTTTCGAAAAAAGATGGCGGCTTTAAGTCGATGAAGTCGTAATGGATTTTCGGATCTCGTCCACTGTTTTCGCATCGTTTGCATGTTTTATGCGTCACATCTTCCTCCAAATATGAACAAATCATTTCCGCTGCTTTGCCAGTGTTTTTAACTGGAGTTGATGCCGACGGGTTCATTGGACGTACCTCATGATTTTTAGCGTTTAGGATTGTCGTACAAAACAGATTTTTAATCTCAGGTTATGAATGAATGTAAAGAATCCTTCCTTTCGAACCTTGTGAGCGAAAACATAGCCTTATCGCATCTTCTTTCTTTGTTTTACGGACTGAACTCAAGTGGAATCTATCGGCTTAGCGTTAGAATTTTTCCTAGTCGATGATAGGAAATTGCTTTCTGAGTATGCCGAGTTGTTCAGCGAGTTCCTGTTTAGACTGAACGAAGTTTTCACTTAACGGCGGTTTATGCTGTTGTTCGTCTTCAATTTTTTTCGGATGTTTGGGACGTTCTCGATCAAAATCACCACTCCGAAAATTTCATATCTTTTTTTGTATGTTTTCTGCATCAGAACACTTTCTTCCAAAGCTGATCAAATAATTTCCATGTCTTCGATAGCATTTTTTTCAACCGGAATACGAAAAGTATTCAATGCCTAATATGCTGCTTTTTGGACGCCATCGTGTTCGCTACTGTTTTGTGAGGTATGTCAATTGCTTGACCAAGATATAGTGTTTTTAAATGTAAAGGTCGGCACTTTTAAATCCTAAAACGACAAGAAAATATTTCAATTTAAAACAGAGATATGATTAATTCGATTTAAAGCCACATAATTATTTTTTTCTTTAAAAAAAAATTATAGTTCATCCTTATTAAAGTCGAATATCGATTTAATTTAATTTTCATTTATGATAAATGATTTATTAGTGAAGTTTTTGTATTTACTTATTAGTTTCAATTCGAACTTTGTTTTAGTAAACGTTCTAGTTGTAGAATTCAACATTATTTTATAACAAATAAATCTTTACTAGGAATAAATTAGCATATAATACTTAAATATACTTATTCCTGGTTAAATTGATTACTTATTGGGAAATGATTTTCATTTACATAATGTGATGTATTTCGAATAATTTATGTTTCTGGTCTTCGTGGTCACAAATTGAATATTTTATACAACCGGTTTCGTCTGTTGATATCTTCAGGTGGATTCTACCTGAAGATGTCAATAGACGAGACCGGTTGTAGAAAATATTCAAATTGTGATCTTGAGGACAAGAAACAACTTCAAATGCAGGTACAGATTTATAAACAAGTTACAATTTCTGATAATTGTTTTGATAAAATCTAAGATATGTTTGCTGGAAATAAACAACTTAATATAATTAATTTTTATAATTAAACATAATTAATAATTAATTGAAAATATACAGATTTCTTATTTTTATAATAAAAAATAACAATTTTTAAATAAACCAATTTATATTTTTCCTACGATTGAATTAAAATTATATTAATAAAATTATTTTAATGTACTTGTAATTCAATTTAAAAAAATGGGGTGTGGACCATCTGCCTCAGCTGCAGCAGCAGTCATTTCGACAGAAAATGGAAATGCTGCTTCGGAATCTGAAGAGACTCCTTCTGGTATTTTGATACATATTACAACTAAATATTGAATAGTTTTTTTTTGTATGAATATTCAATTATCGAATCTTAACTGACTTCCAGCGTTTTAAATCTGTTTTTTTTTTAAATATTTGAAGTAGCATCAATACCGCCTCCAATAGCGTTTGTAGTTACGTTGACGGAAGCTATTGGAGGAGGACCAGAACTCGAGGATGTGTCGGCACCTCTACCTCCGCCACCACCGCGTATACAAAAACTTTTGGAAGAACCGCCAAGAGAACTTCCAACGCCTACGCGTATTGAACGTAAACTTGCATCCGCTGAAAGGAGAAGAACTCAGGTGTTAAACTCTTGAACATTTTTATGCACGAGTAATACCTTCGCATGAGCACAGTACACTTATTATTGAGTTCTTTTTTACAATGTGTTTTTTAGCTTACATTTTAGATTAATTTTTTGGCACCTAATTTTTTCAAAAATATTGTGTGCTTTAACTCATTATTTGCGATAATCTAGCATATCTATAAAAATATTTTTATATATTTATTCTGTTCCCTCTGTTTGTTTCAAAAATAATATTTTTTCATCTGGATAAGTTGAATTTACTCATGAATTTATTCTTTACTCTCAATTATTAATTAAATAAAGGGAAAAAAATGGATGTAGAGCTTTTCTTTTTAGTAATTTAATCGATTACTTTCAGAAATGAGTTCTTTTCTATCCCACAATCTATATAAAAAAAATTTATCAGAAATATTCAATAAAAAATATCATCAAAATATTCAAAAATATTACTAAATATTTATCATTGAAAAATTTGATGTTGTCTGTGGAATGGAAAAAGAGTTTATTCGTAAAAGTGAATTTAGTCACAGTGTCAGAACTGTTTTTGTGTTAATTATATATATATATATATATATATATATATATATATATATATATATATATGTTAAATAATTTATTACCAATTAATATTATTTACAATTATAATCTTTTTAAATAAATGAAAAACATATAAATATGGATTTATATTATCAATAGTTATTCAGAAAATAATATTAACAACACAGTTCTGACATTTAAGCTAAATTCACTTTCACAATTGATTTATTTTTTCACTCCACAAATTCTCTGGTTAAAAGTGTTCAATAACTTATTGTTAACTATTTTTGATTCTTGCTTAATTTAGATGGCGATACCAATCATCTTCAATTAAAAATAATCATTAAAAATTTAATGAATATTTTTAATCAGGAAATTGGTGGCGTGAAAAAAGAATTGATTTGTGAAAGGAATTACTATTTAACTATTGTACTTAATTCTCTTGTTCCGGTGTGGTAAACTCATTTGACCGCATTTTTTTATTTACAAATATCCTTCTTTCTGTTACCCACAGAACGTTGATATTCCTTGTTATCCTTTATTATTCGCTACTATCACTAATGAATTTTCAAATATTATGATAGAAACCGCAAATATTTCTTTAATTCTCTCTTATTTCAAAAGCAACCTCAAACCTGGTACGCATGCGTTATTCAATAAATGTTAGTTTACTGATCGTCAAACGTTTTTCGTGATGAAGCAGAATGCTATTACTTTATTTTCTTGCAGTACACATGTTCTATTGATGCTAATCGGTGGCGTATGGATTGACTTTAATGTTCAACTAATTAAACATTTTTCTATTCCTAAATAGTGTTTTTCATGAAAAATATTAGCGGTAAACTGTGTTTACTGCACCGGCATGGAGAGTTTTAAAATGGCATTGGGCTAGAAGAGGTAATTGAGAAGAGACCAATTTTATTTTTATAAAATTTTGTAAGATAAAAAAATGTTTTCTGCATGTTTTGATGTTTGAAACTAAAAAATATATCGAAAAAAAATATTAATTAGTAATATTTCAATTATGTGGATTATTATTTAAGAAATAGGCTTTAATCCGTACATTACAGTATGCATTTTTTTCTGCAGTATGCTTAAAAGTAGCATGAATATTTTATATTATTAACACACAAGTTTCAATCCATATTCTGTAAACTTCTTGCACAATCCACATATTTTGTGCATAAATATTTTTTTTTTTAAAAAAACAGTAACGGTTTCATGCTCAGATAGCAGATATGTTTTAAAATTTAATTTATTAATACAAAATCCATAAATATTCAGTACTTCCATTAAAAGCTTCTCTTCATAGCAAGAAACAAAATCGTTAATGTATAATTGAATCACATTTAAAATTATCAGAAATCGTTTGAAAATATTTGCTATTTAACTTTTTGTTCGCTGAATTAATTCAAATAAAAAAGTGGAACTAAGTAATTTTATTTTGAAAGAGAATAATATTAAAAAAATCGGAATGAGATTACTTTTAAAAAAAAAAAATAAAGTGAATAATTAATAATGAATCATTGATTGTTTAATATCAAGATTTGTTTATGGGATTAGAATGTCTTAACAGTATTAAAGAGTTAAACGAATTTAAGTTGTGTTTATTTGAAACAACAATTATAAATAACACTTAAGTATTATTATTATTAGATGTACAAATTAATTTGGTGCTTTTTTTATAGAAAATGAATGTTTACTATAAAACTGACGAATTCCGTGTCGAAAAAAGATGGTGGATTTGAATCGATAAAGCCATCAATGCATTTTCGAACCTCTTTCACTGTTTTAGCATTTTTTTGCATGTTTTATGCATAGCACCTCCCTCCAGAGATGAGTAAATAATTCCCACTGCTTCTGTAGCATTTTTTCAACTAGAATCCGAAAAGTATACAATACCTAATAGTTGTTTTTCAGATGCCATCGTGTTCGTTATTGTTTTGTGAGGTTATGCCAACTATTTGGTTAAGATATATAGTATTTTTAAATGTTAAAATTGGCACTTCAGAATCCTAAAATGACGAGAAAATTTTATAATTTGAAACAGAATTGTAATTGATTCAATTTCTTCTTCTCCTTCGATAGTGCTACAATCCAAGTCGGGCTTTGGGCTCCCCAATTTTCTGCCTCCATACATCCCTCTGCCTAGCAGTCCTTCTCTAGTTCTTTACTCTCAACAGTTCCACTGCGTAGGGGCCGTTTGCCGTTAAATCCATCCAGTGCCCAGGGCTTATTTTGAAGTTTCGTAACGTTTTCTGTTTTACGAGGTGGGGTTGTTAGCCCCACGCCCAGTCCCTTTTTCGAAGGAACATTTTCCGGCTCTTGCTATCCCTGACTCCTCTCACTATTGGGGCTACCCGATCTTGAGTGAGGTTATTCAGGCTACTAGGGTTAACCACTGGGAGGTGCGAGTCAGAATTGAGTAAGAGAGGATATGTGATGCTAACTGGAGTCGGCGTCGTGTGGTACGCATGCACTACCTTATTTTAACCCTGATTGATTCAATTTAAAGACACCGAATTAATTTGTATACCTAATAATTTTATTATGAAAAAGGATAACATTTAAAAACGTCAAAAATAGAATATTTTTTTACAAAAAATATAAGATGAATGATGAATAATGAACCATAGATTATTTAATATCAGGTTTTGTTTATGGGTTTTGATTGTTCAACAGATGAAGGGTGAAACAAATTTAAAGTGTGTTTGTTTCAAACAACAATTATAAAGAAGGCTTAATAACATTAGTATATTTACAACATTTCTAAAGCATGATCTGTTACACGAGAAGCACTAGAGATTGCATGCAATTCGTGTTTGCTCGAATTAATTATTAAATGAATATATTAAAAAAATCGCTGTCGAGTTGTATAAAGTACAATCTCATTGTAGATATTACAACAGCGAGCTGGATTAGCATCTGGAAAACCGCAAGCAGATCGCGCTGCACCGGAAGGAAGGCCATCAGAGGAGGCTGTTGTTGAAGCGGAATAAATATTTTATGAGCTTATTTTGTGACTTATATTCCATTTTACTCTTGTACATTTTATTAGGAAAATAAACAAGGATTGAAGCTGTGTGAACTAACTATTCTGTTTATTCGGTTTATCAATCCTTTTTTCTCTAAAATTAAAAATCAGTCCCGTGCACAATTTTTGGAAATTTTTTTAAACTTTTCCAATAAACATTTTACGACTTACATTTTAAACGCATTATAGTTGTGCGCATAATTTGTTAATTTCTGTTATTTGTTAGGGGAAAGCGAGCGCAGTAAGAAGGGGGAAGAGCCCCCTGACCTTATAAAAAAATATGGTTATAATTCACGTTTTTTTTTGAAAAAAATGAAGTCGAACATAGAAGTTTTATATCTGAACTATTAATAGGGCAAGAAAATATTTTTCAATTGTTGTATTTATTTAAAATATCGTTTATTTTATAATAAAAATATAATCTAACTTTAACTTTGAACATTAAATTTCATTATCTCAGCTGTTATGTATTTACCATTAATTTAGGGGTTTTCTTTTTTCAATTTTTGTAACACTTAACACTTAGTATTATCGAGTTTGGTAGAAGTACAGATCCATATGTTTGAATTTAATTTGAAGTTCTTGGAATATATTCTTTTTATTTAGAAAGCGAATGTGTCGAGTAAAAAGTTTCAATCTGAATAGGTTTTTTAAAATAATGAAGGTCATAAACTGCAATTATTTTTCTACCAACCTTTTAATAATTAAATATAAAATATATGTCGATACAATTGTTTTCCATAAAAAATGATCCTCTTATTTCTTACCTAGAGAAGTATGAATATGAAAAATAGTATAAATTAAATTAATCAATTAGTACATTGGATAATTTATAAAATATCTTTCTTTTTATCTACGGTAGGTGTACAAAGTAATTCTGTACCTTTTTAATAGAAAATGGACATTCTTTGCAGAAAAATGGGTTACAATTCAATCCTTAAAGTATCCCACGTTATTTTATATAACTTTGCTCCATCTGTCAGATAACTAACGAATTCGTTGTCGAAAGAAAGATGGCTGCTTTGATTCCATGAAGCCATCAATGCATTTTCCACTGATCTAGTATTTTTGACGTTTTATGAGTTACAGCACCTTCTCTCAAAACTGAACAAATCGTTCCCGCGGCTTTGACAGCATTTTTTTTTTAATTCGTATATGAAAAGTTTGCAATGCCTAATATGCTGCTTTCATATTCACTACTGTCTTGTGAGGTTATGTCGACTGCTTAGTTAAGATATAGTGTTTTTAAATGTAAAGGTCGACACTTTAAAATCCTAAAATGACAAGAAAATATTTTAATTTAAAACAGAGTTATGACTGATTCAGTTCAAAGGCACAGAATTAATTTTTACACCTCATATATGACTGGACAAATTACTGGAAAATATGATTAAATCATAAAAGAGCTCTGTCTATGTGTCTAAATTCATTTTCGCAAACGAGTTATTTTTCACCCTACAAACCATAAAAAAATGTTCTGTATCTCAGCCAAATAATAGAATCGTCATCAAAATGCGCACAAGCAACAATTAACAATGAACAATATTGGTTTATTGAACACATTTCACTACAAAATTTTTTGTGGTTTATGGGATGAAAAATAATTTATTTGTGATAGCGAATTTAATCACAGTGTTAGAACTGTATGCATGAATGTACTTTTTGGATACTCAGACATCTAACATTCAAACACAAGTAACGATATTGTTTGGGAATGGATTATTTGAATTGATGTTAAATTAAAAATGTAGTATTAAGAATTTAACTTAGTAAAATATCTTTTTCAATTATTGCAGTTGAATAAAATTGTATATTGGGGTCCAAGCCGTTGTTTCTAGACAAATAAAAATGTATCTTTTTTATGTCTCGTAGAAAACGAACTCGATACATTTTTCCATTGACCTGAAATATAAAAATATAAATCACCTAGAAAACAAACACATCTAAATTGTTTTAATTTCAAACACATTTAAAAAATCTTTATATAGTCATAGATAGAAAAGCGTTAGAAAAATAGACAAAGAAAATAAAATGTAAGAGAATATAAGTTTGAACAGATAGAAGAAAAAAAACATTTATATAAAATTTTTTGAATGTTTATCAGCCTTTTTTTAAATCAGAACTTGAATTATCAACAGTTTTATGTTTTCAGTTTAAAATCCAAACACGAGTAAACGCGTTGAAAATAAATAATGCTGTTTTTAAAGAGAAGTGGTAAAAGGGTTCAATAGACTGGAGTTAGTAAATTATATGATTAATTATTTTGTGTACAAAATATTTTATATTCAACATTGTTTACAAATTAATATTTAAAATTATTTCATTTTTTTGTTTGTTTTTATTATTTAGATGGAATTACGGTAGTAAATGTCTCAAAAAAGCATTTTTCTCTTCTTATAGACATATATATATATAAATATGTGTAGAACTTGATCAACGATCAAATTTTTTTGTCTTTTTTGTTACACAGTTCTTTATTTATTTTTTATTAAATATATTTTTTTTCATATTTTATATCTAAGTATGTGTGTTGTGTGCGTCTTTTTTCAGTGTTATTTTTTTTAAATTTATTTAATTTATAAAATAATAAGTTTATGATAAGTATTTGTACGATGAGACACAAACGATAAGATTTTTAAAATTGAATTAATTTATAATTGGAGCATTGGTGTTTTCACTCAATATCAATTATGAATTAAATGTGTAATTATCACATTTTTAATAAAAACAGAATATTGTGCATTCTTAAAAAACATTTTTTGAGCAAATTATAAAAATGTAATTGAAATAATTAAATGAGATAAAACATTCAAAGCTTTCTGATGATCCACATATTAATTTAGTGTAACTTTATAAAATATAAGTAAATTAAAAAACTTTTAATATCTTCCCATAGAATGTCAATTATTAGATAAAAAATCTGAAAAAAACTGCAACACCGTTCATTTGCAAAGTTGTTAAATAAATCAGAAAGCAGATATGCTCCAATTATAAATAAAAATCATTATAAAATTTATATAATCCAATCCAGTTAGTCTTTACTTAACATTAAAAATAAAATTGTTCCATTTTTAAACATTTAGACATTCATTCATTTTGACATCGTTTGAAAAAGGGTACTCCTACAAATTAAAAAAAATGGCATTTAATTGATTTACACGAGAATTAAATAAAGACTAACTGCCGCTTTTTAATTATACAAATATAAAAGAATTTAAATGTTCGTATTGTTTTATAGGAACAGCAATTAGTATGTAATTAAATGGTAATTTTCCATTGTATAGATTTTAGTAATATTTTTTTAAATAAATATTTCTTTTTTATTTTTCTTAGTATTAAATTGAAGATGTACATTTATAACAGACAGAAATTGTACCCGTAATGAATGAATTCAAAACTCTATTTATTCTAAATACTTATTCACACAAACAATCAGAAGCGTACGTCAGTATTAATTGTATAATTTTAATTATTTCGAATAGATAAGAAAAACAGACGGTTTATATATAAAACAAGTATTTTTCATTCATTAGATGTTAAATTATTGATTTTTGTTTCAAATCGAATTAAAAAACTTGTAATTCAATTAACACTTTATCCACCGAGGCTTAATATCAAGTTTTTTTTCGTTAGTATTTATAGACTGGCAGCCTACTATCCTTTCGGCGTTCAACGGCAATGCTGACCTTAAGCTAATTAACCCTTTGCACTCGGAATTCCAGCACCGCTGGTATAAACATTTATTCCGGAAACTCGTAATGCCAGCACGGCTGGCATTTAAACGTTTGTTCCACAAACTGATCAGTTGCATTTTTCTAGAAATATAATTTATAGTAATGGATGAAATCAAAAAGAATATGTATAAATGATAAATCTGTTTCCTTTTTTTAGCTAAAAAGTAAATCTTTCTTTTCTAAAAAGTAAAATTTTTTATGATGTAAAATTATATTTATAATTATCGAGTTAGTAGAAAGAAAGGTGGAAATATTCCTAGAGTGCAAAGGGTTAATCGGCTTCTTTCGTAGCACCGGTTTTTGAAACAAATCCTACTAATCGTCGTTTTTCCTAGCAGCTTTTACTAACAAAATTCTCATTAGTTAACATTTTGCTGTTAGTATCGACTATGTTTTACTTTCGATCAAAAAATGTTGTATATTTATCCTGTAAAATGAATACTGATAATGAAAATGAAGAATTTGTCACGCGATAAATAAAACCGAACCGTTATTACCAGACAATCCGTACTCGAATCACTTAGTCGATTCTATAATATACACTTAATTCGCAAGCGGTAGGTAAAGTGTTGACCGAAAATCGATACAAATAGATCTTATATTTTTTAATAGAACATTAAAATATATAATAATATATTTAAATTTTATTGCAAGTTGAAATTTTTTTTTTAATTAAATAGATAAACAAACTGTTCACAGACTTACAACTTCAAACTTGATTAAAACGAGTCGGTGAATTTGTTGTCATTTCATTAAGAAATGAAAAGAAATGTTTTTGAGGGACGACCAGTTCTTTTTTACTATAAATCATCATTGATTTATAAAATATATTTTTTTTTAAATATTAAAAACTATTCAATTTTTTCCAAAAACAATTAATATTATACAATAATATTTATGAGATATATTTAAAGTTCTATAAAATTGTATTTGAAAATATAATTTTCATTTATGTTTATACAAAAATTTTAAATTAATAACGAATCATACTATTGAGCATTAAAAATTATTATTAAAGTTATATATATATATATGTATATATATGTGTATATATATACATATATATATATATATATATATATATATATATATATATATATATATATATATATATATATAATATTTATTGGTACATCTTCAACTTTGAAATTATTTTAAATCCACACATTTATATTTTTTGCATAAATTAGAAATGAAAGATTGTCGATTACATGACTTTTCTATAGTTTGGTTTCAATACATTTTTTAATATAAAAGAATATGTTGACAGAATGTAAATATATATATATATATATATATATATATATATACACATATACATATATATATATATAGTACACAAATTAAATAATATAAACTTTTTTATAACAAAGGGAAACAATATTTCATCTTAGTCAGAGAATATCTTACAGTTACTGTTCAATATATTTCGAATGAAATGTAAATTCAAAACTTCTTATGACGTTTCTACTAATTCTGATTTTATGGAATGTTATTCTATCAATAAAAATGTTAAAGTTAAAAAAGCATTTCGCGTTTTATAAGAGAGTATGCTTTTGGAAAAAGAATTAATTGTTTATTTTGTTAAGTTTAGTCATTTTTTTCATAGCCTGTAGACTTGCGAACAATATTTTCTCTCAGAAATGAATGTTTTTAACATTATTTTAATAATTTCAGCAGACAATTCAAGTAAATCAAGTTGTTTATAATAATTTAAGCTTAAAAATGTCTATTATTTAAATCTCAGTCGATGGAGATTATAGATTTATTTTTTTATGTAAGATTTTTGACTTGTTTACTTACATAACAATATATTTAAATATTTAATAAGAGTACAGTAAACGTTCCTATAACGCGTTATTCACATAACGCTGTTTCCATATAACGCGGAGCAAAAATTGCGACAGCTCCTATAACGCGGTACTTTTTTAAAACGGTTTCTTTATGATACAACTTAATTAGTTTATAGCATGAATTTTTCTATTACACTTTTACTATTAAAAATAGTTTTTTAGCGTATATTTCAATTTGTGTTTTTAATTTTCTTATATAAACTATTGAATTCAATAAAAATAATTTCAAATATGTAAACATATATTTATTGCCTTTTGTATCTATAAAATTTTATTTCATAACCGTATTCATCATAACATGGTGCTCTATGAATGCAGTTTTAATTAAATGCAGAACGAATCAACCTAATATATATGTACTTCTGGGTTTCACTTAACTCGATACGAATTAGTCGCGTTATAGAAGGTTGACTGTACTCGAAAGTATAATATACTTTATTTAAAAAAATGAGAGTATTCTCTGAAATTATTTCAAATTGAAATATGATAAATATTTACTATAATAAAAAATACTGTTCAATTTATTATACAATTAAATGTGATTTATAATTAAAACCTGAGCATTGTTTTGTTCTAAAGGAAATGATCTGATTATTTTCTATAGTATTCGGTTTAAAAATTAATTCTGTGCCTTTAAATTGAATCAATCATAACTCTGTTTTAAATTAAAATGTTTTCTAGGGATTCTTCAGTTACCGGACAGACGGAGCAAAATTATACTAAATTATGTGAGATACTTTCATGATTGAAATGTATTCTATTTTTCCGTAAACATTCATTTTTTTATAAAAAAAGGCACCGAATCAATTTGTACACGTAATATATTTAAGATTTAGCTACATATATTTTCACAAACGAATTTCTGTTTCATCGCACAAACGACACGTTTTTCTCGAACAAAAATGTTCAATAAATCAGTATCGATCCATCTTATGTCCTTAGATATCAGGTGTTTTTCTTTTCGAGATGAAGATATTTCTATACATCAGTGTTTTGAAAAATTCCAATCGAAATGCATATAAGCAACAATCAAGAATGATCAATAAAAATTCATTGAATATTTTCGATCAGATATTTTTATTGTTTGTGGCTTGAGAGAAATATTCATTTATGAAAATGAATTTATCCATATATGTAGTAATGAAGAAATTCTGTTTATTTAAAATGAGCATACATAAAGTTAAAATTAAAAGGTAAACAAAAGACAGATTATCGATCCATAATGATGTGTCGATGAAGATGTAAATATTACTATGATTTATTAGACTAGATAATATTGAGACTAATTTATTATTACAAGATATGATAACTAGCAAGGCTAATGTCTAATCTCATCTAGACTTACTTAATTTAATAGGAAAGGTACGTGTTTCAACTAATTCTAATAGGCGATGTACGTTCAAGTGGTAACTAGAGTTCAAGCTTTCTTGTAAGCATTTTTTTCAATACAAAAATACGTTTCAAGAAATTAAATCTATAATTGGATTGATTGATAATATTGGTATTTATTTAAGTTTATTCGAATAAAATTAAATGAAAATAGTTTGTAGAAACGTTTCATTGCAGAATATCAATTTTATGACTAATAATCATTAGAAAAATGTTTATTTAACCCTCTGTGTACTGTCAAGACTTTCAAGTCCTATACAAAAAAATATAAAAAATAAATACAAAATAAATACAAAAAATAATATAAAATAATCAACAATTTATCATTCACCTCACAGGATGTCAATCCTCGAAATAAAAACAACTGTTCTGAAATTTACAGTTTTTTTTAAAAGAAATCTTTTTATTTTTTATGTTTTCAAATGTTATTCTCTTTGATGACAAAAATTAAATCGTTCCATTTGTGCCTTTCAATCAGTTAAGTAAACAAAGGGTTAAAGTTATTCAAGAAATCGTCAATACCTTAAAATATATATTCTTTTCATTAGATTAGTTTGATTTAATGGTATCGTATCTACCTAAAATTCCAAATTACTAACATTATTAAAATTATTATTTGTCATAGATTTTAAGATTCGGTGAAATCTGATATCAGATATTAATAAATTTCCTACGAGCATCTGCTAGAAAAATTAACGTTTTTAACAATTACAACAGTGTCTTCACCTCTATGTGATATTAAATAATATATTGAATGATGTATAAGATATTCTCGACCTTACCATTAACATATAAATATTATAAAAATTAACAATTTTTATTTCGGAGTTACAGTTATTATTTTTTTTTTGTTATTTTCATTTCTATAAATACGTTTCGCTAACATTATTATAATTATTAATACAAATATTATTTATTCACATTCATTTTTTTTAATACTTGGTATCATATTATCGTTGCGATTCTTATTTGGCACATGAAATGAATTCAATTTTTTAAAACAAATATGCGTATATATATATATGAATGGAAATATGTACAGTAAATACTGCTTATTCTCTTCTTTTTTTTGGTTACCGTAATGTTGTTTTTCGAGAAATGTTTACACATTTTGGGAATGATCGGTCGGGGTTATGTCTGACAATGTTTACACAATTATATTCTAGTTTGCTGGTTTCCGAACATTTTGAGTCGTTATTTTTAATTTTTGACATTTATGACCAAGAAAGAGTTTAATCTTAAATGCAGATCTTAGTAAATGTTGAATTTTCAAATTAAAAATATTTACTTATTTTGGTTTGGTTGTCGTCTTTTATGTCAATCAACACATAAAATGAATAAATGTAATAATTTATTATAAAAACAACAGTTGAAGAAAACAAAATACCATTTTTTGATTGTCTTATTTATATTTTACAAACATTTTTCATCAAAATCACTTTTAATTTCAATGAAAATCATTTTAATTTTCATTAAATATATATTTTGTTAATATTTTTAACAAGTTAATTCTCTTTTCAAACTACCAAACGTGTTTTTAGTCAAATAATTATAATCATTTTTAATTGTTGTTTATATGCATTTCGATAGCAATTCCATCATCTTCAGATCACTTATGTGTTTTCACTTTTTGTAATTTTTGAAATATATTTCCTAAACATTTTATTGGATACCAGTAAATTAGAATAAGTGTAAACAGTATCAGTTTTACACTTTTTTCATAACTTGTTAAAGACAGTTACTTTAGATATAATTAAAGAATTAATTAACAAGAACAACAATTTATATAAACAAACTAATTCTGGGAATATATAAAAACACTAATTATTTAATCATTTTACAATTACATAGATCAATCAGTATAAGAACAAATAAAATCAGTTATTCGTAAAAACGTTTGTATAAAATGAGATCTCTCTATTGAAATGTTCGTTATTTACTGAAAATTGTTATTTCGTGAAAAAATATTGTACAAATAATTGAATTTATATCAAACTACATTCAATTAAAAATACATATCATCTTTATTATTATTTATATATATATATATTTAATTTTTTTTTATAAAAGTAGCCATCTTGTAACAGTTAGACGAATCGAACTTTAATATATATTCGTAGACATTTATATACTGTCATGTGGTTATTATAATTTTCAGTTATAGTAAATTAGGTTAAGGGGAACGAAATTAGTTACATCACTGATCGTTTTGATCAGTGAATTATTGGAATTAGTGGTATATATGTATATAAATAGAATGCGTATATTTTTTTTCTTCTATTTGCGATATGAAACATTATACATTTTGCAAGGATATTATTATATGCAATGAAAATGAGCAAGATTACTTTTCCTTCTGTGCTTTCATAATATTTGTTTGTCATTAATGATTTATATGACAATGTATTTATGTATATCTGTATATATATATATATATATATATATATATATATATAATATAATATAGATATACATATGAAATCTGTAGTAATGGTTGTATTTTTGAACAAATTTTAATTTCAAGGTTATATATATATATATATATATACATGTATTAAAATCATTTGAAAGTTGACAAACTGTCAAACAACTTATTTAAATATAATATGAAAAGTATTTTATGTAAGTTTTTTTATTTCATTCTTTTGAAGAATACAAGAACTGTACTGTGATTGAAGCGTATATTTATATTTTTTAAGTAAAAATCTATGATTTTCTGTCAAAAAACGTTCATAACATAGAATTGAAGAATTTATATAAATCATTTTTTGGCAAAGTGATACAAAACTTCACCTTTATTGATTTGCAAATCAGCTTCAATTTAATATTTATTAGTCGAATTTGAATTTATTTTCATATTTGTAAATTAAGAAAGATTTTATATAATTTCATTTATTGTATATGTTGTTCGGACGGTCTTTGTCTTTTAAGATGATCTGTCTGCTGTCTACTCAGTTAATACAGAGCAGACACTCAACTGATTCTAAAGAAGACCGTTATGGCAACATGTCAATAGAATTATAGATATAAAATCTTGCAATTATAATTGTATGTTTTTATATCTGTGATCCTGTTGATCATTGATTATCATCCTTTTGGATCAGCTGAGTGTCTGCTCTTCACTCAAAGACACCAAAGCAGATACTTGTCTGATCACAAGGAATGAAGACCACCAAGACAATATACAAATAGGGTCAAAAGAAGAACATCTCACAATTTTAATTATATGTTTTTATACCTATAACTCCGTTGATCCATTGCTCTTCGACCTTTTAGATCAGCTAAGTATCTACTCTTCATTCAAAAACACCATAGCAAATACTCAGCTGATCTTAAATGATAAAGACCGGTAGCATAATATAACAACGGAATCATAAGAATAAAGTCTTAAAATTATAATTGTATGTTTTTATACTTCTGATCCCATTGCTGTCCTTTTAGTTTTCATTCTCTTGGATCAGCCATGTATCTACTCTCCACTACTATTTTCGATACTAATGTCATTCTGAGATAAATATTGAAGAATGTTGAATTTTGTGTTTTAAACATCTACTTGATGATGACCATTCGTGTTAAATATACTAATATTGAAAGACAGACATCTAGTTGATCCGAAAGAACGAAGACCAACAGAACTCAAAAGTAACTGAACTTAAATGAATTTCTATATTTGTAGATTGAAGTTATAAATAAAAAATATTAATTCTTTTATTTAATAACCGAGCCGAACGTTTATAAAAACAGTGTCTTTAAAAAATGTGGCTTTTTTTATTGAAAGACTAAACAAATTCTACATATTAATATTTCGTTAAAGTTTGTTCAAAATTCAAACATTAACTTTTTATTTTTCAGGAAAAATGAAAATGTTTATTTTCAAAAATCAGTGATCTACCAAATCCTGCAAAAATAGATACTTTCTTTTCATAAATTGCATGATATATATTTTACTAAATTTATGATAATATTAAGATTATGTATGAGATGCGGCGAAGATGTCTCTAAAAGAACTACATTTATAATAAAGTTGCAGGTATTGTAGATCGTTATTTTTTTGTCTGTTAGCTATTGCGGTTGCTTGTCTAGGAATTAAGTCGTGTGACTCATTAAGGCGCAAAATCTTGCACATTTTTTTTAATTAAATTTCCACACTGTACAAAAATCTATGACACTTATGCATTTTATTTTCTTACTTAAAAAAATCAAGACACATATGTTATACAGTACATCCATTGGATTTGTTTTGTATGTTTATTTTATTTAATCAACATGCGAACATTTTCATAGCAAAACCTGATAAATATTAAATTTAAATAAATATTCATATTTTTTATGCCAATGTTTGAGGAATGAAACAAGGGTATTATTTTATCTTGAAACAGAAACGCATCTCTAGAAATAAATTATTTTTTGCATCCCATAAACCATAAAAAAATCTGACCGAAAATGCTCAATAAATCATTGTTGATTGTCATTTGTGCGCATTTCGATGACGATGTTGTCATCTTCGCAGAAAAAGATCAATATGATTCATTGAACATTTTCGACCGGACTTCTTGTGAGACTCATTTCTGAATATGAATTTAACAAACGTGACAGAACTGTATTTTGACAGAAACACATATTTTATGATCCTTGTATTCCATAGTTAAAAATCAACAAGATCACTGTACACATTTTTATATCAATATATATTTTTATATCCATTTAAAGTCAACGAGATAATAGTTATAGTTTTTGAATTAAAGAATAAACAATAGAATTTTATAAAAATAATTGAAACATTCGATACATTATTTTCATTAAAGTAGCTTAAATGTTCCAGTAACCGATCACTTTTTTTATAATTTTAAAACATTTCAGCTCAAAATTTGAAATATAACTAAAATATACATGAAGAATGATCGAATCTCAAAATTTACAGTAAAACAGTATAAGAAATATATCAGTCCGAAAAGAAACAATGAGATTAAAAATACAAATATTTGAATTAATGAGCTAGTGTTTGTTTCGGTGGCAAATGGTATTGCTTTCAAATACGGATATTGAATTCTTGACACATCTTTTCTCAACATATAATAATGTTTATATACTTTGACAAAATGTACTGAAATATTGAATTTTTTATTCATTTCCATAAACTGAATTTCAATAGATTGTATATTTTCTGTTCGTTTAAACAATAAGATTATTTATACTGATTTTTAAATAGAATCATTAAAAATTTGTATTAAAATTAGTTTAATATAAAAAAATATTTTATTAATAAACATATTTGTCATTAAATGTGTTACAGTTTCAATACACACACATATATATATATATATATATATATATATATATATATATATATATATATATATATATATATATATATTTATATATATACATTAAGGCGAATGCGTTTAGTTTCAGAGTTGTTTCATATATTTAAAACATTTTAATCACAAAAATCTGCTTAAATAAAAACAGATACAACGATTAATTTCAGTTGATTATTTTCGTTATAATTTCAAATCTAATAAAAAATACAAAAAGTACAAACTCGTTGGAAAATATTTGTAATTTTGTTTTGTTCCTGTGTATCTGGATTCGAAATTATGTTTCTTGTCCTTGAGTTCACTGTTCTTATTTTTTTTTCACTGCCGGTTTCGTCCTTCGACGCCTTCATCTGGATCAGTATTCACATGAAGATGTCGAAAGTCGAAACCGGTACTGAACGAAAAAGTAAGAAGAGTAATCTCAAAGATAAGAAACAGAACTTCGAATTTAAAAAAAAAATGTTTAATTATTACTGAAAGAAAACGTTGCTTGTGTCTTCGGACAAATTTTAAGATTTTTGCAAATCATCAAACGATTCGAGAAAAGTTCTCATAAACAAGCTATGCGTAATGAAAATGCTGCACGTTTATAAATACCCATTGCATATACAAGTTTGAACATTCGGCTAATACTAACATAATTATTTTTATTGGTTATTTCAAACACCAATATTTAAAAAGCTAAATGACACCAAAATATCATTATCTTTGACAATATAGAACTAAAAAAATCGATTTTTCAATAAATTTGTCACTAGTTCGGCACCACTGACGTATTCAAAAGTTAACCATTATTTAAAGTAGAAAACACTTAGGACTTCAAATCTTTGAAGAAGATACACCGAAACATTCGCTTCGAACAAATCGAGGAAATGTTTTTTTTTTCTTATAACATAACCCTAACAAATTGGTGCCTAGTGTTAAATTCAGTTTTTTTTGTTCTATCGTTACACGCCGTATTTGTTCATATATACTTTTACCATATATATATATATTATTTTTTCTTTGAATATGCAAAAATGACACACATATATTTTTTTCATTTAATATGTATAAGTAAGTACATCTAATCTACAGACAGAAATTCGTACATACTTGTTATATTATATAGGCCAAATATTTTTCCTGCCTAATAATCTCAGTTTTGCACGAAAATTCACGTTGATTTTAGTTTACCCGTATTTAAATGTTTAAATCTAGTTTTTGTTTAATATATTTATGTATATATATACTTCATATACCATTTTTTTGAATATATTTCGCACCGTTAGATCCTTTATTATATAATGACATATATATATATATATATATATATATATATATATATATATATATATATATATATATATATATATATGAGATGGATGTGTGTGTATATATATATATTTTTTAATTGAAAGACATTTTTATAAATCAAACTTTTTGTTTTTCAAACATTGTATTTTTTGTTCATTAATCAATGTTTATTTCATATTTTTTTGTTTTTATATTTAATCATATTAATATATATATATATATATATATATATATATATATATATATATGTAAATAAATTAAAAACCCAACAAACAAATTGACTATTTAATATCAACGTTTCCGTCTTGTGAAAAAGAAACATAATCCCATACACTATTTTTATTGTCTAGCAAACTCAGTTCTAGATAATCTATCTATCAGATAATGGTGTTTTTTTTTAATTGAGTGTTTCATATAATTTTATCACATCAAACTAGAGATAAAATTATTGGTGTTTTATATAGTCCTACGTTATTTTCTTTAAATTACACTTATGTCTTTTGAAAACTGAATTCGAGACGTTTGATTATTGAAAAGAATATGCTATTTGATTTCATTCTTAGTGTATTCTTTTTTTGTTTGTTTTTGTTTCTTTGCAAGCAGTTTCGGGAGCTATCGAAAATTATTAAATGACTTTTAATATACATGCAATGATTTGATTTTAGTTGAATTGCCAAAAGAATGTTTGATATGGTGTACTTTATAAAATATACTGTTATACCATGTATGAATATTCTATTTAAAATATATGATAGTGTTAAACTATCTTCTTTTATTACTTATATTTGTTTTCAGATCTTCAATCTGAATCGGATTTCTGTTCATTTTTTAATTTAGTTCATGTTTTCAGCTCGATACTTTTATGTTTTCAATTCTATAACGCGTTCATACATTTTTTTATGTATATAGATTTGCTGTAGAAAACATTTACAAATATCTTAAATGACATTTTTTTCTTAAAATTATTAGAATCATATTCCAGAATCAGGCCATTTTTCTCTCTGTTAATAAAAAACAAAACGTGATCGCTGTCATGTGCAACCAATTATTCGTGTTCTGATTGGTTGACGGAGATTGAGTGTTCTCTGTTCTGATTGGTTGAAATCAGTCACGCGTATTCAGTTTTTCTCTTTCACAGTGTACAACAAAAGAGGCTTGTATACAATTTCAATGTTAAACTGATGACGTTTATTCGAAATATTGTATTCACTGAAGCTTTAGAAAAAAATTATTACACATTTTAACATTGTATTTTGTAATGCTAATTATTTATATTTTTCCAGTAAAATTGTTACGATTTACATTTTACACAAATTACTTTGTGTATTTAATTGGTTAATTTCTGTTATTTTTACGGAGGAGCGAGCGGCGGCGAAGCTCTCTCGGGGGTTGGCGAGCGCAGCGAGCATATATAATAATTTCAAACAAATATACTCGTTGTTATGAAAAGTAAATAAATTTATTTTCGAATAATTGTATTAAAAATGTATATATGTATATATATATATATATATATATATATATATATGATTTATTATCGATTCGAGTAAATAAAAAAGAGGGAAAAGAGCAAGAAGGAAAGTATATAATCTGATACTATTAAATCTTGCAGTTATTTGAATGTTACAGTAATTTACTTGAGTACTGAGTTGTTATTTGAATTGTTAGTTATTTATTTTAGAGATGGTACTGTTATTCACTTGATAAACACGTCTATATAAAACATATATTTTACAGGATTTCTAAAAAGGCTGTGGCTTGTATAAATCATATTTTTTTAAAGAAAATGTGTGCATGAAATTTATACTAAAAATTTTGAAAACAAATTTCATATGTTATACTACTATAAAATGTAACTCTTAACTGTAAATCTATCTAGATTAAATAAAATCTTAAAATATGTAGACCAGCTGTTATAGATTGTAAAATTCTACAATTTTTCTGAATTTAATTACAAATGTTACAACACCAGTTTGTGTTATATAAAAGTGTTTTTTTAAACAAGAATCATGTTCACATATTTATTTGAAAGTTTATTTCAATTTCAGTTTATTTATTTTATTATTAATTAAATTATATTTAAAAAAATGTTTCTTTCAGAAAATTTGATTATAAATAGATTCGTTTTTTTAATGTAACTAATACAAAATTAGATTTTTTATTTCTTGATATAATTTCTATTTAAATATTAACTTTGTTGCAAAATATAGACAACAGACGTGTAATTTTTTCCACAGTCATTCAATTTTAATTCTAATTTATAATTAGAAAAATGTTACATTAAAAAAAATTTATTAAGAAATCAAAGTTTGTCAGATATTAACTACAAAATGTACTAAAAACGTTTCATAAATCAATCCTTTCCTCTTCGTACAAACTACAGAAAAATGTCTTTATTTGATCAGTTTTGATTGTACTTAATCCACATTTTGATGCCGATGTCAACATCTTCAGGGCGTCAAGGTATAGATATGGATTTTTTCTGTAGCGTGGAGCTCTGAAGTTGATGGCATTGGTATCAGTGCATTTAAGCAACGTTCAACAATCATTTTCATCAGATTTTTTATGGTTTGGGGCATAAAAAAGTAATTAATTTATGAAAGTGTGTTTAGCCACAATATCAGAACTGTATTAATTATTGTATCTATAAACTATTTCTAAATATGGATTCAAATTTTGATTTTTGATTATACTATATAAATGTTATGGATAATAATAAAAAAACTATCTTTATTAGTTATAAAAACCTTTCTTATTACTTAAGAGAATATTTTTTTTGTATTTTTTTTATAGACATCTCTCATTTTGTTTACAATTTTTGAAAGTAATTTTTAAATATGATCAACTTTCTGGATTATTTGTATAAATCAAATATTGAAATGAAACATTTCATAATTTGTAATTAAACATTTTCACAATTAATGTTAGATGTAATTTAATATTTTAATTGTTGTTTTGATTAAAACATGAAGCTATGCTTCCAATACGACTCTATTTAAACACTAATTTCCAGTAAATAATTCTAAATTTTCAATTAAAACCTGTATTTTCAAGGCTGTACAAAAATCAAATATGATTAAATCTATTTAAAAACAAGTTTCCTGAATTGATTTTGTCTCAACACATTTTTAAAACACTTTATAATAAATAATGATAAAATTATGATTCCGAATGAGATTATACTTCCTGTACAATCCTATTTGAAAACAAATTTTCAGAAAATAATTCTAAGTTTTCAACTATAACCTGTATTTGCATGGCTGTACAAAACCAAATATGATTTAATCTATTTAAAAACGAATTTCATGAATTGATTTTGCCTCTGCATTTTTTTAAAACACTTTATAATAAATAATGATAAAATCCTGATTCAGATTAGTAAAACATTGTTAATATTAGTATTGGTTTATATATATATATATATATATATATATATATATATATATATATATATATGTATATATATATATATATATATATATGTATATATATATATATATATATATATATATATATATTATAAACGATGATTAATATGTTTACATCCCTTATACACTTTTGCCATATTAATTTATTGATTAATTTTATGTTGTTTATAGATTAGCTTATATAAGACATATTTTAGTATATTTTTCACGTTCGATTTCTTTTACATATGTTGTATTAAATTTAAAATTTATTGTGTGTTTTATCATTTCATTTCGTTTACAGTTATGTTTTTTAAACAGGAAATTTAATATATTTGTAAACACTTTAGTGGGATTTTAGTTTTTTTATGTTTATTTGTTAGAATGATTAATATTTGATAAGAATTTTGAAATAAAAGGTTTTTAGTACACATACATACATACATACATACATATATATATATATATATATATATATATATATATATATATATATATATATGTATGTGTATATATATATATACATATATATATATTTATATATGTATATGTACATTACATACTTATATATATATATATGTACATTACATATATATATATATATATAATTACATATACATATATATATATATATATATATATTACATATATATATATATATATATATATATATATATATTTATATGTATGTATATATAGATAAGTATGTAAATGAATAATACTGTAAATATTATTTTTTTCCGTAATCGAGTAATAAAAAAATATTTTCTCTTAATTTTAAATAGATATGAATGAACGATAAATCGAGACCGTTAAATCGCACAGTGCCGTTTAATTTCTTTTATTTTCTATTTTGATTTATTTCATCACAAACAATATCCGTCGATATTAATAGACTGTCGTTTCTATAAACGATGCGTTTTATCCAAACTGTGTATCATCTTATGCAATTTACATTTTTTATCTCATGAAGAAATGATTTTTGTCGATGCTTGTTACATATAAAAATATCTTTTGAAACGAAACGTTATTCTATATTTATTAAAATGTTTCTCGAATAAAAACTATATCAGTTTTTTCACATGTTGTCTTATTGTATTTGATTTCTCAGCACGATCGTTTAATTTTCGAAAGTAAACATTGAAGTATTGACGAGTTAATTTTTATAAAATCAAAGTAGAAGAGAATGTAGTTTATAGAAGAATATTTATAAGCAATATCAGTTCTGAAGATAAATTTTAGAATAGGTTCCAAGGCCTTGATTGGTTAAAGGTTTTGTATTTGAAAACAAATTTCAATATTCAGAACTTTCAAAATTATAAACACTTTCGAGTCCATTTCTTTTCATTAAATATTTGTGCGAGTATAAATGTTTTTTAAACGAGCGAATCGATTTCAACTAATAATGGTACACGAAAGACACTATATAATTTTTAATTATACTCTATCGATTTGAATAAATGATCTACACCATTCTTTTTTAATACACAATCTTTGAAACTTTTGTACAACTAACATTTTGACATAAGTAATTTAAGATAGCTTTTTTGATTCATTAAAGTAGAATTTTAACAAGTTTTTTTGGAATATTCGACATCCTTTTAATATATATATTATTTATATTTATATAAATATAATTCACAAATTAAATGTAATTTTATTTTATTTTTAAATACTTCAATACGATTTCAAAAACTACCGAATTCATAAATTAAGACTATATTTGAAATAGTTATCAATATGAGCAAATATTATGATATTTTTAGCTTTATCTATTCATATAAAGTCAGAAACTCTAAGTTCTTTTTCAAATGTCTAAATACTTTTAAAAATATCTGTTAGATAATTTATCTAGATACGAATTCTCTAGACGTTATAAATGTGGTTTTTTTTTTTTTTGGCGGGAAAAAAAGAATATTTTCAACGTCCGATTTTATTTTGACGCATAACCTAAAAATATATCTAAAACATTTCTTTAATATTTCAATTCCTGTTATGTATATTTATTAACAATACTCGTCAAATATTTATCTGTTTGTATATATAAATGTATACTTTTATTAAATATTTGACTAAAAAAATCTAACGGGCTACTTAAATTCCTATTACAAAATTTACTTATTATTTATTTTTAGTATAAACGACCTCAGTAAATATAATCACCTGAAGTCTATTTATCTTTGTCTTTCTGTTTGTTTTCTTCGTCATTTTTTTTATCAAAAATGTATGAAAAAAACAACCTTTCCACACAAGTCATTTCTTTTAATAAAACATCCAAAGCTATCCATTTAGAAACGAGTACTTTTACAATATTTGAAAATGTACTCAAGGGTGCTTTGCAAAAACTGTTCAGTACTTTAACAAACTTCTCTAAGTCGTGCGGTATTATATGTTTCACATTTTACTCAAAAACAATACATATCTTTTTCTCAAAAAAAAACATGTCGCATATAGACTGACTTAAACTTACAAACATATTCCTTACTGATCCTTTACGATAGATAAAACCATTGACTGATGGTCTTTTTCACGATTTTTACCTTACAGCGAATCATAATTCTTCACAAAAATAGCCCTGTAAATCTCTCTTCGAATTCCCAGTACAAATACAAAATTAATACTCTTTCCAATTTGAGGATATACAATATTGTCCTGTTGTGAAAATTCGAATTACACGGAAAAATATTCCATGAATTAAGTATTTTCGTCGACGATTACGACTTTCGGCGCAAAATCGAACTGAACACACGTTTCAAACGCATATATATATATTATTTTTTTTAAACTCAGATCTGGTGTGTCTTTCAACCGTAGTAGCCGCGGTTCATCGCTTGTCTATTACGCGTGTGCCACTTACATTGCAAGATACGTAAATAGGTCCGTCTGAAGCTCGCATTGCAAAGCGCGTAACACATTGGGTTTATCGTCGAATTAATGTAACACAGGTAATAAAAAAAGTCCCATAACTGTTGTGGAATGCAACTGGCGCACGTTGTCAGTGGTTTCAACAACACAAGTATATTGTACGGCGTCCATGTTATTATGAACGTTAACAATATAGCTGACAAAGTTTTTGCGGCTTTCTTATCAGCTTTCTTCTCTTGCGTTTTCTTCTTTTTCTTCGCCGGATGCTTTCCTATAAAAAAAACAAATATCTTCAGTACTCAAATTCATATACCATGCAAAAACACTCGTTACATAAATTTGTTTGTACTTTATAAAATATAGTGTTTTACCAAGATAGTATTCAACTATCTTCTTTTATTATTTATATTTTTATTTTTAGATCTTGAATCTGAATCAGATTTCTGTTCATTTTTCAATTTAATCTAGACGCGCATTGAAGAATAACTTGTTTTTGGCTTACTCTGGTTCCAATTCCCAGGAGGGAAAGAACTAACAACAAAGTTACTCTTCATTGCCGAAGATGATAAATAATAAAATATCAAAGTTCCAGTCATTAACTCAACACGTATTGACTCATCCCATAAGTAATACTTTTTTTTTAATTAGTTTTGAAACAGCGAAAATATTGACGTTTTCATTTCGATCCAAAATATATTTTCCCTTTATTATTTACAACTTCTCTTATCTTAGTCATAGATTTTCAACACTGATGATAAAACTGATGATAAAACTTTTGCATTAAAATGGGGTTGTATTAAAAAAGAGTCAAGCTACCTTCCGACATCACTCTCTGTATTAAGTTGTTTTCCACTGATGTAATTTCGGAAACTTCGTAACAGATAATAATCCGATGGTGCTAGGTCAACGAAATATGGTAGATGAATCATAACTTCGCATTCAAATTGATTCAGTTTTTGGAGGGTCTTTCATTCCGTGTGAGGTCGAGCGTTGTCGTAGTAAAAAAATTACAGCTTTTCTGTTGGCTAATGCTGGACGTTTTTCATCAATGGATTGTTTTAGCAGTACTAGTTGTTCACAATACAACTCCTTTGTGATAGTTCGGTTCTTTGATAATAGCTCGTAACGGATAATTGCTTCCATATCCTACCAAACAGACAATAGAAACTTTTTTGAATGAAGTCCTTCTCTTGCAGTTGAAGATGGTATTTCGTTGTTGCCAGCCCGTTGTTTTTAACGTTTAATATTGTTATAAACAATTCATTTTTTACCCTCAGCAACAATTCTATTCATAAATGGATCATTTTGCAATCGACATAGATGAGAAAAAAGTGAAAGATAAGATAGTGATAGATAAGAAAGAAGTGTAAATGTCCACACGTTGTCCGACAACTCGTACGGAACTCACTGACCCAGCTTAGAAACCTTACCAATCATTTTCTAGTGTCGATGAATAGTTGAATGCGTCGATTTGAGCTTCTTGGCTACTTCTTTTATCGTTGTACTAGGATTTTCTACCACTAGTGCTCGCAGGATCTCATCATCAAACTCTTGAGGACGTCCTGAACTTTTCTTATCTTCAAGGCTATATTTTCTGGACCGAAATCGTTGAAACCATCTTTGTTCTAGGCTAGGACTAATAACATATGAACCATAAATTTCCCGCAATTTTTTCACTGCAGTTGCAGCGTTGTTGCTCTGACAAAACTTCCAAACAAAATATGCCTAATATGCTCTTCTGACACTTCCATGTTAACTAACATTTTGTGTTGTAAATTTGCTTGATCGCTATTTATCTTACACAATAAAACTGAGAAAATATTACGTATAATTGAGCAGTATATGCATCTGATACGTTATTGCAATAATTGCAAAGTATTTCGTCATCAGTTTTCGCCTGTATGAAAATACAGCATTACCAATGGGATGATCCAATACATACGAATAAACTTATATAGAGATAGTTTTAATTTTGATGGCATTCTTGTAAATCAATTGATTTTATTTTCATCGTTTTAACTAACTTAGTTTTGGTACTATGAATAATTACTCTTTCACAAATGTATTCTACTTTTCGCATTACAAGTCAAACAGATTTTTCTTATCAAAAATTTTCAATAAATCTTTATTGATTATTTTTGATTATAAAAAGTGATTTATTGAACATTTTTGACAAGACATTTGTTTAGGATTAATAGGATGAAACAAGAAAGAATTTGCGAAAACATTAGAAAAAAACATTCTGTATCCATTTTTTATCTAAGTAGATTTTTTTATAACACGAATTAAATGTAAGATTTGCAAAGATCGTGCGGTGTTTCTCTTACCTCCTGTGGTTAGTAGCGTCTTCCCAGCTAACTGTTTTGGGATAATTTTCGCATTAAGTGGTATTCTTATGTCAGGCATTTGTGACGGCCTTCGATTCAGATGATTATTTTGATTGGCGTAAAATTCCGAACCAGCAGTTGTCGTGGTGGTTAACGTTGATGTATTCCCACCAGTGTGTTCTGCAG
This sequence comes from Acanthacorydalis orientalis, assembly GCA_034766995.1. Lineage (NCBI taxonomy): Eukaryota > Metazoa > Arthropoda > Insecta > Megaloptera > Corydalidae > Acanthacorydalis > Acanthacorydalis orientalis. The sequence goes on along the minus strand of CM068315.1, from coordinate 25,029,346 downwards.
TTCGTCTTCCGGCACCCAGTGTAGGTGTCGTCGTCGTTGATTCTGGAATCATCTTTATGCTCGGTTGCTGAACCGGTTCACTATTTGTGCCTGATACAGCGTCGACACCAGTACATGGAGCGTCACTTGGCAATCGAATTAAAATAGTGTACACAGATTCACTACTAGCAGCCGGGCGTAACCGCGAACCGGTCGGTAAGCTGCGAGTATCACGTGCCTCGAGGTAGTGTCCAGCACTGACTCCTTGCGTCGTCGAGCCCACGGCCACACTTCCTACACCAGTTGCTCCGGCAATTCCGTGCCGTGTAGGTGTCATTTGTGCGTAACTACTGGCCGTCATGTATGGATCCCTAAAAAAATGATTTACATGAATATACAATCGTACATCGACTCATTTAAAAGTATTCACCTAATGACGTTGAGACTTGTACACCGAGAAACGCTACTCTGCAGCGGCGTCTCGACACTAACAGGCGTTTGCGATCCACCCATCAATTCACTCGGTGTATCTTCAGTATCGCTGAGGTCCTCTCTACCTGAATGCCACCACTGAACACACCATCGGCGTACTCGATTTGCTGGTGTGCCCATACCAGTACACGTGCTACCAGCAGTTACTGTACCCGTAGTGTTCGTCGTCGCTGAAGTGGCCGCCGTCGCTGTTGACGTCGACACGCCGCCAGTGCGTCTTGTTAACGTCCCGTGACCGTCTCCACAGGCACTCGAAGGTCGTCGATTCCGCCAGTCTTCCAGTTCGGCTGTAGAAACGGCAGTCACTGTAGTGTGTACCGTTGAACACGCGTTGTTTTGCTCGTCGCTCGAATTACTTCTCTTCGACGAGTCCTTTTTGCCGGCTTGTAGATTCGGTAAATCTTTTTGACGCTTTTCGGTCTCGCGCCAAATCCGCCAGTAGAGGAAACACATGACTGTGACTGGTACGTAGAACGCGGCTATTGCCGTGCCGAATGTAATATAGTGGTTCGTCTCGATGAACTGAATATAGCATTCTTCGTCAGGCACAGTGCGTTCACCTTCAATGTACGGCCAACTGTAGATCCAGGGCGGCCAAAGAAGTAAACTGATACCCCACGCGCACCCGATCATGATTGCGGCGCGGTTTGTTGTGCGTTTTGCGCGATATGTCAGCGGACGTGTCACGCTGTGATAACATATTGATAAATATAGAATCAGTTCAAGTTCTAGAATAGATAAAGTGGATCGGGTAATGAGCTTTTCATGTATGTGTTGTATATATATATATATATATATATATATATATATATATATATATATATATACATACGATGTTCCAATAAGGACGCATTTTTTTCATTCGAAATAAAAAATAGAATTTGTGCTGAAATTTCAAGTTTCTTTATTGTAAATAATAGTTGTAGGTATGCCATTTATAAATGAAAAATAATATCGTGATTTCTTACAAGTGACCATTCTTTTGTTAAAATTTCCAATAACATCCCTACATAACTCGAGCTCTATCTCACCAATTACTCTTTGAATTTTATCTTTAAATCGGAAAGTGTGTTAGGATTGTTGTACACCTATTGTTTAAGTGACTCTAATGAATGTAGTCCAATGGTGTTAAATTTCAGGATCTTGGTGGTCTACTAATGTCTCCATTTTTGGAAATAACGTGACCGGGAAATTTATTTCTCAATAAATCAAATATTTTACCAGCTATGTGGCTTGTTGCACCATCTTGCTAGAACCAGATGTCCTCCAGATCAATATCATCCAATTCTGTCCACTAAAAATCAATTATTATGTTTCGGTGTCTTTCTCCATTCATAGTAATCTCTCTGCCAGACTGATTCTCGAAAAAGTAAAGACCAATAACTCCACCGGACCAAAGTGCGCAGCAAAAGCAGTCACTCTTTCTATATGCAGTGGTTTTTCAACGATCACACTCGGATTTTCTTTGCTCCATATTCGACAGTCTTGCTTGTTAACACAGCAGAGAGTACGAAATGAGCCTCATTGCTAAAGATGACCTTTTTAGAATAACCGTGTTGATGTTCCAGTATCCAATTAACAAATCTCAGACGTAGTGAATGATCTGCTGGTTTCAATTTTTGTCTTAATTGAACCTTATAAGTCTTCAGAAATAAATCCGTTTACAAAAAAGCCATGTGGTCGTTTATAAAAGGCCAAATTGCTATGAACGTCGTGGAATAGACATTCCTGGCTCTGCCGACACACTTTCAGGAACCAAGTCAATGTTTTCTTCAGAACGAGCACTGCGAACACATGTTGGTGTTTCTTTATCTTTAACCGATCCAGTCTCAAATTTACTCACTAATCAGAGAATTGTTGATTCAGATGGACGAGTATGTCGAGAATAAATATCGTGTGTTTTACGAAATGTATCTTTTATAGAACGACAGTTTTCATAATACGATTGTTTTATTTCAATGCGTTGTTTTGTTGTATACGAAGCTATTAACTAAAAATGGCAATGTCAAAACATAACAAACGTCAAAAAATATAATTGTCAGTTTGACATTTTTGAAATATAACCTCTTAAAAATTGCGTCCCTATTGGAAAACCCTTTATATATATATATATATATATATATATATATATATATATATATATATATATATATATATATATATATATATATATATATATATATATATATATATATATATATATATATATATATATAAAGAAAGCTCGTTATTTTGATAATCAAATTATTAACTTTTTGGTCTGTTTATCATTTTACCCGTCAATGAAATTTACAAAATTTATAAAAAAAGATCTTAAAACAAGCACGAGTCAAAAAGTAAAGACACATGTAGGAAGAAAAAACTCTTATTCTGTATGCAGCATTTTTATTAAGTCCATTTTTTATTAAGTCCATTTTTTTCCATATATAATCTCTAATAACATCTATGTACTTAATTGAAAGCTTAATGAGCTTCTAGATTCCATTTTGGAAGAATTTTTCCGGTTTCTTGTGCAGTCTGTTTCATCATATTAACAACTATCTCATCGGAAAGAAACCTGTTCTCCAGACTCTTCTTTTAATGACTTAAAAAGATAGAAATCACTTGGTGTTAAATCTGGGCTGTATGGTACAACTACTCAACATTGAGTATATATTAGAATACACTGATTACGATCTTCAATACACTGTTTTGTTTTTAGCTTTGTGAACTCGAGCATTGTCTTGGAGGAAAATTACACTTTTCGAAAGTTCTTCACGTTTCTTGGAATTGATTTTTGGTTTCAGTTTCCGCAAAACTTCACTGCAGTTGTCATTATTTATTATTTAACGTGTAAGTGTGAAATGAACCGAAATTTCACCTTTCATATCTCAGAAAATTTAATTCATTAACTCTCCTGCAAAAATCTGTGCTTTGAACTTGTTTGCTGTCGGAGTTTGGATGATGAATGATTCCATACTAAATTTTGGCGTTTACTTTTTGGTTGTATCTCATCAATGGTAACGAGTTAGAAACGAATTCCCTTCAGTCTGTTAATACAGTAAAAAACTGACTGCTTAAGAGATCATACAGTTTGTTATGAAATAAATTCAGAAGTTCACTAAATATTGGACTAAATGCATAGAAGTTATGAAGATTATGTAGAAAATTCTGAATGTAGAATAAGAGTTATTTACTTCTTAATAGACCTTTTACTTTTTGACCGATCTAGTACTTTGTGATATAGTATTTTTTATATAATTTAAATGCTTGTTGTGTTTTCTATGTGATAAATGCAGTTCTGTAATCATCAAAACAAATAGAAAAAAGTCTAAAGATTATCTCTCTTTTTTAAAAAAAACATACAGAGCAAAAATGCACATTTATCTGTCTCTACTAAAAGAATACATGTTAATCGATAAGTATTTAAACATTTCTTACCTGAAATATCTGTCAAAGCTGATAATAAGTAAATTTAATACGGAAGCATTACTCGCAAGATAATCGAGCGCAAGCCACGTATCGCAGATGTGCGGCCCGAGTGGCCAATAACCAAGTAATGTACTGACTGTGAATAGCGGCATCGAGATGAGTCCTAGAATAATAAATTTATATATTTATATGTACATTTTTTCGATTAGTATGAAAAATGCTAGACTACTTAAATTTTTCATTTCGTTTTACTACAACGATAACTTGAATATTTCAATATTTATTGTTCAGTTAAAAACATAAAATATTTGTCTTTATTTTTGATAGATGACGTTGAAAAAATATAACAAATATCTGTTATTTCTTCTCGCATAAATACTTATTAGTATCTTATTGTATATTCTTTTCGATTTCTTATCATTATATTGATATTCAGTGATGTTCGTACGTTAGAAATAATTGACTAGGTTTGTCGATTTTTTAATATCATAAAAACGAAATATCTTTCTTATATGTTTTTATTTTTAATATATATATATATATATATGGATATACTCCGATAAATAAAAAACATGTAGACTTACAAAAAATGTTTCATATAGATGTTTAAATATTAATTGGATTTTATACAGTTTTGATTATTTAAAATAGAAAAAACATGTATTTGTGAAAACAAGATTTTTGCAGAGTTTTTGTATGTGATATTGTGTTTATGTATATTTATGAAATGAGATTTTTTATAAGAATATTATTATTGCAGAGTTGTTCATTTTAAATGTTTGATATGTAATTTAAGTTGCATTTGTAAAAAAAATCAGGCGTAAATGTAGTATTAAAGAAAATTATTCCAAAATTCACAATATTAGTTGAAAGTTTATTTAATTAAAATAATTATATGTTTTGATTTTTTTATTACTATAATAAATAAGAGATCAACGTTTGTCTACGTTAATACAAACAGAAATGGGAATTCAAATTGTAAAAAAAATATGCTGATGATTGATTACTCAATTTTATCAAGTTCTATGAAATAGTGACCGGAGTGATTGGAGCCTATTTAATATTATACAGTTCTGATATCGTGGTTAAAATCACTTACACAAATGAATTCTTTTTTTTGTACTTTGATTGTACTTAGATTTTTCTGTGCCTTGACGGTCAGAAGATGATGGAATCAGCATCGAAATGCGTGTCAGCAACAATCAAAATTGGTTATTAATGATTGATCAGAAAAAAATTGTGATTTATGAGGTGAACAAAGAATTCATTTGTGAAGCCTATTAAAAGTCTATTTAATAATTACCTATGGCGAAGTCTGCGACGGCCAAAGAAAACAGAAAGTAATTGCTGATCGTCTGTAACTGTTTGTCGATCTTGAACGAGATCATGACCATTATGTTGCCGACGACTGTGACAAGCGATAGCAGCGCTGCGACCGTACCAATTATCACGGTCTGCGTAATCGAGTACGACGATGATGGAAAGGGCGGCGGGGCGCCCGTTACATTCGCGTCCATGCCCTGCGGCACGAGTTTCCCGTCACGACGCCACCGCCTTCGTTTTGCTCACAACACTGTTCACTAGGTCGAGCGATCGCTCTGTTTTTTGTACAACTATCGATATTGATGACGATAATGATGATAATAATACTGATGCCACTCGCGGTACGACGACAACCCGAATTGTTTGTGATGACGATTTTGTTCTCTGACACAGTACGGCACGTTGCTTCTGTTTCTCTTTGAATTTGGCGATCGCGTTGTTTCGCAGCGGCAACTGTCGACACAGGAGAGCGCGGACGTCGCGCGTCGCAGCACGCCGCGAACGTCGCGTCGCCGCGCGTTCTCGTCGTCGTCGTCGTGGCACACACCCAGCCGCTGTCGGGTTTTGAATCCGCACGGGCATCTGGCAACATCGGAAATTTCATTACTCCATTGTTAAACTGTTTTTTTTTTACAATCTTAAAAATTAATTAGCATTCGACTAGAATTTTCTTATAATTATCTTTGCAACGGTCCGCTGAATTAAAAAAAGCAATTTACCATTAATAACATACAATCAGGGACGGATCTGTACATCAGGAGGCCCTGAAGCTTTATCATTTTTTGTCCCCTCATGAATATATATATATATATATATATATATATATATATTTCCTGTACTTATCGCAAATTATGGAATTAACGAAGAAGAGAGGTGATAAAAAAATCATGCGCTACAAATGATGATCTATTTTAATTTTTTTAAATATGTACAATATTAAGTCACATTGTCAGATTAAAAATCACAAATAGGTATTATAAAATCACATATATTGTATATATGTATGTATATGTACAGCAGAAAAGAAAAGAAAAAATCTAACTGTTATACAAGGAGAACAAAAATATATATGTATTGGAAAATTAACAAAATTATAGAACTTTTCTTGCAGGATTTTTTTAACATCACACTCTCTTATTGCATCCTCATAAGACAACATAATCTTGTTATGTCCGTTTCAATAATAAAAAAGAACATTTAATCTTTCCTTGGGAATGTGAGATAGAAATTTATTTTTGATTAAAGATAATTTGGAAAAATTCCTTTCGATTTCGCAACTTGTAATAGGTAAAGTTATGTAATTTTTAAAATAGCTGTCAGATTTAGGAAAATATTAATCGTTTTTTTTTATATATTAACTGTAAAATCTGAGAATATGTATAATTTTTGTCAGATGAACGCTTCAAATATTCTTTAAATTGCTTACATTCGTTGATAAGATTTTCATCAATATCGCCATTATAGTAGTCAATTAACAATCTAATATTATCTTCTTTGATATCAGATGCATTTTGCGTTAAATCTGATAAAAATAAAAAAAAATCATAAACTGAATTTCTTATCTCTAATTTGTCTATTAAACAGTCAAACAACCTATTAATTACTTCAGTAAGAAACTTTCTTCTACCCTTCAATAATTTTATACTTTTTTCTACGTCATTAAATGCTTTGGTTCTATTTCGTTTGTTTAAATCTGATTATTTTTTATTTATTTCTTCATTATTTATTTGTGACTACTACAATCGCTACAGATACAACCGAATCCAAAATGACAAAATTGTACAACAATGGTTATTTAACAATTATAGTTTTCTATATTTGATTTTGACATATTTTATTTATTTGTACAATACATTTTTTTCATTTTCTTTCATTGTAGAGCCCCTTAGAAAGCGGGGCCCTGAAGTTTAAGTTTCATTAGTTTCCATATAAATCCGTCCCTGTATATAATTAAAAATATTATTGTCCACTGAAATAAAACATGCATCCTGAACACAATAATAATTCAGACGCCTTAGACAATATAGAGAGACATAAGAAGATGTAATTAAGAATGATAAGAAGATGAAAATAGTGAATAAAATTATTACGAAAGCAAACAAAAGTCGTACACGACAATACAAGTAAATTGTCTTTCTATATATAAAAAATAATTCAATCGTAAAATTTCCATAAAACATTTTTTTTATTTTTCATGTAGACCACCTCGCAAAGCCACTTCCCCCACTTCACTCAACAAACAGCACGTTAACCATTTCCATTCCCGATCGTTTCCGATATTTCACGAATCGTCACGTTCGTCGATTCCAATGAAACAGTATTCGGTCACGGCCCGTTGCATGTTCGTCTCTCCAGATATACCTCTGAGCAGGGTATCAAGTTTCAGTATACAGAATAACACAAATCAATTGCGAATACCGTGTAGACAGAAGTTTTAAAATAAGTTTACAGTAAGTTACAATAAATTTTCTTTTCAGTTTCGTTATTTTCAGTTTCATTTAAAATCAAATAATAAATCTTCATTTTGTTTTTCATTTTTCATTTAAAAATTGTTAATACTAACCATTTTCTATGATCGAGAAATGAAAATCTTGAGTTTGATGCAAATTTTGAGTCAGCCGTTTGTCTGATTTTAAAAAATTCTTTAGAATTCGAAACAGTAAGTAAACTATTGTATTTAGAATAAAATGTTCATTACAAGAGGTTGGTACATATACATGATCTTATATATATATATATATATATATATATATACAGATACAAATAGATTTCATATTCAAATGCTACTTATCCTATACCAAATTCTTACATATCAACACTTACATAATGGTCAGATAAACTAAATATTTATTTAATTTTCGACTATTTTATTTAATAATGAATTTTAACCACTGAAATATTCATTAAAATACACAATATATCTTATTCGAGCAATCAAATGTTTTTAATTAGCTAGCTGGTAAATAATAACAGGAGAAATGCGAGTAAGGGACAGATAATTATCATACGTTGAAAATTTTTTACCTGAGTTACAGTTTGTACATATTAAAATGAGATCCAGGTATACTTAAGGCCTCTTGGTATTATTTTAAAATGTTTAGTGCCGTATCTCTGAATTAACTGAATACTTTGATTTCATCAAATTGAATTCTTAAGTTTAAATATGGTTCTATTCCATCATTACATTTATGTCTTTGTATCTAGGGTCATATTTCGATACCAACATATGTTTCCAATTCGATGATATATCCTGATCTTGAGCGTGATCATCCAAGAAGTGATTTAAAAAAAATAGTATGGAACCATTCAATGTTATCTAAATATCTCAGATACCAAATTTCACTCATAGAGAGGACAGTACTAATAGCCATAGCGTCAACAATTCGAATAGACTTCCAGGAATCGGTGTTTGACTTTACGAGTATATTTTTTACATTGTTTGCTGCAACATTTCTTTTAGAATTGTGTTGTTTACTGCTAGTAAAAACAATTTTGAGCTCGAAAATGGAATTCCTAGGTAATTATAGTTTTTTAGTGTTTCAATTTTATCCTTTCCGTAAATAAACGCTCTTATTCTTCTATTACTTTTTTCCCTCTTAAAGATAATAATTTTAGTTTTATTAACATTTACTTCGAGTTGGTTTAGCTGACAGTATGTTTTTAAAAAGTCTAATTTTTTTAGACGCTGAATTCGAAACAGTGTTAAATTCGCTACCACTTATGTCTCTCAAAATTTTCCGACAACGGGAATGCCTAAAATGACAATCAATTGAGACAAAAAATTGTAAAATTTTCAACCGTCTTTATCATTTTTGATTGTTGTTATAATATAAGATGATCATTAATGATTTATTAAACACTTTTGATTTTTAAATATATATATATATATATATATATATATATATATCAAGTAGATTTTGAAATACTGAAAATCTTTAAACTCTGATTATTTTATATTCTCTGTATTTATTGAATTATAAGCCGCATAATATTGGAATAAGAATATAATATCTATACATTTGTTTTTTTTTTGTCGGTTTGGTATTAAATGGTTATAGATATGGGTTTGAGTATTTTTTATCCATACGATTGTATTATATATATATATATATATATATATATATATATATATATATATATATAAATGTATGTTGTAAGTCACGTTTTCGTTAAATCGCACGTGATTTTGATGTGAACGTGATAAAATTGTTAACTGCCATATTGTTCACTGACTAAATGGTTATGCAAAAATTGTTGAATTTATTGCATTTCTTGTAGATATTTTCTGTAGGTTTGATTCTTGTTTCTGGATGATATTTTTTGTCTGATTTCGTTAAAATATTAAATATTTGAAACGTGTGTAATGTATACATAGCCACATATATTATATTCATATATAATGCAGTTGTTAATGATAGGGTGTATCTATTACTTTAGCGTTATTATAGTCATTTACGAGTAATATATACAGGGTACGGCGAAAAACCTCCCGAATTTCACTCTGCTATTGGTTTGGGGCTAGTGAAGTAGGATGGAGCATAGTTGAGGTCTTCAGATAGCATGTGTCTTACCGTTTTCAATTACCATCATGGCTTGGATGAGCGTGCACCGTGCGTTCGTTATTGAATCATTTATCCGAAACAACGAATCTGCGATTATCATGCAGAAAGCTTTTCAAATCCACTTCGCGCTCAGTCAAAATGCTGCTGTTCCGGACCTAAAAACCATATTGTTATGTGTTGTAAATTTCAGGGCTACAGGTTCGGCGTTAAAACGAAAATAATCTGGACGAAAACAGAGTATTGAGACGCCAGAAAATGTCAACGCTGTGAGTCAGCCTTTCGTGAAATGTCCCAAACTTTCAGCTCGTAGACATGCTTTGCTTTGAGATTGCATGATCGAACTCTCAGCAGACTTTACACACCGATCGTAAGTTCCATTTGTACAAAATAATGGTTGTTCAGTAACGTAAGGAATGCGATTGGAAAACCCGAATGGCTTGTTAGGATATCCTTCAAAATGTTCCTACAAATGTTGTTCTGCTTACAAGTGACGAAGCTCACTTTCATTTGTTTGGGTACGTTAACAAGTAGAATTTTTTTTAGTGGACGGAAAATAATCTTCATCAGCTTCATGAAAGGCCTCAACACAGCTAATATGTCACTGTTCGGTATTGCAAATTTTGGTGTTTATGACCCTTACTTTTTTTGTGGAGGAAGGCCAAACGGTTAAAGTAACTTCCCATCGGTATATGGAGATGCTACAGAGCTTTTTAGAACCATAACTGGCTGAAGTTGAAAATTTGGTCTATGCTTGCTCGGCTTATGCGCATTTCGATCACAATGCTATCATATTCAGAAGGCCAAGGTAGAGAAAAGTCAGTATTTCCACATCATCAACAATCAGCAATGATCAATAATAATTTTTTGGATTTTTTGTGACCAGGAGAGTTTTTTTTGTGGTTCGAAATGAAAATAACTCATCTATGAAACTGAATTTAGCCACAGTGTCAGAAATGTAGTGTGTTGAAATTCTGAGTTGGAAGTAGAATAAGAACTCATTTATGAAAATCAGAATTTAAATCTATAATGTTAACGATTTTGCGTTAGAGTAAGATAAAAGTTTAGTATAAAATTATAATTAGTATTAAGAAATTAAGAGTATAGTTTTAAGTAAACATTGAATAAAAAAGAACATATAAAAAAATTATAAGTTATAGTCACATCGTAAATAAGAGAAAAAGTAGACTATTCATAATATATGCTCGCTCTCTCATTCAAAAACTAATCGAATTTATTTCTAATATGAAATAATTCAATATGATAATAAGTTTTACATTTCCGTGTATATATATATATATATATATATATATATATATATATATATATATATATATATATATATACTTCTCTATTTATACAGATATATCAATTTAAGACTTAAATCGTTCACAAACTTTTTAAAATTCATACCATAATTGTTTCCACTCGTGCGAAAATCTGAACGTTAATATATACAACATGTACAACTCATATATATATATATATATACATATTCCCTTTTGTCGAACGAATAAGTGATAAAGTGCGTTGTAGATAATTCGTCAATAATATAGACACCGGATTAAAAAGACCAAAACTCATAAACAAACGTAACAGTAACCGATCCCTATAAGCTCGTTCATAAAATCGCTGGAAGTGAATCGACAGTATAAATTTTCGAATCGTTGTTCAAAATCCATTCATTCTCCGTCGACCTAAATAGGAAAAGCTCTCTGTAGCTTAACTTATTGATCGCTCTTTCGAATTGAAAATTTCAACTTCTATAGGTAAATAGTTATAATTAATCTACTGTGTTTGAACATTTTCTTGTGAGAATTTATATTGAGAAATATGACATTTGATTCATGCTCCCATTAACATCATCTATTGAAAATTATAGAAAAGTTTGAATTAAAATTTGAAATATACCGAATTTTATTCTTTTTTCATATATATATATATATATATATATATATATATATATATATGTATATATATATATATATATATATGTATATGTATATATATATATAGGTGGCGCAAACGGAACTTTATAATTTTCTACTTTATAAATCCGAGTTCTTTCTAAGACATTTTCCATCACTTCTCCCACTGGATATTATGCTCGAATTTCTTCTCTTATGCTATTCTTTAGCTACAGGATGGTTTTTGGCTTATTGACGTATATACATTCTTTTAAGCAATCCCACAGAAAAAAATCGCAAGGGCTCAAATCAGGTGAACGTGCAGACCAATTAAAATCGCTGTTGAAAATATTTTGTGGTGTGTGGAGCTGAAAAGAGAATTCATTCATGAAACTGAATTTAACCACAGTATCAGAATTGTACTGTGAAGGAATGATATTTTCTTATAATGTTTAAAATTTATAAATAAAACAATTATTTATTATCTTAATAGATTTTTATAAAAAAAATATATGAATAGTACTGCACAGTGGTCAGCAATTCAATGTTCAAATCTCTTACTTCAATACATTTTTATGATCATTTCAATATTAAGAGATAATATAGAAAATAGTAATGTTATAAGTTATAAAATTGGCTTTTTATTGCTTTGCTTAATAAAATGTGAATATAGTAATAATTCACATGATACTTTTTTTTAAGCAGAGTAATGAAAAGTGTTTTTTTTTACAATGAGTTAACGTTCATTTTTTTTCTATCTCTTAGTATTGAAATAATCATAGAAATGTATTGAAACAAGGGGCATGGACATTAAATTGATGACCAATTTGTTCTGCTGTTTACATTTATAAAAAATCCATTAAGATAATAAACAATTACTTTGTTTATAAATTAGAAATTTTATAATAAAAATACCATTTCTTCACAATACAATTCTGAAATTGTGGCTTAATTCAATTTTATGAATGAATTTTTTTCCATCCCACAAACCACAGAACATTTTCTTATCAATATTGACCAGAAAATGTTCGACATTAAATTGCTGGCCAATGTGTCATGAAACTAATTTTTTCCATAAAATAGTTTATCAATATAATTTTTATTACGAAAAATAAAGGCATTTGAAAACAAAAAAAATCAGTTTTTGTTTACGGGTCTTCAAAATCTTGACAATACATAAATGTTAATGAATCTTTTTGTTAAATTATTAAATATCTTTAATAATTGTAATAGTAAGATTGAATATAAGATCTAAAATCATGTATTTGAAGATAGCCATTTATTTGCATAAATTAGTACTGGAGGATTTTATCAACTAGCATGTCATTTTATAATATTGTACCATTAATATTATTTCTTTCTTTATAAATAATTATCTCAGTCAATATTTGTTTTATTAAAAAAGAAAATCATAATACCGAAAAAATATTTATTATTAACGTTTACATTTTAACAATATTCTAATCTGATTTCCTACAAATATTTTTTAATCAACTAATTTTTAAATATCGTTCCATTGCAGGAATAAAAAAACATCCAAAAATTAATAATAATTACAGAATTACCACATTTTTGATCATTATCTATTAGATTCATTCATATGATTTAATAGCCTTAAACATATTTAATCAATTATTGTGGAATTATCGCATAATATAGAAAAAATCAACTTTGGTGCATAAATTGGCTCATAAAACAGATTAAAATAAATCATTTAGTAATTATTAATATCATGATAAACAAGTCTCTCGTTAAAAAATATTATTATATTCATTTATACAGTAAATTGTATTTAAAAAAAAAACATATTTTAAATTATTCTATCTAACGCCTTCAGTTATAATTATTTAGATTCAATTAAGACATATTTTTGTTTAATTTTATCAGGATTTTGTTCTATCACATTATTATTTTTATACTGTGTATTGGAATATTAGAAAATCGTGTGATTTACTGTTAATAGTGATCGAATTGTCACCGATTTAATTATTATTGAATATTAGAGAGTTTAAAATAGGGGGAAAAAGTATACAACCATTTAGATCAGAGTTTGGGATAACACATGAAAATGATATAAAAAAATATGTGTCTTCTGTTGAATATTATGAAAAACATTTCATTGAAAATCTGTAATTTTGTGTTAAATATTTTTATTTTAATTAAAATCCAATAACTTAGGAAAAAATGAAAAAAAAAACCTATTTTGTTTTAAGAATACTGTCATATGATAAATTTTTTTTCAAATTTTTTTCTGATTAGAATGAACTATAAAAATTATTTACATTAATTTACAATACTGTGTTATTAAAAAAATTGTATGCGATAAAAATTATGTAAAAAATCAAGTTAAAAATGCCTCTGAAACTTTGAACGGCTTGTTGAGATTTTAAAATTGTCTTAATACTGAGTACACAGATGTCTTGTTTGTACAAAGGATGCGGTGTTTAAAAGTAAAACACTCTTTTCAACTTTTATAATCAAATATAATTTATCAGTCTAAAAAAATGTTCATACAACGATTTTGAAGTACATAATAAATGAGCATTTTTATTATTGTTTTTAGTATTAATAAAAAGGAAGGGTTTAATATAGGCGTGCATTCCGTGACGTATAAAAAGAAAGTGGTAAGAAAATTGTTGGCACAGACCCGAACATCGCTTATGTTAGATGGTAGATGGGGGATAGATAGACGATGACCGGTGGTCCCGTAGATAGTCGGGGCGTCGCTCGTGTCTCGCGCGCCTTGGTGAATGGACCTGACGCGCTTTGTTGGTTACGTAACGGCGGCGTTGTTGGCCGGGCCGTGCGGCCGTCGCCCGCCAGCTGCCTACCCACCCACATTGCCGTTCGTTTGCCTCGCTTGCCTGCCAGCCAGCCTGCCTGCTTGCCTGCCTGACAACCTGCCTGCTCGCTTCTTGCTGGATCGATCAGCGACGGCGCGACGCTAGCGCCGTCGCACGACCCGGACCGGCGCCCCACGTGCGTGAACGCGTGTGCGCCGCCCCACGTGTATGTACATACATACATTCGTCCATCTGTTCGAACGACGAGCGACTCTTGCTATACGTGTCTCGGATGACATTGGTAATATATAAATTCGTTGTACCGCGTTTTACTAATTCACTGTTTTGCTATTTTTGATGAATGACGATCGAGATTCGTTGTACGCTCTTTAACGGCCTTTTCTCTCCACTCACTTCAGGTCATTGATTTGCTTTCGATTAGCATTCGAGGTGTTGTTGTTTTTTAATTAAAATTCAAGTTCACATACATCATTTTATATATATATATATATATATATATATATATATATATATATATATATGTATACATATATTATATGTATATATATATATATATATATGTATACATATATTATATGTATATATATATATATATATATATATATATATATATATATATATATATATATGTATACATATATTATATGTATATATATATATATATATATATATATATGAATTATGTACAGTTTAATCTAAATTCTACAAAATGCCAGCATTCATTTATGTCGACATTTTTTTTAGAAACGTAATAAAATTCGTAAATGTCAAATTAAATTTTATTATAATAATTGTAATTCGGCTCTATAAAGTAAATCAAATCCAGTGATAGAATTTCCTCTTTCAGAAGCGAATTATTAAATGTTGTAAATGTCCTAATTTCGTCTTTCACCGATGGCAAGTACAAAATGATACCTGATTAAAATTAGTTCCAGTCTCTCTCATGTTTGTATTGAGAATAGAAACTTTACTGATATTCTTTTTATAAGTGTTAGATTCAATTTTATTGCTATGATCATTTGTATGAACTTAAGAAGAAGAAACTATTCTTTGGTGAAATTCTTGTCACGTTGTATTCGATCATCCCATAAGTGATGCGGTTTTTTAAAATACGTTTTGAAACAGTGAAAAAATTGACGTTTTTAATTTTGATTCAAAAAATATATTTTCCGTCATTATTTACAACGTCTTTCCATCTGAATCTTAGATTTTCAACACCCTGACGATTCAACTTTTAGGCCTTTGCATTAAAGAAAGAGTCGAGCTCCATTCGAACATCACTCACTTGTATTAAACCGTCTTCCATTGATATGATTTTGAAGACTTCGGAACAGATGAAAATCCTATGGTGCTAGAGCAGGGAAATATGGTGGATGAGTTATGACTTCCCATTCAAATTGATTCGATTTTTTGAGGGTTTCGCGTATCGTGTGAGGTTATAGTAAAAAATTACGCATTTTCTGTTGGCTAATGCTCGCTGTTTTTCATTAATGGATTATTTTAGCCGTACCAGTTGTTCACAATACAAATCCTTGTGATGGTTTGATTCTCTAGTAGTAGTTCGTAATGGATAATTTCTTCCATATCCCACCAAACAGACAATAAAGCTTTTTTAGATGAACCCCTCCTTTCGTATTTGAAGATGGTGTTTTGTTGTGGTCAACCCATTGTCTTTGACATTTAATATTTTTATAAACAATCCATTTTTCATCACCATCAACAATTTTTAAAAAGAAATGAATCATTTTACAATCAACATAGATGAGCAGAGCAAATATACACACGTTGTGTTAAATTAACATCCGATCACTCGTGCGGAACCCACTGATCCAGCTTAGAAAACTTACCAATCACTTTCAAGTGCCGATGATTAGTTAAATGCGTTGATTTGAGTTTCTTGGCTAATTCTTCTAGCGTTGAACTAAGATTTTGTTCAATTAGTGTTTTCAGGATCTCATCATCACATTCTTAAGGACGTCCTGACCTTTCTTCATCTTCAAGACTGTAGTTCTCGAATTGAAATCATTGTAATCATCTTTATCCATGGCTAAGACTAACATGTTCTTATATACTTAAAATATATACTTTAAACTATCTGAATAGATCAACTTATGACTTTTTTAAATGAATGCGTTAGAAAAAAAGATTTTTCTATATCTTGACGCTCGGAGGATAATGTCATCGAAATGCATATACACGATAATCTAAAATAATTAATGAATAATTTATTGAATACTTCTGACAGAACAGTTTTTCGACATGATGTATGAGGTGAAAAAATAATATTTGTGAAAAATCAATTAGTGTTGGAAGCTGTATACTTGCTGTTTGGCTAAGACTAATAACAACTGAATCATAAATTGCCCACAATTTTTTCACTGCAGTTGCAGCATTGTTGTCTCGACGAAACTCCCAAAGTAAAATATGCCTAATATGCTATTTTGATACTCAGTGATAACTGATATTTTTTCTTGTAAATTTGCGTGATCGCTGTTAATCTTTCAGGATAAGAAAGACTGTGAAAACATTTCTTACAATTGAACAGCATGTGCATCCGATACGTTCTTGCAATAATTGCAAAATATTGCATCATCCATTTTCATCTATATGAAAATACAGCATTTCTTATCAGATAATCCAATATAAGAGACATAAATTTAGTTTATGTGCAGAGTAAAATTAATATGCAAGGAAATATTTAATTTAATTTTTTTTTCTATAAATATTTTTCCCAATTTCAATCTCTCTCTCTCTCTCTCTATATATATATATATATATAAACGATCGATGTGGAATACAACTTCAACCCTTATGGTTCGTATATGTATTTTCAGTAGGGCCATAGAAAACAATCGAGGCGATTAATACGGCCTGTTACGCACTCGCACGTCTGACGTGTAAATTGTGCACTGGAAATTATAAACGCTATAATCGTCGTTGAATATCATCTAAGTGCGACATTAACACTCGACACTAAATGAGAAGAAATTGTATTAGCGACATAGTAGTGAACAGGCGTCACCGAACGTTGGCGCTCACGACTCTTTTCTCAGCGGATTTGAAGCGTTCAGAATGTGTATTATTAAAAGTACATCACACGAACACGGTTCAGTTTTCAGCATTTAAAATATATTTCTCTGTTGTACTGAATGTATATATTTGTTAGAAAATGTCCATGTATAAATATTCGTGCGTGAAGGACAGCTACGCGAGAACACATTTTCATCGAACTTCCAATAAACGTACTTTACTGTTCTTAAATCAATCGAAAATCTGTTATTTAAAAGCGAAATCTGTCGAATAAGATGTCTTAATCAATACCTCAACATTTTTACTTATGATCATTGTGGAATATTAGAATATATGTTACAATTAATATTAGGTGTGTGTTAAAATAATTGAGGTTTTTATCGTTTTAAGTTTGACGCCGATTTTTCTAGCTATCGTTTCTTATTGTTATGTGATACATCATTGTAAATAATAAAATAAGCACTACTGATTTCAACTTACGTTTATTTTTTTCATTCTTTAGTATTTTTTTGATATAACCTCCTAAATTAGTCATAGAAAAATGCAAATTCGCGCGATTTTGTTGTATGAGTTTAAATTGGGGCGTAGAGGAAGAGA
Source organism: Acanthacorydalis orientalis (assembly GCA_034766995.1). Lineage (NCBI taxonomy): Eukaryota > Metazoa > Arthropoda > Insecta > Megaloptera > Corydalidae > Acanthacorydalis > Acanthacorydalis orientalis. The sequence goes on along the minus strand of CM068315.1, from coordinate 25,011,244 downwards.
AACTGCTCGAAATATCAAATGTGTTTTTTGGCGAAGAATCAATTAGTGAATGTACAGCTCAACATTGGTTCAAAAAATCTCGTAATGGAAACGAATGTCTTAATGATGAACAGGATCGTGGACGTCATTCAACTATAGACAATAATGATTTAAGAACCATTATTGAAGCGGAACCACGTAAAACAACTCGAGAACTCAATATTGATCATTCAACAGTTGTGCGACATTTGAGCATAATTGGAAAATCAAAAGAGTTGGATAAATAGGTGCCGTATGAACTAAATGAACATCAAGCAATTCGATGATACGAATTTGACTCTGCGCTTCTTTTGCGTAATAAAAATAATCTTTTTCTTGATCGCATTGTCACATGTGACGAAAAGTGGATTCTCTACATCAATCGAAAACGTTCATCACAGCGGCTAGCTCGATGAGAAGCACAAGAACAGTTTCCTAAACCGAAGCTTCATGAAGAAAAAATTATGGTCACAGTACGGTAGTCGGAAAGTGGCATCATTCACTACAACTTCTTAAATCCCGGTGAAAGAATAACAGCAGAAAAATATCCGTCAGGAAACTAAAAAAATGCATGAGAAGTTGCATCGTTTACGGCCTGAGTTAGTCGATCAAAGAGGACCAATTCTTCTTCATGACAACGGCCGACCTCACGTTTCACAAACGACTAAAAAATTAAATGAACTGTGTTATGAAACGTTACCTCACCGACCTTATTCTCCGGACCTATCTCCGAGAGATTATCGTCTTTTTGAACATTTAAGTGATTTCCTACGTGAGAAGGTTTTCAAAGATCAAGCATCAGCTCAAAACGCTTTCGATGAAGTCGTAAAGTCTGGGACTCAAAAATTCTATTTTGTAGGAATAAACAAACTAGTTTCCCGTTGGGAGAAATGTGTGCTGGCCAATGGTTTTTATTTAGATTAATATAATTTTTAACTGACGCATGCGTCTTTATTCTCGATACGTAAAAACCGCAATTATTTTTGCACCAACCTAATGATATCAAATTTATTAAAATACATTGTATTAAAATGTCTCTCTTTCGACTAAAAACGTTGTTTTAATTATCTGAATTCAACAATCTTACATGTAATTTTTTAAAGCGTTGTGCATATTTTTTAAAAGTTATTTAAAAATACAAACCAATTATTTATATTTGGTTTTCGAGATTACACATCATATCGAGCTAATTTTAATACCGAAACATGTTTTCATCAGACGAATTGTGTCTGTTAAAGTTTCTCGGGTGTTAACTAAAAGGATTAGTGTTCAGTAGAGCTTTTAAAATCCCATTATATAATTCTGATAGGTTTGTGGAACTTTTCTTATCTTTAAAATTGAATTTTCTAATATTAATATTAGTGCCGTTTTATCTGTGCATAGTAGATTTTATTAACGTTCTGATATTATTTTGTAAATGCGGTTTTTAATGTAAAATTTTAAATTAACACAATCAAAAATATCGGTCATAATTATTTATTACTGTGAAAGAGGTGTAAATAATAATATAAATATATACTTCCAGATTTTTGCATTACTTACAAAGGTATATTGAATTTGGTATTCATTTTATTATTAAATTTTATTGACAATTACTATGTTTAAATATTTATACATATATATTAGTTGTACAAAGTAATTCGGTGCCTTTTTATAGAAAATGAATGTTTCTATAAAATGAGTGTTCTCTATAGAAAATGAATCAACGGAAAAATGGAATACATTTCAATCCTAAAAAATATCCCCGGTTATTTTCTGTAGATTTGTTATATCTGTCAAATAATTGACGAATCCCTTGTCGAAAAAAAGATGGCGGCGTCGATTCGATGTAGTAATAATGTATTTTCGGACCCCTTCTTCCGTTTTAGCGTTTTTTGCATGTTTTATGCATCATGACATCTTCCTTCCAAACTGAACAAATAATTCCCGCAGCTTCAGCAGCAATTTTTTCAACTGGATTGTGAAAAGTATGCAATGCCCAATATGCTGCTTTTCGGATACTACTGTTTTGTGAGGTTATGCCAGCTGCATAGTCAAAATATATTGTGTTTTTTTAAATATTAAGGTTGGCACCTAAAAATCTTAAAACGATGAGAAAATATTTTAATTTAAAACAGAGTTATGATTGATTCAACTTAAGGACATCGAATTAATTTTTACATCCAATAAATGAAAGTGCGTTATCACCCAAGCACATTTTTAAATTTGTTAAAAATTTACGTTGGTGTTAGATGTTTTTTTAACAGAAAACTTCGTCACTGCACGGTATTTAATTTTATTCATTCTAAAAAACACACTGACATTACTTTATTTAAACAAAATATTTAATAGATCGATTTGCTATTTCACAGCTATATTCATAAGACAGGTATGGTAATACAACGCAGTCAAAATTTCCAACGTATCACCAACATCTTTATGTCAGCTTTTCAACTTTTCAAATATGCAAAAGTATTATTGTTTTCGCAAATGATTTATGTTTTCTTCTCTGAAACCATAAAAAAACTGCTCGGTAAATAATAATTAAAGGCTCAATTAATTTTTACACTCCATATATATACTCCATATATATATATATATATATATATATATATATATATATATATATATATATATATATATATGTATATAGAGAGAGTGGGGGGATCCAATACATGTATATACACTTTAATAGAAGTTATGTATGGACTTTCTTCGTTGTTGAATTTCAGTACAGTGGTAATGTGTAGTAAGATGTTATCTAAAAAAATCTCGTTAATCACACGAATGCTGAAGTCACCTTCCGACCGTTACGACAGTCAAACAAAATGGCAGAGGCCCTGTTGTCATTCGAGCAAGAAGTGATATTTTCAATTTTAGAATGTGTGCGAAGTGCAACGCCAATAGCGGCGTGATTTTACGACAAATCCTCCAACACGTCTGACAATTGCACGCATTCGTGATAGCTTTTGAAACCGATGGTGCCGCGAGTGACGTGCATAAGCAGGGAGGTATCGTACAGTAACAAGTCCTGCTTCTTTGGCTATGGTATTGGAACAGTTTACACCGCTCGCCACAAAAGTCTGTCAAACATTGTGCACGTGAGGTAAAAATTAGCAGATCAGGCATACAACGGATTCTTAACAGAGCAAAATCGAAAGTATACATCTCAACATTGTTACATGCCATGAATGAAGATGACCCTGATCGAAGAATGCAGCATTGTCAGTGGTTGAGGGTTGAGAAAATTGAAATGTCGTGCGCAGCGATCACGGTGGACTTTTTGTCTAACGTTACTCGTGCAATGGTTCACCGAAATCAGAATTGTCTGAAAACTAATTGTGACCATTTTGAGTAACTGTCATCATTGTAGAAATCAAACATGACTCGTAGCCATTCCTTGATGTCTGCATAATTTGAGTAATAAAATTTTTACGTAGATATTTTATATGTTGTGTACAAATGTGTTACCTTTTTTGGGTTTGGCTGTATATATATATATATATATATATATATATATATATATATATATATATATATATATATATATATATATATATATATATATATATATATATATATATATATATATATATATATATGCATATATATACATATATATATATAAATAAACATTTTAATAATAGAATTTTCAGTCTTTTACTAAAAAATATTATACTTTATTTTTCATAAAAGGATATAATGGTATTTTAAAATATTTTCTATTCGTAAGTAAAGCTTTTCATTAATACAGTAGACTCATGGAATAATGACTCAATTGTTGTATATGGCTGATCATTATTTCAAAAGATCTACTATTTCAAATGTAAATTTTCAAATTTATAATTATCAAACTTTTCAAGCTTCAAACGAAAAAAAATATTTAAATTTCATTTCATATCTGTTTTCAGATTCAAAGAGGTCAGCGGGTTACCCGGACCTTTCGACCAGAGAGGACATACTGATTCCTTCAGTATAGCGTATGTGCGGTTCAGAACGTTTAGGTATTGTATTATACAGGGCCGCGGCAAAGAAACCTCCCAGATTTGAAAGGTTAACAAAGAAGGTATGGTAATTTTTTTTAAAATGTTATTACATAATCTAAAAGTGCATGGAATACGGTTTATTTTCCATTGGTTTGAATATGATATCGTCCATATGGTGACCTTCATTCGCGATACACATTTGTAGCCTATTTCTGAAGTTTCTCATCACTCGGGGGGCCATTTACTGCGTTATCGATGCAATTTCTTAGCATACAGCAGCCTTCAGTTCATTAATGGCCGTTGGTCGATGTTTGTAGACTTCAGCTTTCAAATGTCCCCAAAGAAAAAAGTCACAAGTAGCGAGATCGGATGAACGTAGAGCCACCCAATGTCCGCATGTAACGAGGTTACGTGCCCTGGAAACAGTTCTCTCAAAATTTCCATTGATCTACTCGCTGTGTGAGTGATGACCCCATCCTGTTGAAACCACACATCTGTATTTCCAAGTTCGATGAGTTTCGGGTCCAAGAAGTTCTGTAGCATCTCCACATACCGATGGGAAGTTACTGTAACCGTTTGGACTTCCTTCACAAAAAAGTAAATGCCATAAACACCGAAATCTGCAACAGTGCACCAAACCGTGACATACTGGCTGTGCAGAGGCCTTTCATAAAGCTGATGAGGATTGTTTTCCATCCAGTAACGAAAATTTTGCTTGTTAACATAACCAGACAAATGAGAGTGAGCATAGTCGCTTGTAGGAACAGCGTTTGCAGGAACATTTTGAAAGATATCCTCACAACATGCCATTCGGTTCTCCCAGTCGCGTTCCTTAAATTTCTCAACAGCCGTCATTTTGTACGGATATAACTTAAAATCGGCATGTAAAATTCAGCTGACAGTTCGATTAGACAACCTCAAAGAAGAAACATGTATACAGGCTGAACGTTTGGGTTATTGTACAATGGACTGTCTCACAGCGTTGACATTTTCTGGCGTCTCGGTACTCCATTATCTTCCAGGTTATTTTCATTTTAACTCCGAACCTGTAGCTCTAAAATTTGCAACACACAGCAATATGGGTTTTCGGTCCGGAACAGCAGTATTTCGACTGAGCGTGAAGTGAATTCGAAAAGTTCTCTACGTGCCGATCACAGATTCGTTATTTCGGATAAATGATTCAATAACGATTCTTGCACGGTGCACACCCGTCCAAGCCATGATGGCATCTGAAAACGGTAAGGTACATGCTATCAGAAGACCTCAACTACGCCCCGTCCTACTTCACTATAGCCAAGCTAATACTGACTGAAATTCGGGAAATTTTTTTGCCACACCCTGTATTTTGCTTGAGAGTTTGATATAAAGTAATGTTCAGATAATTTAAATTTTTATTTTAATGAAATGAGATTAACCATTGTGATCGTTGTGTACTTTCATAAATTGACTTCGCGAGTGAATTCCTTTTTCACCTTACAACCCACAAAAATGTTCATGAAATCGTTATTGATCAAATTTTTGTCTATACTTTGATGCTCAAAGATGATGAAATCATCATCAAAATGTGAATTTGCAACAATCAAAAACGATCAGTAACGATTTATCGAACATTCTTGACCAGAATTGTGGAGTAAAGAAAGAATTAATTTATGAAAATCATTATTGATTATTTTTAACCAGAACATTTTTTGGAAAAAAAAGAATCCTTCACAAAAACTGTTATTGATAATTTTGGATCGTTTCTTATGCGGTCGCACTCAAAAATAGATCTTGTTACGAAATTAATGATATGATTTTCAAAAGTATACTCATTAAACCAGTACAGGTGTACCAACAATCAGTTTCCAATTAATTCAAATCGATTTCGTCAACGTTGAGAGAACCGTTACGTTCCTCTTAGATTGCCGCCGCAATTTTCTACCTTTCGTGCGATACATTCGACCGATACACACGGCGAATCAAAGTATATTTTTCCTCTAGCATCGATTCGTAATTGAGACGGGCTGGCTCGACTCTTGAGGCGCCAGTAGCATCTCCGTCGTCGCGGTCATTACACGGCCTGGCGCATCCCAGCGGTGCAAAACGACACATCGTGGGGTTCGTTGTCTACCCTGCTTGCCGCTTGCTACCGTTACCGTTTGTTTTTATGCCGTTGGACCGCTACTTATAACACACACTACACTTACTTTGACGGCTTACACTGCTGCGGCAGAAAATTTATATCTAGATAAAAATTGCTCATTTTTAATTTACACACTATTTCTTCTTGTTTATGTTTCTTAATCATCGTATTAATTATTTTTTTTAATTATGATAATTTAGAATCTACCCCGTTTATTAATAACTTCATATATAGTGAAACACAAATAAAATTTAACGCAATACTCAACCTTAAATTATATAAAAATTATAATAATAAAAAACTAATTAAATTTATTGAAACTATATAGTTCTGACGCTATCTAAATTCAGTTCTAAAAACGAATACTTTTTTCATCCCACAGACCATAAAAATCTTCAACACTCTGAAGACCATCGCATCTCTATTTAAATGGGTATAAACAACTATCAAAAATAATATTTTTGATAATTATTTACTGAGCATTTTTTTATCGTTTGAGAGGTATCATTTGTGAAAACAGCAATACTTTTGCATATTAAGAAAGCAATTTGAAAAGTTGAAAACGTGACAAAAAGATGTTAGCGATATGTCTGAAATTTTCACTGCATTGTATTGACCCACCTGTCCTATGAATAACTGTAAAATATCAAGTCATCTTTCTAAATAATTTGTTGTAAATATCTGTTTAAAAAAAAGTAATGTCTCTGTGTTTCTTTTAAAAAAATGGATAAAACTTAACATCGTGAAGTAATAGTCTTTTGTTAAAAAAGGTTTAAAACCAACGTAAATTTTTAACGAAATGAAAAATGTTTTGGGTAGTAATGCACCTTCATTTATCAGGTGTAAAAATTAATTCAATGTCTTTAAATTGAATCAATCACAACTCTGTTTCTAATTAAAATATTTTCTCGTCGTCTTAGGATTTTGAGAAGTCAATCTGAATATTTAAAAACACTATCCTCTTGGCCAAGTAGTCGACATAACCTCACCAAGCAATAGTGAACACGATGGTACGTAATGTTTTCTCAATCTTATCGTCGACGATTGATAGTGATCGCGCAAATTTATAAAAAAAAATATTAGTTATTATGGAAATACCAAACGAGCATATTAGGCGTATGTTGCTTGGGAAGTTTCGTCAGGACAACAACGCTACAACTGCACTGAAAAAATTGTGGGAAATGTATGGTTTAGATAACAGTAGTCTTGTTAAAAGACAAACATGATTTCAACGATTTTGGTTCGAAAACTACAGTCTCAATGATGATGAAAGGTCAGGACGTCCTAATGAGTTTGATAATCAGATCTTGCGAACACTAGTAGAACAAAATCATAGTTGAACGATAGAAGAATCGCCCAAGAATAAAATCAGGGTTTATCTGGGTTTTTTGAAATTTTTCCCAGATGTTCACTATTTGAGAAGTTTAACAACATAAAATAACCAGGACACAAACCATCACACGAAAATGACTATTGTCGGGGTCTCGTACCCCCAGATACAATCTACAATATTAATACAAAGGATGTTCAAATACCTCAAATACGAGGAAAAAAATACGAGAAGAAGTTACAAATAATAACGGAAAATATATAATTTGGATCAAAATTGAAAGTTCAATTTTTTCGCGGTTTCAAAACTTATTTTTAAAAACTACATTGCTTATCGGATGGCCCAATATTTTAAATACACAAGATTTATAAATATTAAATAAGGTTGTATTTTGTAAGGTGGAGTCTTGTTTTAATATTTAAAATGATGAACTGATGAGTAGTTTGTCTTGTAATACATTTGAATCATAAATCCATCATGGAAATGAGTATATCGTACGACGATATTCAATTTTCATTAGGAAAACGACGTACGGATATTTTGAACATTCAATTATTCGTTCATGTTAACATCGTTTCGAAATAACGTGGATTTGGAGAACGAAAATAAATAATACCTTTCCATGTCAGGGCGTATATAGAAAAAAATGGACGTCAATAAATTCATATTTCAATTTTTCACAGCGCGTTAATCGTTCAAATGTTAACGACTTACGAGCGAAATGTTTTAAAATATGGTCTTTTTTCTCGAAACTGTCAAAAAAAGTATACATTCGTTCGAATCGAAAAAAATCGATTCCGTCGTAAAAACTTTTACTTTATAAAGTTGAACAGCAGAAAAAGTCTGTTCGATACGAACAACCCTTCTGAAAACTAAGTGAAAAAGTACAAAAAAGAATGCAGTTAATAACTTTTACTCTATTAAACTTATTGAAAAGAACACATTCTTAAAATAATTGTTTTTCGCTTCATACTAAAAGACAATACTCTATTAGTCCTTTGAATAGACTGTTTGGTTTCCCAAGTTATGTCAACTATTTTAACAGACATTCTTGAACGACAATAAATTTAAATCTAATTTGTACTTCTCTGTATGTGTTCGTGCTTAATAAATATGTTAGTGGAGAAAAAATGAACAGGAGTTGTAAATTAGTCATCTTACGTTCTAATCGAACAGTCAAATACGATACGTAACCTTTTCAATACCTAATTTAAACATACATTTTAATTAAAACGAAAATATATACATTTTTTATAGAATTAAACGTATAGTGAAGAAGGCTAAAAATGTATGTCTTCTAAAAGTACTCTTTTCTACCACAGTACGCTTCTGATTCTGTGACAAAATTCATTGTCACAAATGATTATTTTTTCATCTCAAAATCGACAGAAAAAATCTGATCGTAATTGTTTAATAAACTATTATTGATTGTTACTTATACACATTTCAGTAACGATTCAGACATATTCAGAGCTCCAAGATAGAGAAAAATTTGACTTTTCTCTAATAGAGTAAAAATTATTTAACTGCATTCTTATTCTATCTAAATTCATTGTCACAAATGAATTCTTTCGACATCTCAAAAACCACAGAAATATCTGGTCATAAATGCTCAATAAATCAGTATTGATTGTCGCTTATATATATATTTGGGTGACGATTCCAATATGTTTAGAGCTCCGAGTAGAGAAAAAAAATTTTTTTTCTAATAGAGTAAAGTTACTTAACTGCATTCTTATTCTATCTAAATTTGTCATAAATGAATTCTTTTTTCATCTCGAAAACCACAGAAATATCTGGTCATAAATGCTCAATAAATCAGTATTCATTGTCGTTTATACACATTTGGGTGACGATTTCAATATGTTTAGAGCTCGGAGGTACAAAAAAAATGATTTTTCTTTAATAGAGTAACAGTTACTTAATTATATTCTTATTCTATTTAAATTCATTGTTACAAATTAATTCTTTTTCATCTCGAAATCCACAGAAAAATCATAATTGATTAATAAATCAGTATTGATTCTTTGCTTATACACATTTCAGTAACGATTCCGACATTTTCAGAGCTCGTAGGTAGAGAAAAATTCGATTTTTTTGAACGAACTGAAAGTTATTTAACAGCATTCTTATTCTATCAAACTTGCTACTTTTATAATCAGTCAAAAAATTAATACAATCATTCAATTTATGTTTAATTAATAAATTTTTGATTTAATGTTTAATAACATATTTCAAGCGTAAGATTTTATTTTCTCTTCGATAATTCATAGATATTAATAAAAAACAGAATATAATATAATTTTTTAACAATATAAAATTATAAGGAAAACTAAATCATTTTCAGTGATAATAAGAAATCGAATTTACTTACATATAATAAACCATATTTGTATATGTATTTACATATTTAAACTAATGATATTAATATTAATTGTATTGTTATTCTAAACAAAAAATTAACTAAACCGACTGATAAAAATGCCCATGTAATTAAACAACTCCTCTATCTGTATAAGTAAGAGTAGATATTCATTAAGACATTAACTGTTATCTCTTTCGCGTATACAAATGAACAATTTAATTCGAACAAGCAGACCGGAAATTTTTACCAGAATCCCTTAACGGTTACAACGGAACGAAGAAATGTTTCTCCGGCATTCGGATATAGCGTGGGCGGTGCTGAGCTTCTTGTTAAAGATCTCTCGTATCTCTTAACTAACCATATTTAAATAATGAACGGGGAACGAGTGAGACGCATGTTTATATGGGCGGATATCGTTTGTCGTGACGACAAATTACATTTGAATCACGGCGAAAGAGAAAATAATATCCGTTTTGAATTGTTGGATAAATGTCGTTTCCGTATCTATTCGCGCCGTTATATACTCTGTCGCCGAACATCTTGCATCGTTCTTCAGTTCTATGTTGTTTCCTGTAATTTGCAAGCGTTTCGAGATTCTAATTTCAAACATGTTATGGTGAACGCACATACTGTCGCTACTACATCGTGAAGCTTTAATTCATTGGAGTTAAGACTTGAACTATTTTATATTGTAATGTTTCGACTTTATGAAAATAAGCGTTTCGTTACTCAATGACTCACTACTCGAACAGTTTTTTTTTATATGTAAAAAATAAGCTCACAATAAGTTTAAACAATGATTTTGGACAATCTTTAACTGCATATATATACAATATATATATATATATATATATATATATATATATATATATATATATATATATATTAGCAGCAGCCTCTTTCGCTTTACTGCTGGATGAAGGACCTCTTCCAAAACTTTTCAATTCAAACGATTTAATGACTATCTTTTTCATAAATTATATATATATATATATATATATATATATGAATATATACGAGGGTGGTTTGAAGGATAGGGGATAAAGGATAGGGAAACAGCTGTATATGTTTTCATATAGTTCCATCCCGTTTAGTAACGCATGTGAAGTTTCAAGTCGTTCCGTTATTAATTCCTCGGTTGACAGTTGTTTCAACACAAGCGTTTCGTCTGAAAGTGCAAAATGAATCAAACCGGAATTCGAGGTGTGATTTAGTTCTTTTTTGGAATGGAAAACAGCGAAAGAAATCCATGAGAGGATGTTTGCTACATTCAGCGAATCTTGCCCTTCATACGAAGCCATCCCACTTTGTATGAATGAATGTAAACATGGTAGAACGAGCATCGAAAATGCGGCACGCTCAGGAGATTCGAGAACAGCTGTCAAGCTAGAAATCATCGATAAAGTCCACTATATGGTTTTGTCTGACCGGCAAGTGAAAGTGAGCGACATAGTAGGGAGCATAAACAACTCAACTGAGTGAACGCATTTTATTTTGAATAATGAATTGTGCATGAAAAAGAGTTCCGCTAGGTGTGTGCCACACCTAGCGGAACTCTGAGCAAACGTGGCACACGTTTGCTCACTGCAGAGTAAAAAGGAGTTCGTAAGCGAATATCGGTCGACTTCTTGAAACTGTTTAATCGAATGGATTTCATATAGCAAACCATATGAAACCATTTTGTGGCCATGGATGAAACTTGGATTCACCAATACACACCAGAATCGAAAACGCAATCAAAACAGTGGAATGAACTTGGTGAAATGGCTCCGAAGTAGGCAAAAACTCTTCACCGACTGAACAGGGGACGGCGTCAGTTTTCAGAGATGCGAAAGGAATTCTGTTGATCGACTATCTTCAGAAAGGAAAAACAGTTACTGGCGAATACTATGGTAGCATTTTTGTAAAGCTCGAATGCAGTTATCATGGAAAAACTTTCCGGAATGACCAAGAAAAAAGTATCGTTTTACTATGACAATGCACCGACTCGAGAAGAGTTGTCGCTTAAGAAAAATTGACCGAATTGAAGTTTGAAATTCTTTCGCATCCAACGAATTTGCCTGATTTGGCTTTCTAGGACGTTCATCTGTTTTCCGAACCTCAAAATTTTCCTGAACAGAAAGCGAGTGAGGTCAAATGATGATTCGATAGACGCCGCAAACGTCTATTTTCAGAACCTCAAAGAAACACACTTCCAGAAGGGAATCTCGAAACTGGATAAAGGTTCGAGCAAATGCTTTGATCTTCGTAAGGATTGTGTCGAAAAATAAAATACACTTTGAAACTGAATCTGTTGTCTCTAATATCGAACCAAGTTAATCTTCAAATCGCCCCCCCTACTTTTATATTGATTAAAGTAATAATAATATGTGCTTAACATAAAAAGGTTATGTTAACATGTAATCAGTCGTGTTGTTACAATAATCACGGATTTATTTTAGTAATACATTTAAGAGTAGGTTGTTGAGAGATTTTTCCTACACTGACGCTCTAAAAATGATTGCATCGTCGTTGGATTGCACATAAGCAACAATAAAAATTGATTATAAATTATTAATTGAATATTTTGACTAGAAAAATTTCTTATGGGTTTGACCTGAAAAAAATTCATTTTTGATCATTTTTGTTCTTGAATAGGGTTGTGTCTGTTTATCTATCTACCTACCTACCTATATATATATATATATATATATATATATATGTATATATATATATATATATATATATATATATATATGTATGTATGTAAATTATACATTAGATAGCATAGTACCAACATAAATATAATTAACACTAAATCTTCAATATAAATTGACAAAAAAAAGCGCCAACTTTACTCGCGAGCGCCCAGAAAATCACCTTTTCACCATATTCGATGCGTATTGAAATCTAATCAGAGCCTACAAATGTTGAAATAAACCTCTCTACACCAAATTTCATCAAAATCCGTTTAATTGTTCAAGCGCTCGATTGGTTACTGGCATGTGTACCGTTTAATTCGAGCTCTCAGTTGTACGAAACGTGTAAATTCACTTAAATTTTCGGATCGATTTTCAGCACTAGCACTCGTTATTTAATGCATAATTCTAATGTAGAAAATAAGTTTTTCCTAAGTATATTTTCGTATAAATGTATTATTTGAATTGTACTTTTAAGATGTTATACTTGACTGAATTAATTATTTAATTTGATTTGAAATTAAACTTTATAAAAGAAATCCTTATATAATTGACTATAATTTCACAAATAGAAAATTTTTCGCAATCGTGTAGTAATCAGTGTTTGTTTTTTTAAGTTGTAAATCAATATTTGTAATCATAAGTGAAATTTTTCGAAAATGAATTCTTTTCTCATCCCAAAAAAATTATAACGCTGTTCTGGTCAAAGAGGTTCAATAAATCATTATTTTTCATATTTTATTACTGATTAAATGCATGTCGATGACGATACCGTCATTTTAAGCATACCAAAGTATAGAAAAATCCGTCCAAGGTTTGAAAAATACATATTTTTCTGTACATTGCCATTTTGAAGATGACGGTATCACCAGAAAAAAATATATATAGTTTATGAGGTGAACGTGAATTTACTCACAGTGTCAGAACTGTATTTTGAAATAAGTTACATATTTTCGAAATGTTTTAATGTGGAAAATGTGTGTTCATTAGAAATAGTTCCGTACTTATCATTTTTTTAATAATGAAACGCCAGTAATGTTATTAAAAATTGAAGTTATATCTTTTCACTGTTACTGTTCAATGTAAATAATTCGTTAAGTACCTGATTAAATTTTGTCAAAGGTGTGGATCAGGATAAAGGATGCAGGTGTTAAAAACAAAAAATAAATTCTTTTTGTAAAAAAAATATCTGACTTATTAGCGATCGCGAACTGTATTACTACATGACAAATAACAAACTAACTAGCATTTTGTTGTCGTTGCTAAAAACAAACAATAAAATTGTTATTATCATAGAAATATAAAAAATTGGTAACATATAATAGAAATAAATTGTGATAATTTACACTTTGAATTGTCTCACTCAATAAATTTCAATTGACACTGAAAATTAATATATTAGGTGTTCGAATTAATCATGCGCTTTTAAATTGAATCGATCATAACTCTGTTTTAAGTTAAAATTTTCTCTCGTCATTTTAGATTTTTTAAAAAGCAACCTTAACGTTTAAAAACACTGTATATTTTGACCAGACAGTTGGCTAACCTCACAAAACAGTACTGAACACAAAGGCGTCATATTAGGTGTAACTCCCTACTCACGTACTCTCTACGAAATCCTGGTAATTAGTTAAATTCTGATGATTAATTATGTGAAGAGGATACGAATTAGACAACACGTGATGCTCGGTTAACTCGGTGGACGCCATTTATTTATTTCCATGTCTCTAGACCATTTGCTCTTAGATACTACAATCTTTTCCTTCTCTCGAAAATAGAGGATTTCCATCGTTAACAATATCAACCAGAAACAAATATCACTGGCTTTGGTTTCAAAATATAAACTGAATACACAGATTTACAAATATAATCTGCACTTTTCTAAACGCGACTTATTTCATTCACATGACATAGTCTTTCATTCACACGGGTTTTGACGTAAATCGACGTTCTCGTATTGGTCGATCTTTTCGCGTACCGGTGAGCTGGTTGAATATTCAACGCCGCGATCTTTTTTCGACAAGAAATTCGTCGGTAGCCTGATAGATAGGGCAAAGTTATACAGAATAATGGGAGATATTTTGGGTATTGAAATGTATTCCATTTTTCCGTAAACATTCATTTTCTATTAAAAAAAGCACCGAGTTAATTTGTTCACCCGATACATAGAAGTGAATCATAAAGTGTGATCGAGAAAGATAAAATAATAATTAAATATTCGAATATCGAGTTTCTGAAAGACATGAATAATGTAAAAATTAAATTACATAAAGAAGCGAGAAATTAGAATGGAATTCTTCATCTGCAACATCAATGAGATCATTAAATCTTGTAAAAAATAATGAAGAGATCTCATTCAACAAATGATGAACAAAACGATGGCGAGAAAATTGATATGATAAACACTATTGACTCTTTTACAAATGATTTTTTTCTCATCCCACAAATCATAAACACTTTTTCTGCTCAAGATTGTTCAATAAATCATTATTGTCAATTTTTATTAGGTGTTCAAATGAATCCCAGTGGAGGGAAAATTGTTTGGTATATTCATTTGGGATTTGGGATTCATTTAAACACCTAATAAAAATTAACAAAAATGATTTATTGAACAGTCTTAAGCAGAAAAAGTGTTCATGATTTATGGGACGAAAAAAAATCATTTGTGAAAGAGTCAAAAGTGTTTATCATATTCATTTTCTCGCCATCGTTTTGTTCAACATTTGTTGAATGAGCTCTCTTCATCATTTTTTACAAGATTTAATGATCTCATTGATGTTGCAGATGAAGAATTCCATTCTAATTTCTTTCTTCTTTATGTAATTTAATTTTTTACATTAGTCATGTCTTTTAGAAACTCGATATTCGAATATTTAATTTTTCTTTTATTTTGCTCGATCACTTTATGATTCACTTTATGTATTGGGTGCACAAATTAACTCTGGGTTTTTTTTAACAGAAAATGAATGTTTACGGAAAAATGGAATACATTTCAATACCCAAAATATCTCCCATTATTCTGTACAACATTGCTCTAGCACCCACCGTTTGCAGACACAATACCCGTACCCTTAAATTGAATCAGTCATAACTTTATTTTAAATTAAAATATTTTCTCGTCGTTTTAGGATTTCGAAGTGCCTGCCAAACTTAACATTTAAAAACTATATATATATATATATATATATATATATATATATATATTGGCCAAGTAGTTGGCACAACCTGACAAAACTAGGGAACACGATAGTATCCAAAAAAAATGCTGCCGAATCACAATTTGTTCAGCTTTGTGGAAAGGTATTGTGACGCATAAAACAAGCAAAAAAATGGTAAAACTATGGAAGAGGTCCGAAAATGCATTAACGACTTCATTGGCTCAAAGCCGACATCTTTTTTTTGACAAGCGATTACCTGACAGATGTAGTTATATAACATAATGGATGATATTTTGACGGTTGAAATGTATCCATTTTTCTGTAATCTTTCATTTTCTATACAAAGGTACCAAATTAATTTGTACACCTAATAATTACGGAATTCGATAGAGATTCCTCCATCTTCAGAGTGCGTATGGTACAAAAAAGATTGGACTAATTTTTTTACTGTACCTTGGAGCTCTGAATATATTCCGTTGCCATTGAAACATGCATAGGCAAGAATCAAATCTGTTAAATGATGATTTATTGAACAGTTTTGAGCTTATTTTTTTTCTGATTCGCGAGACGAAAGAGAATTCGTCTGTGAAAATTAATTCGGCCACAGTGTTAGAACTGTATTGAGTCTTAATTTCATTTCTGATTTTCTAATTGTAGATGCTATTTCAAACAGATACATAAATTATTTAAAGGAAACGAGTTTATATATTTTATTTCTTTTAATATGAACTGGATTATTCTGATCATACACGCATCTATTCATTCATTTTGGTACATAATATTCTAATCTTTAAATGGCGTGTCTATTAGTCGACAAGTAACTGATGATAAACGGAAGGAAATTTATCTCGTCACGGTTTATTTAAATATTAAATGATGTTCAAACGCACGCCTTTTAACGTAACGCTACATAACATTCATACGACGAGGTACGAAATTATAATTAAGAAACTAACGTTTCCAACCATGATGGTCCGGAAAGGTGGGTAGAGAGCAGATACTAAAAGCTATTAAAAGTTCATGCACATACACACAGAGTGGAGCATTAGCGCCATTGACAGTCGCATTTTAAGTGATGTCTTTCAGTTTTATTTGATTTGAGGCTCGCCTTACATTACAATTAATTTAAAAATTAATTTTCATGTCAAATAGAATATTTTATTCTGACGTTCAGTTATTTAGAACACGTTGAAATATTGATTTTGAATCAAGGTTCCGTAACGAAAAGTTTTGTTTCTATGTTATACACATAACAGTCTGTAAAATGTTAATTACGGGGAAATATGAATACGGATGTATTTAAGAAATTTTTTATATGATTTTTTCACGAATGTAAGTTACAATGTATGTATTAGGTTGGTGCAAAAATAATTGCGGTTTTTACGTATCGGGTATAAAGACGCATATATCAGTTAAAAATTATATTTATTAATCAAAACAAAGGCCATTGGCCTGCACACATTTCTTCTAACGGAAAACAACTTTGTTTATTCCTACAAGATAGAATTCTGGAATCCTTAAATTAATGAATTCATCGAAAGTGCTTTGAGCTGATGCTTGATCTTTGAAAACCTTCTCTCGTAGGAAATTACTCAAATGTTTAAAAAAATGATAATCTGTCGGAGACAGGTCCGGAGAATAAGGTGGGTTTGGTAAGGTTTCATAAAGCAGGTCATTTAATTTTTTTCAAGTCATTTGTGAGACGTGTGGTCGAGCGTTGTCATAAAGAAGATTTGGTCCTCTTCGATTGACTAATGCTGACCGTAACTATGCAACTTAACATGCATTTTTTCAGTTTCCGGACGGATATTTTTCTGCTGTTATTCTTTCGTCGGAATTTAAGAAGTGTAGTGAATGATGCCACTTGCTGACCACCAAATAGTGACCATAATATTTTTTCACGAAGCTGCGGTTTAGGAAACTGTTTTGGTGCTTCTCCTCGGTCTAGCCACTAGCCAACGTTTCCGACTGTTGTAGAGAACGTACTTTTCATCGCATGTGAATATGCGATCAAGAAAAGAATTTGCAAAAGAAGTGCAGAGCAGACTTCGTATCTCCGAATTGCAGGATGTTCGTTTAGTTCATACGACACCCATTTATCCAGCTCTTTTGATTTTCCAATTAGGCCCAAGTGTCTAACAACTGTTAAATGTTCAACAATGAGTTTTTCTGTCACTTCTCTAGTTGTTTTACGTGGGTCCGCATAAACAATAGTCCTTAAATCATTATTGTTTATAGCTGAAGGACATCCAAGACCCTCATCATCATCATGGCACGAAATTTTCAGAATCAGTTATGAGCTGTACGTTCAGTAATTGACTCTTAACCAAAAACACATTTGATATTTCGGGCAGTTTCGGCAGCAATTAATTCGGCACCTTTTTCACATTTTCGTCGTAAATATTAAATACAAACTCGTCATTACTCGTCAAACTCGTCATTCTTAATTGCAGATAAATCATCACTATCTATTTCTAGGAACAGAAACGTAGTATTTTTAATAAATAATTATAATTCTTCCATACTTTATAAACACTGCAGACACGTCTATCTCCATCTTTTAATAGACTTGATTAATTTCAATAATACTCCTTAACTTCTAAACATACTAGGTGTACAAGTTAATTACATGGCTTTTTTAACAGAAAATGAAAGGTACGGAAAAATAAAATACATTTCAACCTTCAAAACGTCCTCCATTGTTTTGTATAACTTTGCTCCATGTGTCAGATAACTGACGAATCCTCTGTCGACAAAAAGATAGCGACTTTGTGTCAATGAAATCGTAATGGATTTTCGGACCATTTCCACTGTTTTAACAATTTTTTTGCATGTTTTATTCGTCACAACACCTCACCGCAAAGATGAACAAATTATGCTTCGGTAGAATTTTTTTCAACTGGAATGCGAAATGCCATATTTAATATGCTGCTTTTCGGACATCGTATTCACGACTGTTTTGTGAGGTTATGCTAATTGCCTGGTCAAGATATATAGTGTTTTTAAATGTCGAGATTGGCACTTTAAAATCCTAAAATGTCAAGAGAATATTTCAATTTAAAACAGAGTTATGATTGATTCGCCTTAAAGGCACAGAATTAATTTTTACACGTAATAAAATTACAAGTCTGACCATTTGTCTTGTAGGATTCAAACTCAGTAATTTTTTTTTTGTAATATTTCTCAATTTTCAATTAATTGTACGATAATAATATAGTATTTACTTAATAATAATAAGTATAAATAATTATAAAATTACAAAATCGTTCTGACTCTGTGGCTAAAAATTCACTTTCACAATTGAATTCTTTTTTCATCTCACGAGTAACAAAACTTCTTTCTCGTCAAACATATTCACTAAATTATTTTTGATTTCTGGTTATTCACAGTTCAATGATGTTTCTATTATCTTTAGAGCGTTAAGGTACAGAAAAATCTCATATGTTTTTGTACTTTGACTCTCGGCAGATGATTTCATCGTCAAATTTAGGTTTCAATAACAAACAGTAGAAAATGGAAAGTAACGATTTATTGAACATTTTATGGTTTTTAAGATGAAGAAACGAATTTATTTGTTAAAGCTACGCTTTATAATATAAAAAGATTTCAATGATATAAAATTTAAATAATAGATCTACAAGTAAATCAATCGGTGATAAATAATATAACTCATTGCAAAGAAACAGTTGTTTGATCAATTATTTTATAAAGTTTATTTTTCATTTCTGTCTTACTTATTCAATTTTTTTTAAAAAAAACTACTGAAATTTAATTCGACTGTTATTTATTTATACTAATTGAATAAATCTCTTTCTAATATTATAATGTCTATTAAAATGCTCTACATCTCTTGCCCTTATTATGATAGTAATTATTACTAAAACATCTTCATGTTTCTTCTCCACAAGAACTCGAGCTTTTAATTTGAAAACATATTTTTTACAATAAAATCTGTTTAGCATTTTAAATTAAAAAATGTTCATTTAAATAAATTAGTATAAAGTACGTTTTCCTTTTTAATATATTTATCTCTACAGCAGATTGTAGTAAAAAAAACTAATATTTTTTTAATATGTTGTACATTTTTCTTGCATTAATAATTTATTTTTTGGACATGGTAAATATTACATCATGATACAAAAATTAATATATTAATTTACACTCCAACTTATCTATGTAATGAAAATGACTAGGATTTAAGAAAATTTATAGTTCTTAATCTTGCAAGAAAATACAATGATTTAGTTAGAAAGTTCTGTGTTTTCTCTCTATAATTGAAAATCAATTCCGTGTACACTTTTTGAAAATTTTATTCGCGTTCTGAATGGTTGATGGAGATCGTGTGGTCTCTGTTTTGATTGGGTGACATCAGTCATATATATGTAGCTCTCTCACGGTGTGCAACGGAAGAGAGTATACGATTTCAGTGTAAAACAGATAAGAAATTTATTTAAAATATTGTATACGCTGAAGCTTTAGAGTAAAAAATTGTTACACATTTTAACATGGTATTTTGTCATGTTAATTTTTATAAAATTTTCCAATAAAAAATTCACGATTTACATTTTACACAGATTATTTGTGTGTGTAATTTGTTAGTTTCTGTTATTTAAGAAGTGGGAGAAACCCTCTGAAACCCCCTTGTGGGGGGAGTGCAGCGAAAAAGTATGACATAATTTACAAAAATTGCATTTTTAACATTTGAAAGGTATAGACATAAAAATATATCATTCTTCACACACACACACACACACACACACACATACACACACACACACACACACATATATATATATATATATATATATATATATATATATATATATATATTTATGTGTTTAGAAATAATCATACAAAACTTAATGTGTATTTTTTTTAATTCATAAGTGATCAAATCTTTTTTTATTATATTAAATACGTGCCATCACACTGTTTTATATTTATAAAATTGTATGATTTATCAAAGTGAATTTATATTGATTTAATTTTATATTTAAAATACATTTTATATTGCAAACTATTTTTCGTTTCAACACTATATCTGTACTGAGTCACACATCATTATTGTTTGTATAATGTGTGTATAATCAATATTCGTTTGTCATTTTTAAATTAAATAAGATAAACAACTAGATTTGAGTCCATGCGTATTTTTATCAAAGTTTTATATAATAATTTAAATGTCAATGTATTATTTTATATTTAGCTAAACGTTTTTGTTAGTCAATTATATACATATTTTTTTAAAAAAAATATATAAATACTCATTCACTGAGTTTTAAGAATCTACATAACAAAAACCCACATTTTTCGTCACTTTGTCCGTAGGATAAAGTTTGTGCTGACGAAAAATGTTTGCTTTATCAGCTCATAGGTTTCAAATTTAATTCATTAAGTTTCTTTCTTAGGTATTTTTTATGTTTAAATATATAATGTTGTAAAAACCAATAAACAGTTTTTTCTTTCTATTTTCCCGTCAATTTTGACGGGTTATATAGTATATAACCCGTCAAAAATGACGGGTAAAATAGAAATAAAAAACTGTTTATTGTTTTTTACAACATTATATCTTTTTTATTAATTATTTTTATTTCAAGTAATATATTTTTTTGTTATTTTTTGTCATAAGATAATCTTTTCAAAAAATTTTCAATTTACATTCAGTTTCTTTTTAAAATATTATTCTATTAATTTTTTCTTAATATTTTTGTTTGTAATAATTTATTTATAATGATATATATATATATATATATGTGTGTGTGTGTTTGATTTATATAAAAAGTATTGAAAAAAGATTTCTTTACAATTTAGTGATTTATCGATAACGATTGTATAATAGTTCGATTTATTGTTAATATCAGTCAAGTATTTTCATTCGAATCGTTTAATGAAAACGCTCTTTTCATATCTGTTTTTTAAATACACGAAAGTACAAACGACAATTATCGTCCCATAAATGTTAAATATAGCATGCAACCTAATAAAACAACCTATACAACACACGCGCGATAAAAGTGCCTTTATTCAATTGTCAGCTTGACGTGAAATCCATAGCCTACTGTGCGAAGAAGACTATGCGCGTTCAAAATCCACCCCTTTTAGATTTGCTCGTCACATCGGAAAAAAGGATTTTAAAAATAAAAATACATAGGTACGCACACACGTATACGAGTACGTATATCGGCGTGTACCCTCACACCCATTCGATATTTTTTTTATAGACACGGAAGATATATATATATATACACACATACATATATATACATATTTTTTTAATCATTGAAACATTTGCGTACATAAAACCTACCTGTGATGAATACAATCGCTACATATTTCCACATTTGTCGGTGCGCCTAGCACAAATTAAATAACAAACAAATCACATTTCACGACACCATTAATAAAAAGCACAGGACAGATAAAAATGTAAATCTAACATAAGAGCATTATACTAGGGCAACAATATTTCACTGCCCTATATAGTTGTTGAACTCTATTTAATTTATATTCCATGCACATATTTTTAACTGGGACCTGTCGATTACATCGTTAACTGTTGGTTTAACTCTATGTCTCTATTAATTGTTTCGCACGTTTTAAAACAGCTCTAATGCGCGAATTTTATCCGATCGATTAAATATATATTTTTCTCTCTAATATTAATAATTCGTTTCTAGTAATTCCGACACGTTAATACATAATTAATGATATTTTGTATAGAAACGTATAAAATATAAGATCTGTACGCACGCGTTCGCTTTACTCGATTCGGCCTTAATATTATATTCAATTTGGATGTGTGGTTTTACCTGTTTATGCATGAAATTTAGGACACAGCAATCACTATATCAAATGATTATAACGCAACACGAAATGAGAATTTATCAAAAAGTACATTAATTTCACAGAAATCATACAGGGTACCGACACTGGTTTATATGTATTGTCGAAAAAATATTTTCACTAGATCACTGGATCAATATATTTATTTATACATATATAATACAATTGTATGAATGTACTAAGTATGAAAATGATCACGTTCACCTGTTTATTTTTGTTCATTTACCACTGACAGATGTGTTGATTATTATTATTATTAATTACAGTTCTTGGCAATTGATTGTCCGATCGTTATTTTTTTAAAAAAAAAGAAAATAAAAATAAAAATGAATTTAATTACTTTTGATAGTCGTTCCCCATAACAGGTAAAGTGTACATATATACTTTAAGGTGTGTGTAATTCAGTGAACGTGCATATATTTGTATGTGTGCTGAGGAGACACTGGGTCCAGTGGAGTACAGCAGCGATCTCCGTGTTAGCTTCTTTGACGCGATGAAATTCTCATCCTCCGAAATGCATTTGCTCTCTATTCGCTCACAGGAGATCCGCATAGTTCGGTGTCGTTTCGCGTAGAGGGTGCGCGCGCGCGCCCTTTCCCGGCCAACGATGGCTGTGCAAACGAACTCCACATCTCGGCGGTGAACGCAACCCGCCCTAGCGTCACACTTGTCTGGCGCGCGTCGACGTCAGTACGCCCGCCTCACTCGTTTGCAATAAACGCTCTTGCAATTTTAAAATCCATATGTATGTAGTAGTGATGGGAAACGAGGCCATCCGGGATGTGCGAGATTTTGTCGATGGATGAAATTGATATTGTACTGTTACTATGGTAAACATAATAATACTGATATGTGTGAGATGTTAGAAGATATGTAAGTATGTATGTTTCGCTCGCAATAGGGTTTCGTTTCGATCCCGCTGAACTACAAAGATGAATTTATTTCTAGTTTGTAACATGTGAGGGTACTTTGTTTAGCTCCCGTCGTTGTACACGACAAACGTTACAATATTTTTTTACAGTGCTACTGACAATAATATGAATAATTCCTCCACTCCAGAAATACATACTTACAATTCATCTATCTTTATAGAAATATATATATATATATATGTGTGTGTGTGTGTGTGTATGAGTGTGTTGTGTATTTTATAACTTGTAAGCAGAGACGGATCTATATGGAAACTAATGAAGCTTAAGCTTCAGAGCTCCGCTTCGTGAGTGGTCCTACAATGAACGAAAATTAGAAAAATACGTTGTACAAATAAATAAACCATGTCAAAAGAAAATATTGGAACATTGTCAAAAGTACATTTTATTTAAGGTACATTATATTTAATCAAAAATAAATTTCGATCTCACATTCGCGAGGAAAGATTAAATTTTCATTCTCATTTATCTATTGAAGCAGACAGCAAGATCGTTATCTTATAAAGATGCAATAAGAGAGTACGTTGAAAAAAATCCGGCAAAAAAGATCTATACATTTGTTAATTTTCCAATACATACATTTTTTTTGTTTTATTTGTATAATAGTTGGTTTATTTTTTTCTTTTGTTCTTTGTTGTATATGTACATACATTCATACAATATATGTGATTCTATAATAAATATTTATGATTTTTGTTCTGACAGTGTGAGTTAATACTTATACATATCTGAAAAAATAAAATTAACCATCATTTGCAGTGTATGATTTTTGTATCACTTCTCTCTTTCGTTAATTTCATAATTTTCGCTAAGTGCAGGAAAAAAATACACACACACAAATATATTACACAATATATTACACACATACAGACTAGTGGGCTTCGTTCCTTGATCGCTGTGCTCACTAAACCCCGGGCTCGCTGCGCTCGCCCACTTGTCAATTATAAGCCTGTACGTGTAACTGAATAAAATAATGAACATATTTTTAAAACTCATTTATGTCTATATAATTATCACAGATGTATAGCAACGTAGTTGTTTCATATATATATATATATATATATATATATATATATATATATATATATATATATATATATATATATATATATATATATATATATATATAGTTAATATATTTATTTAATCTTTATCGTAGATATATCGCAACGTGTTGTTTTATGTATATATGTTAGTATGTCTATATGAACATTCTTGCAGATAGATTATTTTTGCAACATAGTAAGTTTTTTGTGGATAATTTTAATTTTGTATATATATATGTGTGTGTGTGTGTATATGCGTATGTGTGTATGTATATTCATAAATGTCCCAAAAATGATAAAACTTGAGGATCCCCTAATATACAGATCTGTCCCTGCTTATAAGTAAATAAACTCTGGTGGTCCTCAATCGCTTTGTAAGTGCATTTCGTCAGATTAAAAAAGTATATTTTTTTCAAAAACAATCAATTAGATTACAATGTAATAAAAATAGCAATTTATCAAATCACAGTTCACTTCTGATACTGTGGCTAAATGCACTTTCACAATGAATAAATCATTTTGCACGCCGTGATGCTTACAAAATTGCTGATTAATTAAAAAATTTTTGATCAGAAAAGAAATTAGTCTATACTTTGGCACCTCTGATGATCGCCATCGAAATGCGTAGAAACAACAATCAAAAATAATCAATAGTGATTCATTGAACGTTTTCGACGAGTAATTATTTTATATTTTGTGGGATAAAAAAGGAGTCGATTGTTAAATTTATTAAGTATCAATTTTATACAAAAACTTTTTATTTATTTTCATTGAAAACACACGCAAAACACATTTACCAGCATTAATTAATTGTCATTTTTGAATGATACATCTACATCAAACATTCAGAAAATATCCACTACATATTTTTGAAAATTATTACAATAAAAATAAAAAATTCTCTCACACGTTATTTTATTCATTGTTTACTAGTTTATCTTCATTTTCAGTTTAACGTTGAGCAAGTTTATATATGTCCTCATACAAAAACGTTTCGTTTGAACGACGAGCTAGACATGCACTGCTTCAGGCAAAGACTAGACGAAATCAGATAGATTATTGTGGATACTTTCGTGGAGAAAATCTTGATATTTCCTACGAAATCATCTACTGTCAGTCATGACTGATAGTAGATGATTAGCTATTTCGTCAATGATCTTATGGTTCCGCTGTTCATGTTACAAACTCGGGAATAGCAAACGTGGATGAGCAGCACGTTCGTTCTTCATCATTTCAATAACATTGAAAATTTAATTTGCGTTGAAACGAACAGAATATTTACTGGTCTATGGGTTCGGTAAACAATAATTGAACGTTTATATGCTACAGGTGAGTAGACGTAATGTTTTTTTTTTTATTAGTTATACACAGGTCTATGACACACGCATTGTGGTCGTGGCAACGATCTGAGACTTGATGTGGCGGCGCTAGTAATTCGTTGGTACTTCTGAACACGAGTTTTAAGTTTTTTATACTTGTATACATGTACATACTAATTATTTGCGAATTTATATTATTCATGATGTTTTGATGAAAAACTGCTTCTTCTAATGTGTTTTTGATTTGGCTGTTTTTTCGTCCAATTTTACTTGGTAATATAGGTAAATGAACAAAACTAGTGCGTTATTGCGTTGATTTAATAAATTGTATTCGTATATGAAATAGAAACAGTATACAGATTTGAATTATTAGTAATGTACAGAACGGAAAATCAACAAACATTTCGCGTACGATTACAGGTGTATAGGTTAGTTGTTAAAGAATGAGTGCGACAAGAGCGAACATAGGAGCGAGAGAGAGGTCGGTGGTCCGACCTATTGGAACAGCCGCCTGGTGGCATTTTCATTCCGTAGCCAGAGGAATGTATTGACAGTATAAGCAACTGTCATACACCTGGTTTAACATAAACACTATTTGTATAAACGTGTTGTATGTAACCGTTTAAATTAAAGAGACAGTTAAATTAAATAGAAACAACAAACAGTTTGATGATAATTGTGATTGAAATGCTATTAAATGTTGTGTAATTGAAACTTATAATCAGACGCGTTCATTCATCATTTCACTTGATAGGCTAACTGTTAACTTGGTGATTATTTCCTCTAAACATAACTAAAATTTCTATATTTTGATTACATAAAACAAAAAGGAATGTGGCCATGTTAACACTGGTATAGAACATCAGTTATTAGACAAGCTAAAATTCGAATCTCAGTAATTCCCATATTTACACAAACATGTGAAAGCGAGTGAGTGAATTTTTTTACGCTCGTAGTGAAAATTTTCATATATGTATGTTATATATATATACATACATACATATATATGTACATATATATATATATACATATATATATATATATATATATATATATATATATATACATATATATGTACATATATATATATATATACATATATATATATATATATATATACATATATATATACATATATATATATATATATATATATATATATATATATATATATATAAAACGAAATCCAAACGATAAAACGTCATGTTTATGTTTCAGAAATTTCCTTCCAGATGGCAGTGTAAAGATAATAATGATTAATTTAGAATTAGTGATTCCCTTTTCACTCGCATGTAACAAAGAACAGTTGGTACATAGACGAATGTACCGAGTAACGATATGCAAGACCGAGAATACAATTCGTCCTCAAATATTATGTATGAATATTCTGAAAAAGCCGAAAGTGTTATATCACGTGACATATATCCACATATGTCAAAAAAATAATCTATGAAAATCCTCTTCATTGACATATTCTAGATAGAATGACTCAATTACTACGTTAAATAGTGAAGAGTTATTTAATAAATACCATATTTTCAAAGTCAGTGCAGTAGAATGTATAACAAGTGACTGTAACAATTATGAACATAATGTGAAGATGCAGGTCAGTGTAATGTTGCCAGTTACAGGCCGAAACAGGAGGCCTGTTTCGACCAGTGAAATATATGAATAAAAAAATAGACCTAGACACACATTGTGTGTGTGTGTGTGTGAATGTGCGTGTGCGTGCGTGCGTGAGTGCGTGTCTGCGTGCGTGCTGCGTGCATGGCTGTGTATGTCTGTGTATATCTGACTGTGTGTGTGCTTGTGTGTGCTTGTGTGTGCCTGTGTATATCTGACTGTGTGTGTGCCTGTGTGTGGGTCTGTGGGTAAGGATGAATGTCTATGTGTGTGTGTGTGGGTTTGTGTGTGAGTCTCTGTATACAGACACACACACATTTTCGATTATTTTGCAAAAAGACCTAATTTTGCTCAAAAACCCATTTTTCAACCAGTTTTTCGGCTATAAGCAGTCGAAATTAAGTGCGAAACGGCTAAGAACCCACATCGTTAGATGCGTCTTAAAATTATCTATCACGTGGTGTACGATTTCATCCGATTATTTTTCAAAATGACCTTATTTTACCCAAAAAAAAACATTTTTCAACCAGTTTTTCGGCCATAACCAGTCGAAATTAAGTGCGAAACGGCTGATTTTGCACATCGTTAGATGCGTCTTAAAATTACCTATCGCGTGGTGTGCAATTCGATTCAATTGTTTTCCAAAAAAGTCTAATTTTGGCCGAAAATCCATTTTTAAACCCGTTTTTCGGCTATAAGTAGTCGATATTAAATGTAATGTCTAAAAATACGTAGTTAAAACACAGTGATTTTTGGACAATGTCCAAAAATGGTCGATAAATCTGAGTGATTTTTCGACATTTTCTAGAAATCGTTGTTATACGCGAATAATTTTTAGACAATGTCCGAAACTCTTCGTTAGACCCGAGTTAATTTCATATTCGCAATATCACACTCACACACCTACACATACACCCACTCATACACCCACACACACACCCACTCACACACTCACTCAAACACCTAAACACACATTCACCCAACCACTCACACTCAACCACACACAATCTATAATCCACCACAAACGAACCAACAATTGCACACCCACACTTACACACCCACACTAGCACACACACACTTGCACACACACACTTGCACACACACACTTGCACACACACACTTGCTCACCCACATTTTTACAACCACACCTTCTCACCCACAATTGCAGACCCACACAGCACCCATCCACAAACAAACCATAACCCAAACAAACCACCCACACAAACACCCACACTATAAACCCATACTATACACCCACACTATACACCCACACTATACACCCACATCTACAATCACAAACACACACACTCGGGTTTAACGACTCATTTTTGACATTGTCCAAAAATTGTTGTCAGACCCGAATTAATTTTATACATTGTCCAAAAATTGTTTTTAGACCCAAGTTATATTTAGACATTGTCTAAAAATCGTCATCAGACCCGACTTAATTTAAGATACTGACCAAAAGTCGTTGTTAGACCCGAGTTATATATAGACATTGTTCAAAACTCGTCATCAGATCCGAGTTAATTTTAGACAATGTCAAAAATCGTCATCAGATCCGAGTTAATTTTAGACAATGTCCAAAAATCGTCGTCAGATCTGAGTTAATTTTATACAATGTCCAAAAATCATCTTCTGATACGAGTTAATTTTAGACAATGTCCAAAAATCGTAGTCAGATCCGAGTTAATTTTAGACAATGTCCAAAAATCGTCGTCAGATCCGAGTTAATTTTAGACAATGTCCAAAAATCGTAGTCAGATACGAGTTAATTTTAGACAATGTCCAAAAATCATCTTCTGATCCGAGTTAATTTTACACAATGTCCAAAAATCGTAGTCAGATACGAGTTAATTTTAGACAATATCCAAAAATCGTCGTCAGATCCGTGTTAATTTTAGACAATGTCCAAAAATCGTCATCAGATCCGAGTTAATTTTAGACAATGTCCAAAAATCGTCGTCAGATCTGAGTTAATTTTAGACAATGTCCAAAAATCGTCATCAGATCCGAGTTAATTTTAGACAATGTCCAAAAATCGTCGTCAGATCTGAGTTAATTTTGGACAATGTCCAAAAATCATCTTCTGATCCGAGTTAATTTTAGACAATGTCCAAAAATCGTAGTCAGATCCGAGTTAATTTTAGACAATATCCAAAAATCGTCGTCAGATCCGTGTTAATTTTAGACAATGTCCAAAAATCGTCATCAGATCCGAGTTAATTTTAGACAATGTCCAAAAATCGTCGTCAGATCTGAGTTAATTTTAGACAATGTCCAAAAATCGTCGTCAGATCCGAGTTAATTTTAGACAATGTCCAAAAATCGTCGTCAAATCCGAGTTAATTTTAGACAATGTCCAAAAATCGTCGTCAGATCCGAGTTAATTTTAGACAATGTACAACAATCGTCGTCAGATCCGAGATAATTTTAGATAATGTCCAAAAATCGTCGTCAGATCCGAGTTAATTTTAGACAATGTCCAAAAATCATCTTCTGATCCGAGTTAATTTTAGACAATGTCCAAAAATCGTCGTTAGATCCGAGTTAATTTTAGACAATGTCAAAAAATCGTCGTCAGATCCGTGTTAATTTTAGACAATGTCCAAAAATCGTCATCAGATCCGAGTTAATTTTAGACAATGTACAACAATCGTCGTCAGATCTGAGTTAATTTTAGACAATGTCCAAAAATCGTCGTCAGATCCGAGTTAATTTTAGACAATGTCCAAAAATCATCTTCTGATACGAGTTAATTTTAGACAATGTCCAAAAATCATCGTCATATCCGAGTTAATTTTAGACAATGTCCAAAAATCATCTTCTGATCCGAGTTAATTTTAGACAATGTCCAAAAATCGTCGTTAGATCCGAGTTAATTTTAGACAATGTCCAAAAATCGTCATCAGATCCGAGTTAATTTTAGACAATATCCAAAAATCGTCGTCAGATCCGTGTTAATTTTAGACAATGTCCAAAAATCGTCATCAGATCGGAGTTAATTTTAGACAATGTCCAAAAATCGTCGTCAGATCTGAGTTAATTTTATACAATGTCCAAAAATCATCTTCTGATCCGAGTTAATTTTAGACAATGTCCAAAAATCGTAGTCAGATCCGAGTTAATTTTAGACAATGTCCAAAAATCGTCGTCAGATCCGTGTTAATTTTAGACAATGTCCAAAAATCGTCGTCAGATCTGAGTTAATTTTAGACAATGTCCAAAAATCATCTTCTGATCCGAGTTAATTTTACACAATGTCCAAAAATCGTAGTCAGATACGAGTTAATTTTAGACAATATCCAAAAATCGTAGTCAGATCCGAGTTAATTTTAAACAATATCCAAAAATCGTCGTCAGATCTGAGTTAATTTTAGACAATGTCCAAAAATCATCTTCTGATCCGAGTTAATTTTACACAATGTCCAAAAATCATAGTCAGATACCAGTTAATTTTAGACAATATCCAAAAATCGTCGTCAGATCCGTGTTAATTTTAGACAATGTCCAAAAATCGTCATCAGATCCGAGTTAATTTTAGACAATGTCCAAAAATCGTCGTTAGATCCGAGTTAATTTTAGACAATGTCAAAAAATCGTCGTCAGATCCGTGTTAATTTTAGACAATGTCCAAAAATCGTCATCAGATCCGAGTTAATTTTAGA
Source organism: Acanthacorydalis orientalis (assembly GCA_034766995.1). Taxonomy (NCBI): domain Eukaryota; kingdom Metazoa; phylum Arthropoda; class Insecta; order Megaloptera; family Corydalidae; genus Acanthacorydalis; species Acanthacorydalis orientalis. The sequence goes on along the minus strand of CM068315.1, from coordinate 24,980,180 downwards.
CAATGTCCAAAAATCGTAGTCAGATCCGAGTTAATTTTAGACAATATCCAAAAATCGTCGTCAGATCCGTGTTAATTTTAGACAATGTCCAAAAATCGTCATCAGATCCGAGTTAATTTTAGACAATGTCCAAAAATCGTCGTCAGATCCGAGTTAATTTTAGACAATGTCCAAAAATCGTCGTCAGATCCGAGTTAATTTTAGACAATGTCCAAAAATCGTCGTCAGATCCGAGTTAATTTTAGACAATGTCCAAAAATCGTCGTCAAATCCGAGTTAATTTTAGACAATGTCCAAAAATCGTCGTCAGATCCGAGTTAATTTTAGACAATGTACAACAATCGTCGTCAGATCCGAGATAATTTTAGATAATGTCCAAAAATCGTCGTCAGATCCGAGTTAATTTTAGACAATGTCCAAAAATCATCTTCTGATCCGAGTTAATTTTAGACAATGTCCAAAAATCGTCGTTAGATCCGAGTTAATTTTAGACAATGTCAAAAAATCGTCGTCAGATCCGTGTTAATTTTAGACAATGTCCAAAAATCGTCATCAGATCCGAGTTAATTTTAGACAATGTACAACAATCGTCGTCAGATCTGAGTTAATTTTAGACAATGTCCAAAAATCGTCGTCAGATCCGAGTTAATTTTAGACAATGTCCAAAAATCATCTTCTGATACGAGTTAATTTTAGACAATGTCCAAAAATCATCGTCATATCCGAGTTAATTTTAGACAATGTCCAAAAATCATCTTCTGATCCGAGTTAATTTTAGACAATGTCCAAAAATCGTCGTTAGATCCGAGTTAATTTTAGACAATGTCCAAAAATCGTCATCAGATCCGAGTTAATTTTAGACAATATCCAAAAATCGTCGTCAGATCCGTGTTAATTTTAGACAATGTCCAAAAATCGTCATCAGATCCGAGTTAATTTTAGACAATGTCCAAAAATCGTCGTTAGATCTGAGTTAATTTTATACAATGTCCAAAAATCATCTTCTGATCCGAGTTAATTTTAGACAATGTCCAAAAATCGTAGTCAGATCCGAGTTAATTTTAGACAATGTCCAAAAATCGTCGTCAGATCCGTGTTAATTTTAGACAATGTCCAAAAATCGTCATCAGATCCGAGTTAATTTTAGACAATATCCAAAAATCGTCGTCAGATCCGTGTTAATTTTAGACAATGTCCAAAAATCGTCATCAGATCCGAGTTAATTTTAGACAATGTCCAAAAATCGTCGTCAGATCCGAGTTAATTTTAGACAATGTCCAAAAATCATCTTCTGATCCGAGTTAATTTTAGACAATGTCCAAAAATCGTAGTCAGATCCGAGTTAATTTTAGACAATGTCCAAAAATCGTCATCAGATCCGAGTTAATTTTAGACAATGTCCAAAAATCGTCATCAGATCGGAGTTAATTTTAGACAATGTCCAAAAATCGTCGTCAGATCTGAGTTAATTTTATACAATGTCCAAAAATCATCTTCTGATCCGAGTTAATTTTAGACAATGTCCAAAAATCGTAGTCAGATCCGAGTTAATTTTAGACAATGTCCAAAAATCGTCGTCAGATCTGAGTTAATTTTAGACAATGTCCAAAAATCATCTTCTGATCCGAGTTAATTTTACACAATGTCCAAAAATCGTAGTCAGATACGAGTTAATTTTAGACAATATCCAAAAATCGTAGTCAGATCCGAGTTAATTTTAGACAATATCCAAAAATCGTCGTCAGATCTGAGTTAATTTTAGACAATGTCCAAAAATCATCTTCTGATCCGAGTTAATTTTACACAATGTCCAAAAATCATAGTCAGATACGAGTTAATTTTAGACAATATCCAAAAATCGTCGTCAGATCCGTGTTAATTTTAGACAATGTCCAAAAATCGTCATCAGATCCGAGTTAATTTTAGACAATGTCCAAAAATCGTCGTTAGATCCGAGTTAATTTTAGACAATGTCAAAAAATCGTCGTCAGATCCGTGTTAATTTTAGACAATGTCCAAAAATCGTCATCAGATCCGAGTTAATTTTAGACAATGTCCAAAAATCGTAGTCAGATCCGAGTTAATTTTAGACAATATCCAAAAATCGTCGTCAGATCCGTGTTAATTTTAGACAATGTCCAAAAATCGTCATCAGATCCGAGTTAATTTTAGACAATGTCCAAAAATCGTCGTCAGATCTGAGTTAATTTTAGACAATGTCCAAAAATCGTCGTCAGATCCGAGTTAATTTTAGACAATGTCCAAAAATCGTCGTCAAATCCGAGTTAATTTTAGACAATGTCCAAAAATCGTCGTCAGACTCGAGTTAATTTTAGACAATGTACAACAATCGTCGTCAGATCCGAGATAATTTTAGATAATGTCCAAAAATCGTCGTCAGATCCGAGTTAATTTTAGACAATGTCCAAAAATCATCTTCTGATCCGAGTTAATTTTAGACAATGTCCAAAAATCGTCATCAGATCCGAATTAATTTTAGACAATGTACAACAATCGTCGTCAGATCTGAGTTAATTTTAGACAATGTCCAAAAATCATCTTCTGATACGAGTTAATTTTAGACAATGTCCAAAAATCATCGTCATATCCGAGTTAATTTTAGACAATGTCCAAAAATCATCTTCTGATCCGAGTTAATTTTAGACAATGTCCAAAAATCGTCGTTAGATCCGAGTTAATTTTAGACAATGTCCGAAAATCGTCATCAGATCCGAGTTAATTTTAGACAATATCCAAAAATCGTCGTCAGATCCGTGTTAATTTTAGACAATGTCCAAAAATCGTCATCAGATCCGAGTTAATTTTAGACAATGTCCAAAAATCGTCGTTAGATCTGAGTTAATTTTATACAATGTCCAAAAATCATCTTCTGATCCGAGTTAATTTTAGACAATGTCCAAAAATCGTAGTCAGATCCGAGTTAATTTTAGACAATGTCCAAAAATCGTCATCAGATCCGAGTTAATTTTAGACAATATCCAAAAATCGTCGTCAGATCTGAGTTAATTTTAGACAATGTCCAAAAATCATCTTCTGATCCGAGTTAATTTTAGAGAATGTCCAAAAATCGTAGTCAGATACGAGTTAATTTTAGACAATATCCAAAAATCGTCGTCAATTCCGTGTTAATTTTAGACAATGTCCAAAAATCGTCATCAGATCCGAGTTAATTTTAGACAATGTCCAAAATTCGTCGTCAGATCTGAGTTAATTCTAGACAATGTCCAAAAATCATCTTCTGATCCGAGTTAATTTTAGACAATGTCCAAAATTCGTCGTCAGATCTGAGTTAATTCTAGACAATGTCCAAAAATCATCTTCTGATCCGAGTTAATTTTAGACAATGTCCAAAAATCGTCGTCAGATCCGAGTTAATTTTAGACACTGTCAAAAAATCGTCGTCAGATCCGTGTTAATTTTAGACAATGTCCAAAAATCGTCATCAGATCCGAGTTAATTTTAGACAATGTACAACAATCGTCGTCAGATCTGAGTTAATTTTAGACAATGTCCAAAAATCGTCGTCAGATCCGAGTTAATTTTAGACAATGTCCAAAAATCATCTTCTGATACGAGTTAATTTTAGACAATGTCCAAAAATCGTCGTTAGATCCGAGTTAATTTTAGACAATGTCCGAAAATCGTCATCAGATCCGAGTTAATTTTAGACAATATCCAAAAATCGTCGTCAGATCCGTGTTAATTTTAGACAATGTCCAAAAATCGTCATCAGATCCGAGTTAATTTTAGACAATGTCCAAAAATCGTCGTCAGATCTGAGTTAATTTTATACAATGTCCTAAAATCATCTTCTGATCCGAGTTAATTTTAGACAATGTCCAATAATCGTAGTCAGATCCGAGTTAATTTTAGACAATGTCCAAAAATCGTCGTTAGATCCGAGTTAATTTTAGACAATGTCAAAAAATCGTCGTCAGATCCGTGTTAATTTTAGACAATGTCCAAAAATCGTCATCAGATCCGAGTTAATTTTAGACAATGTACAACAATCGTCGTCAGATCTGAGTTAATTTTAGACAATGTCCAAAAATCGTCGTCAGATCCGAGTTAATTTTAGACAATGTCCAAAAATCATCTTCTGATACGAGTTAATTTTAGACAATGTCCAAAAATCATCGTCATATCCGAGTTAATTTTAGACAATGTCCAAAAATCATCTTCTGATCCGAGTTAATTTTAGACAATGTCCAAAAATCGTCGTTAGATCCGAGTTAATTTTAGACAATGTCCAAAAATCATCTTCTGATCCGAGTTAATTTTAGATAATTTACCAAAATCGTCATCAGATCCGAGTTATATTTGGACAATGTCCTAACATCGTCGTCAGATCCGAGTTAAATTTTAGACAGTTTCCAAAAATCGTCGTTAGACCCGAAATAATTTTAGACATTGTCCAAAAGTCGTCGTCAGGTCCGAGTTAATTTTAGACAATGTCAGAAAATCGTCGTCAGATCCGAGTTAATTTTAGACAATGTCCAAAAATCGTCATCAGGTCCGAATTAATTTTAGACAATGTCCAAAAATCGTCGTCAGATCCGAGTTAATTTTAGATAATGTCCAAAAATCGTCGTCAGATCCGAGTTAATTTTAGACAATGTCCAAAAATCATCTTCTTATCCGAGTTAATTTTAGACAATGTCCAAAAATCATCTTCTGATCCGAGTTAATTTTAGACAATGTCCAAAAATCGTCGTCAGATCCGAGTTAATTTTAGACAATGTCCAAAAATCATCTTCTGATCCGAGTTAATTTTAGACAATGTCCAAAAATCATCTTCTGATCCGAGTTAATTTTAGACAATGTCCAAAAATCGTCATCAGATCCGAGTTAATTTTAGACAATGTCCAAAAATCATGTTCTGATCCGAGTTAATTTTAGATAATGTACAAAAATCGTCGTCAGATCCGAGTTATATTTGGACAATGTCCAAACATCGTCGTCAGATCCGAGTTAAATTTTTGACAATTTCCAAAAATCGTCGTTAGACCCGAAATAATTTTAGACAATGTCCAAATATCGTCGTCAGATCCGAGTTAATTTTAGACAATGTCCAATAATTGTCGTCATATCCGAGTTAATTTTAGACAATGTCCAAAAATCGTCGTCAGATATGTATATGTGTGGGTTGGGTGAGTTCGTTCTTGTTTTTATGGGTGTTTGTGGGTTTGGTGAGTGGGTTCGGTGTTTGTTTGAGTGGGTGTGGTTTTTGTGATGGTGTGTGTTTGTGTGTGTATGCGTTTGTTTGGTTGTGGGTTTTTGTGGGTATGGGTCTGAGCGTGTGTGCGTCTGTGTGTTTCTTTCAGTAAGCGTGTGTTAATGTTTGAGTGGGTCGTCTGTGTGTATGTGTGTCTCTCTGTGTGTGTGGGCATTTGTGTATTTGGGTCTCTGTGTGTGTGTGGGTATGTGTGTGTGAGTCTCTATGTGTGTGTGTATGGGTCTGTGTGGGACTGTGTGTGTGTGGGTCTGTGAATGTGTGGGTATGTGTGTGTGGGTCTGTGTGTGTGGGTCTGTGTTTGTGGGTCTGTGTGTGTGTGGGTGTGTGAGTGTGTTGGTCTGTGTGTGTGTGTGTGGGTCTGTGTGCGTATGTAGGTCTGCGTGTGTGTGAATCTGTGTTTGTAGGTCTCTGTGTGTGTGTGTGGATCTGTGTCTGTATGGGTCTGCGTGTGTATGAATCAGTGTGTGTGGGGCTGTGTGTGTGTGTGGTTCTGTGTGTATGTGTGTGGGTCTGTGTGTGTGTGGCGGTTTGTGAGTGTGTGGGTCTATGAGTGTGTGGGTCTATATGTGGGTCTGTGTGTGAGTCTGTGTGTGAGCTGTGTGTGGGTCTTTGTATGGGTCTGTGTATGGGTCAGTGTTTGGGTCTGTGTATGGGTCTATGTGTGGGTCTGTGTGTGGGTCTGTGTGTGTGGGTCTATGTGTGGGTCTGTGTGTGTCTGTTGTGTGTGACTGTGTGTCTGTGGGTCTGTATATGTGTGTGAGTGCCTATGTGCGTGTGTGTGGTTCTGTATGTTTGTGTGTGGGGGGGTCAGTGTGTGTTTGTGGGTCTGTGTGTGTGTGCGTATTTGTGTTTGTGTCTGTGTGTGTGTGCGTATTTGTGTTTGTGTCAGTGTGTGTGTGGGTCAGTGTGTGGTACGGTCAATGTGTGAGTCGGTCAGTATGGGTCTCTGTGTGTGTGGTTCTGTGTGTTTGTTCGTGTCTGTGTTTGTTCGGGTCTGTGTGTGTGTGTGTGTCTGTGTGTGTGTAAGTCAGTTTGTGTGGGCCTGTGTGTGTGGGTCTGTGTTTGTGTGTGCCTCTGTGTGTGTGGGTTTGTGTGTGTTTTGTAGCTATGTGTCTGTACGGCTGTGTGTCTGTGTGCTATGTGTATCTGTGTACGTATCTGTGTGTATCTGTGTGTGTGTGTATGTGTGTGTGTGGTAGTGGTGGTGGTGGTGTGTGTGTGTGTGTTTGCGGTAGTGGGTGTGGTTGTGGGTTTGGGTGTGCCTATGTGAGTGTATGTGTGTATCTACACACATACACTCACATGCACACACCCACTACACACACATATCTATCTGTGCGTGGCTATGTGATGTGTGTGTGGGCCTGTGTGTGTTTGTGGATGTGTGTGGGTGTGTCAGGGTTATGTGGGTCTATGTGTGTTGTGTATGTCTGTGTATTTGCGTGTGTGTGTGTACAAAAACACACACACACACATACCATTATTTTCCAAAAAAAGTAATTTTGCTCAAAACACCCATTTTCAACCAATTTTTCGGTTTTAAGTAGTCGAAATTAAGTGAGAAGCGGCTAATATCTAAAATCGTTAAATGTGTTAAAATTACCTATCAAGTGGTATACAATTCGATTCCATTATTTTCCAAAAAGACCTAATTTTGCTCAAAAAAACCCATTTTTCAACCAGTTTTTCAGCCATAAGTAGTCGAAATTAAGTGCAAAACGGCTAATATCGCACATCGTTAGATGCGTCTTAATATTATCTATCACATGGTGTGCAACTCGATTCGATTATTTTCCAAAAAGACCTAATTTTGCTCAAAAAAACCATTTTCCAACCAGTTTTTTGGCCATAAATAGTCGAAA